>CM034703.1:158837046-158847073 GCA_020142125.1 Phrynosoma platyrhinos
TCCGGCCCCTGGGCCTTAGGTTGCCTACCCCTGCTCTACAGGCTATGTCCAGTACTATGGATACTGTAGGAAGTCTGTAGGGATCCTGTGCAAATGCTGGAACCTTGTGTATTAAATTCTTGTAATGCACTAACTTCTGGAATAGCTGCAGACTTTAGACTTCAAAAGCAGCCTCATGCAACAATTTATTATTCTATTCTCAGGGTTATGCAAGTTGCTAGTTCTCACTCTGAAAGGAGTGGATCACCACTGCTTTAGGGTGTAGTTGATGAAATGTTCTGGTGGCGGTTGCCACATCATGGGAAGCATGGAGCAATGAACCGTGGGATAGTTTGGTTTGGGGGCTGGTTGAGGGGAACAGGGATAAATAAGGAGGATAGATAAAAGGACTGAGGGAATCTCCACAGAAGCCAGCTTTGCCCCCATCCCCAATCCTCACCTCATGGTCTTTTCTCTCTTTCTCTCTTCTTTTTCAGCCCACAAATTTCACAAATCCAGTGTATGCCACACTCTACATGGGAGCCCACAACAGCCGCAACTCACTAGCCAGTACAGATGAAAAGCGGGAGCTACTGTCGAGAGGGGCAGATGATGATCTTGGCACCCCCCTGGCATAGGGAATGGGGGAATGGGCCAACAGCCCAGAGACCAGACAGAAAGAGACAAGATGGGTCAGGGAGGGCAAGGGGGTGGGCTTGGGAGCAAGAGATACTGTATAAATGTACAAATGAAGGATTATTACTTTTATATGTGAGCAGTATTATTACCTGTATATTCCCTTTCATCTACCAGCCGCTGAATCTCTGTCACTGGACTTTGGGGTGGACGGAGTTAAAGGCAACATTGGGAGGTGGGGGAAAAACTAAGAAGACCCTCGTTTGGGTTGAAGGGCTCCACAGTCTTCTCTGGCTGCGTCCTTTTTCTTGCTGCACAAATCAACCCACTTTTGCTTCCCATGCAGGCGTCTGTAGGTTGCCAGCCTGTCTAAATGCTTGGAATAAATTCCATACCCTTCTCAGAGTGCTACTGATGAACAAAATGAAAGGGGGCTTGGAGCAAACCCTCTTCTCCTGGAAACAAGAGACAAAGTCAGTTGAGGGCCTGTCAGGGGAAAAAATAGAGGTGTCCGATTCAGGATTGAAAACAGGGAAGAATCTGTATCTTCCCCCTCAGGCGTATGAAAAAGATGCTTGTCTGACAGAATATGGACCACAATATAATGTCTGACAATATCTTAACGTAGTTTAGTTAAACAAAGGGCACCCTGTAATGTACACCAGTTACTCTTAAATATTGATGTATTGGGACCACACTTTCAGTTTGCTTTTTCTTTCCAGAACACCATGTTTTCATACATTACAGCTTTTGGAAAAGTCATGAATTAAAACTTTACTCCTTCCACATTCTGATCCAACTCAGGCTGAAAAGAGAGATTTTGTTAGGAAAGTACAACCACCACCCATCCACCCCTTATTAGCATACTTCTTGCTTTCTTTATAATTCTTCAGATATTTAGCCCAAAAAAGAATTTCTCATTTCCTGCCGCTTCAAATTTTGTATTGAGCAAAATCTCGTTTTACTTTTGTACATTCTTGAAATCCATGTGGAATATTTCACTTAGTTTTGCCAAAATACTTTTGAAATGTTTAACATAAGGAAGCCTCAAAATTTACTTCCATTGTTGTTCCAACTCTAGGGAAAAGGCCTGGAATAACAGTGCCTTCAGTGGCAACCTTATGAATGTCGCAAATTACGTACAGATATAGCAGTAGCTTACCACAGCTAACAATGCTGCTCCTCTTCGTCCTGTATGGAATTTAGTATACTTTTATTAGAATGCAGAAGGAGCAGAGTTTTAAAGTTACTGTTTTGTGGTCACTGTTTCCCTTTAAAAAAAAAAAAAGTTCAGCATTTTATTACTATTATTTTTCTCATAACCTCACAGACAATCTGAAAGTATACTGCAGGGTAAGGACATAAATAGTTTTGAATTTCCTCATCCTCAATAAGAAAAGGGCATCTTGACTCACAGACATCTCATTAAAAAGAATGGCCAACCACAGTTTAGCTTTATTTCATTTCGGGTCATTTCATGGAAAATTTGTTTGTGCAAGAGCTGACTTTGTTTAGAAGGAAGTTTGGTACAGAAAACATTGCTTTTGTCCTACAAAAAAAGCCCAGTGTATTCAAAGCAAAACTTAGGGGGGCACAAAAACATTTTTGGCACAAATAGATATTTTTACAAATAATCTAGAAATGCAATAATCATCATCATCATGTGGGAAAATGCCTCAATATTCTCATAATCTCATTCAGAAATATTTTTTAAAAAATTCCACATTATTGCATACAAAAATGAAATAAAATGAAGACTCACCCCCCCTGTTGCAGGGCACCATAATCTGTGGGCTACAGTTTAAGAACCACTGGTGTACTCTTCTGCCTACATCCCATCAAGCGCACACCGCCTTCTTCCAGCAACCTTCAGCACATCTTGCCAGCGATGGCTGTTTCTTTCACGACATCCAGCCAGCTGCATTGTCACTTTGCAGCGCCTTAACCATTTTTTCCACCTACAAGGTTCTAGCCTACTTTTATCCCACCAATCATCTCAAGCATCCTCTTCCTCTCCCTTCCCTCTCTCTCTTTCACACAAATCTTATTTCTGAAAGCATTCATTTCCAGAAATCATCTTGATCCTTTTTTGGGGGGAAGCATATTACTTTGCCTGTATCTCACTTTATTTTAGCACCTGCATCTGAGATTAAACAAGAGTTTACAAGTTGTAAATTACAACCATGGTCCTGCCTCTGCTCCTTCTTCTGACCCACCCACCCCCTGTCCTCCCTCCATGGCTACTGTTTGCATCATCCTTTTCTGGAAAGAGGTTCAATGTTGTTTCAACTTTTGTTTCTCTCCAAACATGCTTTTTTAAAAGATGAAAAACAGATCAAAAATGAATAAATAAAGATGAACTAGCTTTTATAGTAGAAATTACACGCATGTGGGGGGAGGGGAGGGAAGGAGGTCTCCTCAGCCTTTTTTTTTTCTGGGAGTGGGGGAGCCAAGAAGTTTTAATAATTTTTGCCGGATTACTTTACAACTAAAAAGAAAACAAAAAAAAAAACTTAAAAAAAACCAGATATTGTTATAAATAAAATTTTTAAAAACTAACCAACCTTTTACCATTTCTGCTTCTTTAATTTGGGGCAGGTTTTCTTCTGAGGGGAGCTGTGAATTACTGAACAAGCAATACTGTGATAATCAAACAACAGTGTACATCTTGCCCAGTGTAGATGGAGGCTGAGTCTGGATGGCTTGGACCAGGTAGACAATCTCTTCCAGATCTAATGACTTCACAGTGTACAATTTACACTCTACCTTTATATGGCTTTGGTTTTGGGCTTTCTCTGAAGCAGACTGTCTTTCCAACTGAGTCTTCCTGGTGCAGGTCTAGATATTCTCCACTGCACCATTCCCTTTCAGCAACACCTCAAGGAAGCATTGGTGGTGGCTCTCTGCCTTATTGCTTAGAGGAATGGAGTTGAGTATTTTTTCCCCTATAAATCTCAAAAGAGATTCACAGATCAAAAAGCTAACTGCCCATCACTATGTCTGGCATGCTCTAAACAACGTTTTTTTGGAAAAACAAACAAACTTCAGCCTTGCGGTTGTATTCTAGCTGCCATCCTCATTAAGAGTACATTTTTAGGAATGGGGTTCTTAAAGGTACTGATATAACTACCGGTAGGTTTTTCCATTTCAGTATCAGATTTCTGCAAGAAACAAATGAAGGATGAGGGGGGAGAATACTTTCAAATATTCTTGATCATGAGCACCATATGCTACACACATGCATGTTTATGCAGAAGACAGTGTTTTGTACCTTCATGTCATTCCTGACCTATGGTGACCCTAAGGAGAGCCTAAGGATTGTTTAATGGGGTTTTTGACTTTGCCTCTGAGGCTAAGAGAGTATGACTTGCCCAAAATCACTCAATTGTGGTCCATGGCTGAACAATGGATACACATCCTGGTCTCCAGAGTTTAGTCCAACACTCAAACCACTACACCAAGTGGCTCTCAAGACAGCAGTGCATTTTCACAAATGACATTGCTTTTTGTACAATTTTTTTTTTGCAAAGAAGTTCCTAAAACAACGAAAATCTTGAAAACGTAGGAAAGCTTTTACAAGTATTTAAATCTTCATTCTTGTATCCAAGAATGAAATAAAACAGGTTTAACACCTACCTCCAAGTTAGAATGGCAGGTGTAGAGGGCTCTAGCAGTTTTCCTAGTTGTGTAGGATGGATAATTTCCATCATCTCCAATCTACACAACTAGGAAAGGTGCTGGAACTCTGACATCCTAGATACCAGGCAACTCTCTCTGAAACACTTCCCTGAAGTTCCAGCTATTCTTATCCTAACCTAGACTTCACATGTTAGTAGAGTTCACTACTAACTTATTGTGTAATACTTGTGAAGCTTCTTTTGTTCTGTCATAGAATGTAGGATTTCAGTTGTCTTGGGCAGACCTAATTTATACAACAGGATTCCCAGCTTCACAGTTTAAAATAAAAAATATGTTGCACACTAGCTAGGAGAACTAAAATGTTCTCCTTTTGATTGCCAGCCTTCTGACCCTGATTTGAATTATGTCTTACTGAACTTGACTAATCCAGGTTCGCGCATCATAAACCCATGTTGTGGGTATCCTAATGTTTCCATTTCTGGCATGCTTAAATATTCTGCAAGTCCTAGGCAATTTAACCCATATGCTCATATTCATCTGCGCTTTGCAGACCTCTTAGGTGGGTTTGAATGTTTTATATTGGCCACAAGATGGCATCAGCAGCTTTTGATAAAAGGTGCTGTGAAAACCTGAGCTGAACCTGATAAGAGAAAACCATAAAGTACGTGGCTGAGGAGCTACAGCAATGAGGTTAGGCTTTCCAAACAGGAGCATATGGTACACACAATTTTCAAAATCATTGAGTTTTCTCAAACAATACGTTACAAAAGCATCCAGATATGACAAAACATCTCTGATAGATAAAATTTATCTCCACTAGCATAACTGATTTAAATTTTTAGTGCTCAGGTTTTCAGTTTTGAAGTGGTCAATAGCAATGGTGCAAAAAGGAAATGATGTTTTAAGAGTGACAGCCAGGTGTCCTTCCAGTGAGGGCTTTCCTTCAAAATGAAGGATGTCCAATAACACATATGCCCAAATCCTACTGGTGTCTAGCTTGCCCTATGTAAGTGGTAGGACATTTTCTGATGCAGATTGTCTGTATTCAGTTCAGTTTCACAAAGCAGAGTTGCAGATGCATATTGTACATTCCATTGCACATGCAATTATAAACCTGGTTGTATAGCACAGTATGTAACACCACATGAAAAGACACAGTGCAATCCTGATGTAGGACAATCTTGTATTTGATTACTGAACAACTTGCTTGAGCTCATTTGGAATTACAGATGGGGCATCCCAGTTAGAGAACAGTTTTGAACTTCAGTGTACAAGGTTGGACTTTAGGTGAAGTCTGTTGCCTGGCATACAACCTACTGGTTCAATAGCACTCAAAATACAGAAAGCCTAGCCTAAGCACACAACAGCATGAATAACAGCTTACCAATGGAGAATTATATGTATTTTAATGCTCCTGTACCACAAATATTTTGCAGAAATTTTTATTTGCAGGCGAGTGGGTTTGTTTAACATTTAAAATGAGTTTGCACCTGAACTAATGAAGTAAGTACAGTCCACCACCGTTTCATGATTTATGGTCTCACTGAGAAAGATGTAGAAGAGGTCTCAGCACACCTTGCCTTTCATAACTTGAGTGGGCCCACTAGTGGTACTTTTCACAAGCCCTTTCCTCTCACAAAAAAAGATTCTGAAGGAACTGCTAGCACCATCAGAAATACCCCACTATCCTGTATAACACACATCTTTCTCCCTTGATTTATTCCATCTCTCACAACTACTATATGATGTTTAATTTGCTTCACAAATGACACATGCTTTCAATGTGAAGTCCCAGCATCCCTCATACTTTTCCAATGAACTCCAATGCTTAATATGTGTATTTAATGCAAGGATGACCAGTGTGTGGCCTTCCAGATGTTCCTAGACTACTGTTCCCATAATCTCTTACCATCAGCTATGCTGATGAAGTCTTACAAGAGATCCCATTTTTCTTCTTTAAGCCTCCAGGACTCCCTACTTCACTTTTTGAACTAGAGAAGCCCCCAAATGGGAAGGTGAAAATAATCCATTGTCCTTAAAGCAGGTTGTCAGCTTCATAGTGGTACCCTAAATGTAAATAGTTTGGGGTGAAAGGCAACAGAAAAGTTTTACAAACATGTTTGGAAGGATGGCTTTATACAGCATTCCTATTATATGGTCAAACATTTTAAAAAGTGAAGGAAAAACTCACATGGTGACTTTTCCATGTCAAAGATGGTTGTTTGAAGCAGGCATCCAGGCGCAGTCATGCATCCCTGTGCAACAACAAAAATGACAAATTACTCAAAAGATTCTCAGTGAGATTGTGAACTGCTCCCACTGGAAGATTGTGCACAAAGCCACATACGGTCCACTGTGAAGCTGTGATGTTCAGCCTGTGGTGGCTATTTCAGTTGTACAAGCTGTACGGCTCAATACTCCAGTCATCCAGTGTTGACAATGTTATTAATTTTTATACTATAACACACACTCAAGAGCTCTATCATCCACATCTGAATAGGTTCTCCCAAACTAGTGTAATTCTTTTAAGCAAAAGAAGGAACTTTGTTCATATCTGTGAGAGGGGAGGGAGACTCTGGTTAAATGGAGTCACACATTGATAAAAGGAAGAGTGGCAGGAGGAGACTAGTAAATTTGGCCTGTAATGATTAGGACATTAATTGTCTGACACCAAATAACCATCAAAGCCACTCTTTATACATCTCCTCAGAAATAGGTCCCATAGAATTCAGTGGAATATACTACCAGGTAAGTTTGTGTATGGAATACAGGCTGTATTTGTCATCCTAACTGCAAGCTTATACATTCTCTGACATGGGACAGGGAAGCTGCAAAAAGAATTCAATGGTAAATCTAACAAGAATCACCTGACAGCTTTTGTTGCGGAACAGGGCGGGGAAGCTGTCATCCTTTTTTCCACCTGAAGTCGACAGTCCTCCCCTATGTGATGTTGAAATGACACACAGAATCTCCACAGAGATGGAGACTGAAAGCAGGACATACCTTGCAGCAGCAGCAGCACCTGAACATCACTGAACAGGAAGGCCAGGTCTAGCTGAACTTCCTAAGCTGCCACTGAGCCTACGGGTTGCAGACCACAAGTGAATGGGAAAGCTCTGTCCTTGCTTCTGTTTTTTATGTTCCTAGCCTGAAGTCACAAAGGACAAGGATGGAAGGAATCTGGCTCTGTCATGTAGTGGGGATGGATGGCCCACAACGGCCCCTCGTCACCAGCCCCGCAGGTCATTTGTCTAGCTTCCCCTCCTTCCTTCCTTCCTTGAGCTGGACCTGCATCCCAATATGCATCTTGCTCTTATAGGCCTCTGCCACTCTTGAGAGAAAATTGTTCCTCGGCATGGGATTAAAAATCAATACATGATGGATCGGGCAGTGGTGGGTATTAATATGGAACGGTGCCTTGTCACTCCCCTAAAGGTGACTTCCGACACGGACTCTGCACAGTACAACAATCAGGAAGGTCAAATAAACCAGTTATTGGTGGCAGGATGTCAAAATGGAAGTAAAAAATCACGGCATTAGAAGGTGAGTAGCCCAGAGGAGAAACTACCAGTGAGGCAGACTGGGAATTAACTATGTAAATTTTGCAGCAACACAGAGACAAGCAAGAATCCTGGATGACCACTTCTACCAGACAATTTAACAAAATTAAAACTTACGCCACACAGACACACATCATGCAAATTGTAAGGTTTTTTATTATTTTTAAAGATTGGATTGGATTAGATTAGATAGAAAGCTGTTTTGGGCCATTGTTCTCTACATTTTTGCAATGTTTCTTTCCTGCATTCCTGGTCTTCTCCACATATATGCCTCTGAAAAAATTCAGCAGCTGAGCTTGGGTGGTTATCACCTACTAAGATTTAGCTCCAGAGCTTTATAGGCATGTCTGTACTCCCAAATAAGGCCTGCAAAAAATCAGAATATTCCCTCTTCCCACCGTCAGAGGCCCTTTGTCTAACAACTGTGTTAGAGGCAGATGTTCAACAGGTACATTTCCTAGCCTGAAGATAAAAGGATGAGGAGCGTTTCTGACTGTCAGGGAACTATGAAAAATACAGAAACTCGTATGTCTCTGTGTACGAGTCAGTGCCAGAAAAACCTTTGATGAGCCTGGAGAGCTTTAGCCACCACAACCCATGTAATGACTGATTTAGTCTATTTGTCATCTGGAGGTACTTGCCGTGCCAGTACTGGAATTAAACACACCTTTCCTTTCTTACCCCAACTTGTTGACCTGCTAAAACCTGGATTGTATAAACTTGCTTGTAGAGAAAGTTGGGTTGTCCTGTTGGGATACAGCACTGGATTTAGACTGCTTTCCAACGCTATGATTTTCACTCTATCACAATAGTATAAATAACCAGACACGCTACCGTTCTCAGACTTAGTTATGCCACTATCAGGCCAATAGTGAGAGCAAAAAGAGCATCCTTTCCCTCTTTTTAAGCAACAAGGAACTCCCTTGACGTGGGTTGGTCCATCCAACTCCAGATCTACCCGAAGTAGTTCCCAGAGACCTGAGGGGCTTCTCCCAGCCCTGCTATTATTGGAAAGCCTTTAAAGCGGAGAAGGCTGTGGCTGAATCTGAATTTTACATCACATATTTTCTGTTATGCTCCAGAACTGAACTATAATCTGCACTTGAAAAAAATCAGAATGAAATCAAAAATCAGAATCGGAAAAGAATCAGCTCCAGACTTCTGTTCCTCAGTAAGCAAAGCAAGCACTTGAAATGTGGGGGACCCACCAGCTGGCTAAAAATGAACCAGAGAGCCACACCAGAAGGAAGTTCTGTTAGATGCTGTGTGCATGTGGCCCTACCACCAGCCTAGCAGCTTAGCTGCTTCATCTCTGCTTCCCTCCCTCTGTTCAGCTATACGTGGGGTGGGGGTAATGAAATGCTCCTGTCAGGCATTGCTCTTCTTTGCCTGAAATCTCAGGAATGTGCAGTGAGGCTTAAATATCTTAATATGATATTAATGTGCCCAAGCAGCTGAAAATACTGTCAAATGAAAAGGATTTTGAGAAACATCTGAAGAAATAAAGAAGGGGGAAATAATTTGGGGAGGTGGGGTGGAAGAGGAAGAGCAGCCTCTTTTTTATTTTTTATAAACCCTTTAGAAAAGATTTACAGAGCCGATAAGCGAACAAAGAGCTGAGATGAAAATAGATCTGAGGCTTGGAGCTGCTATAGATCCGTTTAATATAGGTGTTTGTTACTTTTCAAAGACAACAGAGAAGGCTCTGGCAAGGTTTTAATGGGAGCCCCAGACAAGCTGGAAGGCTTAAGGGGAGCAGAACTGAGAATTAAATAGGTAACATGGGAGTGTGGAAACAAATGGAGGGCCCAAGGGGGCAAAGTGAGTATATTGATGACAACTATAGTGTCAGAAAAATGCCATTTCCATGCTCACTAGACTATAGCATAGCATAGCATAACATAGCATAGCATCCTGTCTTGGAAGGTGTCCCCCCCCCCTTTATTTTATCTTGGAAAGTGGTTAGGAGAGCAGGGTCAGCCCAAGAGTCATTACTGCCTATGGGAAAATGGTAGACTGTTCCCCTTCCTAGGGCCAGCCCCGACCATCAGTCAGCTACCTCAGGCAACACAAGTTGTGTGGCATTAAAAGGCAGCAACTTATTACTGCTTTATTATTGTATCTCTTTGTGTGTGCTTGTGGGTTCTCTACTCCATGTGCCATAATAACCTACTGTGGGTACTGTGCACAGTGACGTCAGGGTGGGTATGGTG
>CM034703.1:158866239-158877574 GCA_020142125.1 Phrynosoma platyrhinos
GGGGGTTAGCCCTAAATTGGAGAACATACAGTGAAGGTACAAAAAAGATAATTTCCTGTTTCTTAAATAGGTCTTTATGTATATGAAGAAGCAGTGTCAGTTCAACAAAGCCCAACATCTGTGTAGGAAATCGGACCCACCCCAAGCTCTTTTTTTCAGGATCTTTAATTGTTTGGGTTTTTTTCAGACAAAGTTTAAAAGAGAGAAAATTTCTATATTCTATATCTCTATATCTCTAGCTTGTATTCAGATATGAAGGCCTGGTTTGCATTAACTTCTTAGGCTGCGCAGCACAGCAAAGTTACTTTGGAGGCGCCCAGCAAAAGTCAATGGGGCTGCTTTCAAAGCAAGTCACTCCTCTGTAATCTCACAATTGTGTCACTTAAGTGGAATTTCTGTTTGAAGTTTCTCGTTTATCCCAGAAATACCATTTGCTTAAAAGATATTTTATGGCTGCATATAGATCCCAAACCCCACCACTAATATCCAGATCTGAGAAAGACAGTGCCATTTTTTCAGATTAAGAATTTAGTTGCTATTCCTAGCCAGTTGGAATTTTTATTCATCTCCACATTCTTTTCCCAGATCTTTCATGTTTCCACTGTATTAAAGCAACAGACATGGAAGTCTAAAGCCCTGATGGTCAGGGTCATAAATATTGTAATGCAAAATCCCGAGGCTCTTGTGGTAACAATATCAAAATAATCCACGAAATAAAAAGACCAGCTTCTAGCTCTCAACATGTGGAAGCTAGTCTAAAATAATGAATGATCACAATCTGGGAATACTTACAAACTAATAAGTAGTCGATCTCCTTTTTATTAGGCATGTGGTTAATCTTCATTTAAACCGACATTTTTCTTTAGCATATTTTTATCTTCTGAGAAGTCCAGGATGGAGTTCATGAAGATTATGTCGCATTTTATTCTCACAAGATGATTAATCCATTCAAGGCTTCCCAGTGAGCTTAAATTTTAGATATCTGGTTTCAAATGTATTTTAAAAAAACAACAAAATGTACTGCAAATTTTCCCATCATTTGCATATAAGGATCTTCTTCCTGGCTTTAAAGGGAGTCCAAAACGGCAGCCAGTTGGGAAGAGACTTTTCTTTAAAGAGTTAACTAGATAGAATTTCATCATGTAAAGGTGCATTATTATGATTGAGAAAACTAGAACCAATGTTATACATCCTTTTACCATTAGGAAGATAGAGAGCTGCTTTATACCCGGTCCATTTGGCCTAGTATTGTCCACTCCAGGCAAACCAGCAGTAGCTCTCCAGGGTCTCTGGCAGAGAAAGGTCTTCCGTATCACCTGCTACCAGAGATCCTTTATGTGCTTGGAGAAGCCAGTGGTAAGACCTTCTGGATAGAAAAGTGTATGCACTGCCACTGAGCCTGTTGGTCCTTTTGCATTGGCTGCATCTCCTGGCTGGTAATGATTACGGAGCTTTTTTTTTTAGGCCACCTCAATCCAGAGGTTTCATTTTGATTACTGGGATGCCAAGATGAGATCATTTGAAGACTAAATGTACTCTTCTAAGGCCCTTCTTTTGCTTCCCATTTCACCTCAAAAAGTGCTTTGTTCTCTGAGGGCAAACAAATGCCAGATCTTCTTACCAGAAGGCTTGCTCTCTACCATCCACAGCTGCCCTCAACTAAAAGGTCATACATGCCCCACAAAGCAACTTCTAAGAAACAGGTACCCATCCTCTTTTCAGGGCTGCTGGTATTTTTGGCACATGGCAGCCACTTCAAGAAGAGTCAGCTGAAAACCTTGTCCACTTTCTTTCTCAGGTAGGTAAACCTGGAACCCATTCAGTTCTTTCTTTTCTGATTTTAAATAACCTTAGCAGAAGAAGCCCTTAATCAGCTTTCAACCTGAGTATTTTGTCAAGCTTAGATCAAAACCGTACAGTTTGGGTTATCTGCAAATCCACTAGTAGTTGCTATGTCTTAACTACAAAATTAATTTAAAAATAATAATAAACTGAAGCACCCTCACCTGTCCTCTAGCCATCTTCTGCTAATAACATCTACATACCTGGGCATCTGATAATTGTATTTTTGAAAATTACTCAGCTGATGTTCAGATTCTCACCACTAGCACACAATTTTTTTGAGATATTACTGACTGTTCTTAAGTACAGTGGGAAGGAAAGTATGTGAAATGGGTTGCCTCTACCTACTCTTGTTTTTAACACTATGCAGGGGAATGGGAAGCTGCCTTCCAATCTATTTTGACTTTGTGCATGTAACTGACAGTAGGTATTGGCAAATTAAAGGGGGAAAACCCTTTAATGTGCAATCAAACAAGAGAACAATTTTTCTTGAAGTGCATGCTCTGTAGGACCAAAATAAATGGCCAAATTTGAAATTTACTTTTCCAGACACAGGTGGTGGAGGGAAGAACAGGTTGAGGCAGAAGGCAATAGTAATAGATGGCAGGAAATCTGTGAGTAAAGACTGTTAGATTGAGAAGGGAGGTGAGGGGTTGGAAAGCATTCCTATATTTTGGGAGCCATGCCCATCCATCAGATTTTTTTGAGCTTTTAGAAGACACAACTCATGTTTGCAGTTTGAAAGAAGACTGTACCTTTGTCTTGAGAATTATACTGCTTTGGAGAAACAAAGGATGATCTAAAGTACAAATGAGGCTCAATGTTCTAAAAAGTCAAACCTTGTATTTATAGGCAAGCAACTTTCTGGAATCCAAACACAAAGGAAACAGAGTCTGCAAAAGCTTATGCTACAACTTCTCTCTTTCAGTTAGTTTCAAAGGTGCTACAAGATCTATATGCATGCTGATATTCCAAACTCGCATGGCTATATCTCTGGACTCAAGTGATATTAGAGAAGTGCATAAGTGAAAGAATCATATACCAAGTAGGAGAGATATAGAAATGACTGAATGTGTTGTGTCCACTACAGTAGATTTTTTAAACATTTATTTTCAGCTTTGCTTCTTATAGCTCCTCCCTGTCTTGGATATATGCAAAGGTTCGAGGCATGACTGACTGAAACTGTTTTGTGCTGGGAGGAGCAATGAATGGGTTTCAGGTTCACCTACCTGAGAGCTGTTGCCTTAGGATTTGAGTCAAACCAGACTGGTACACTTATCATTTTAGATTTTATCAAAAGCCTTTTTGGGGCTGCCCGGAGTAGACTGTGATGGCATACCTTACCTCTCCGTGCTAGAATCTGGCCAACATTTTGGAGGGTAGGTGGGAGGTGGGCAGGAATATCCATTCTACAATTCCTGTGTTACTTCTTTTGAGAGAACAATAACACAGGAAAGATAGTTCCTCAGATTTTAAGGGGGAATACAGGGGGGGTGATGGTTACAGCAAGAGCCTGGAGACTGTAAGATTTATTGATTTATTTACCTCTGGCCCTGTTGAGGAAATACGATCTAGCAGTTCATAGCTGGGGAAACTTCTGCCATGGTTGTGTATACAGATAGCTTTAGTTTAGCGTCTTTTGTGCTTCACCTTTTCTCATATAAAAACAGGGGAAATACTTTTGTGGTCTACAGAAGACTCTTTGCCAGGTTTCACATGTCTCTAACTGTAAAGCAGTTTCACAGAATGAACATCCCATTATTTTCCCGACCCAAGGACAAAGGCATATGCCCTCGTCCCCAGATAATACTGCCCATCCTTTTCCTGGGCCTGCTATCTCACTGCATTCAGCATTGCCCTGTATTGGGAAAAGGGCTGGCTTCGTTTTCCTTTTCCATTTATTACGCTCAATAGCCACTTAAAGTAGCTGATGGGTGCCTGGAGCCCTGTCTGGCCCTGCTGCTTTACAGGGTCATGCAGTTGCCAGATGTTCCCTGCATTTAAACAGCTGCCATAGTCTCATTTTGAGCCTCATTTTGATAAAATAATAAATCCACCTCCCACTTGGCCATAACCCGTTCCCGGTTCCTACTGCTCATGGCACTGTTACAAAGCAGCATGGTACAATTTACATGCACACAGGGGCTGTGATAAGTGGGTTGAGGGGCAGGAATGTATTTACTTAGAGAAATTGGCTTTATTTACTCTATAGAGAAATGGGCTTGGATTTTAACTGTCAGGGGCTCTAGATGATGTATAGCTGTGATTCCCCAGCTGTGTGATGTAGGGAACCAGCAATTATTTCTTTCTAGTATGGCAGCGACTGGTACCCCATTTATGCCCTTTAGCTACAAATATTTCCTGGAAACTGGCAAGTGACCAGCAACCAATGGCTCATGGACTCTAATAGGCATTTATATCTAAATATATAAAGGGGAGAAAATGGCTGCTTCTCCCACTATTGCAGCAATAATTTGGGTGGCTGGGGGAATGGGCACTGACATTCTCTTTCAAGGCACAGGAGCCCTGCATTTATTTGAATTTGGCAACTCTAGCTAAACCACAGTGAAGCTGTTATAGAGGAGCTGATCTGAAGGCAGAATATATCTCAGCAGCAGTTTTAATTAACGAGATCACACTTCTTCTTTTTTTTTTTTTTTACTACAACTCTTTCTCTCTCTCTGAGTCTTTCTGTCACACACAACACCTTTGCTTAGAGTTCATGGTCTGACTCACCCATATTGTAATTGTGACTGACAGGAAAGCAGTACACAAAACACAGCTCCTATTTTGAGAAGAAAGGAATTACATAACATAGGAAGCAGCATTTTCTAATGTCTATGGAAATAAAGTTTATTTTTTAAAAATACCTGGATGTCCGGGAAAAGAATGATAGTTGTGTTAAGATGGGATGTGTATGTTGAGGGGATCAACGGGGGAATAATTTCTTTCACTAACTCAGGCCTGCTTGAAACAAAATGGCCACCACATGGCAGCTGAGTAACTAAACATAATGATATGTCACAGATGCCCCACATTGGCCAATTGTGCAATGCCACAGATTATGATTCACGTTAATGACATTCTAGGTAGCATCCCTTTTTTATGCAGAGACAAATGTCTTTGCCTCTTTCACAAAAGTTCTAGGTTTGCTTAGAGCTGGTGGCATTGATATAGAAACCTCAAAAGAGGATGTGGAACTGGAAGGCCATTAAATAACCTGAAATAACTCTTCATCAACCTTGATAGGCTTGGTATGTTGTAGCTGTGTGCCTTCAAGTTATTACTGACTTATGCTGAACCCAAGGCAAACCTATCATGGTTTTTTTGTGAGAGTATGTGACTTGCTCAAAGTTACCCAGTGGGTTTCCATAGCTGAGCAGGGAATCAAATCCCGATTTCCAGAGTAATAGTCCAATGCTCAAACCACACTGGCTCTCCACAAATGATAAATCCTTACATCAAATAGAAGTGCCAAGATAAAAAATAGAAATCATCACATATTATAAATAAAAAGCATATAAAAATTCAGTAACATCCCTTTATAAGTCTGTGCATATTTTAGGAGGTACTGTGTTTAGCTTCATTTATGTAGTTAATCCTGTTTGTCCCCAAACACCACACCCTTGCACTGTAACAATGTGTGTGCAGAGGTTGGGATGGGAGGACACTGTTGCAAATGGCTTGAAGCTCATTTTTAACAATGCAGAGGCCACTGACCTGAGCAAGATTCCCACACCATTTACTGGATGTAGGAGTGGCTAAAGGCCTCTGGTCCAAACAGACTACAGAAATAATCTAGTTTGAAATGCTCAGTGCTAGGGAATCCTGGGAATTTTAGTTTATATGTGGCACCAGAGCTCTCTGACAGAGAAGGCTAAATGTCTCACAAAACTACAGTTCCCAGAATTCCATAGCATTAGGCCAGGGCAGTTAAGGCAGTCTCAAACTGGATTATTTCTGCAGTGTGTTTTGGACCTCTGTCTCTAATTGAAAAGGATCTGCTATGGATTGCTCTTCTACTTCATACTTGCATGCACCACGTCCATCCAGTAGGGGGAGCTCTTGATTTCCATTCTTCTCCATCCCCTTTTAGCTTTTACTCAAGAAGTTCTTATGCTTAGAAGGGATCAGGTTATAACTGAAATGTCCAGTTTGGGGCAGAATATGGACTCCTGAGGTATGTTTTCATTATTATGTTTGGGAATATCATTGTTACCTTTGTTTTATTTATTTTTCATTGTAAGCTGCTAGCTCTTATGTGTGTTGTGAAAGACACTTCAAAGTCAACACTCCCTTTTTTAAAAGCACTCCCATCTTCTTTGTGTGTTCCTCCTTTGCCTTGCCTGTTTTGTTCCTCTTTTTCTCATGATCTCTAGTGATGTTTCTCAGTTCATGCACTAAAACCCTGCTGTGTGTCATTTAGTAGTACCTGGAGAAATGTGGGTGGCTGGATGGGTGAACCCCTAATTCTTCAAAAAGTACTTTTACCTACTACCTGCCTTCTACTATTTGTTATTTTGTCCTTCTTGTAAGGATAGCTAGTACAACAGTAAAGAAGGAAGTGTGCAAATCAGATATGTGTGCAAAATATGTTAGTTTGAATAGATCTGAATGACAGCCATTAACTCTTAGGTTCAGCATGTTGAGGTTCCCATTGTTTAGGATTCTGATAAAGATACTTGGCCATTATGGACCTCTCATGTCTCAGACAAACCAGTTGGGAGAGGGGAGAGAATCTAGAGAACAATTTGGAAATTGAGGGAATTTGCTGCTCCTCTATCCCAGGTTAATTCAGTCATCAAATGCCTTCTTATTAAAGGGGTGTTGTTAATTAATGTTAGTTTTAGATTAATTACTGCTTAATTGCAGCGGTTTTAATTGTACTCGATTTAATAACTTTTTAAGGGGGGGAGGAGGGATAGTTGTTATCTTAACTTGCTTGTATTTTACTAATTTTACTATTCACCGCCTAGATTGGTTTTCCACTGGGGCGGTACATAAATAAACTATATTATTATTATTATCCTCTGCTTAAGAACAGAAACCCTTCATATATTGTTGGACTATAGCTCCCATAAGCCTTAACCATTGGCTGTACAGATTATGGCAGATGGGAGTGGAAGTCCAGCAACATCTGGGCGGGACACACATTGCTCAGCCTTGTCACAGTGCTTTAGCATCCAGCAGCTTTACATGCCCACGCCTTGAAACCCTCATAGATTCAATCTGTTCCATCAGGAACCAACCTGCAATACAGCATATTTTTGTACAACCAAGATTGGTCTCAGATACAGAAGACACCCCGACTTCCTTCTGCCAGCTCTCATGCCACACCCATGTAGTTTTCCTTTGTCTTGCTCCTCTGCTTACTCTGTCAGCCACATCCTCACCCCATGTCCTTGGCCAAGTGATTATAAAACTGCAGGACAAATTCTTCTGTCACCTTTGCATGGTTGGACAGGCAGAAAAAAAACTACAGTACTAGGAAAAATAGCTGTGGTGGTGAGCAAACCTTTCAGGATTGGTACCCATTATCAGCCTGGTTGCTCAGGGTATAAGCTAGCAACATAAGAATGGTACCCAAATCCAGCAGCACCCAGGCATATCTTAATCATTTTCCAAGGTTTGCCTCTCCACTCTTGATTCTGTCTCATTTTCTGCATCTGTCACAAGCTGAATTTCTGTTTCTAGAGAAGAATAAAGATGACAAGGGTAGCCAAGCGAAAGGTTTTGTGTCCTGTAGACATCCCTAGTACATTTATTGTTATGTGCCTTCAAGTCAGTTCCAATTTATGGAGATTCTCATAGAGTTTAATTGGCAAGATCTTTTCCAGAGGTGTGTGTGCCATTGGCTTCCTCTTAGGCTTAGAGAATATGGCTTGGCCAAGGTCACCCAGTAGGTTTCCATGGCTGAGTGGGGATTCAGACCCTGGCTCCTGGAGTCCGAGTCCAACACTCAAACCACTGTACCATGCTGGCTTCCCCATAAACTCACTTAAATGTTTATAGGAATAATCACTGGTCCATGTCCAGCAGGTTTTCCTAAATTAAGCCACCTGAATAAAGAAATAATGCTGCCCCTCCCTTTAAATGGCTGCCTTATAGTTATATTTCAGTTGCGAATCCCTGCAGTATATTTCAGTTGCGAATCGCTCTGTACCATAAGCTAGGAATGGCGTGTTTTCATCTTCCTTCCTTCCTCTTTTTGGTCAACTGTGATTATAAAGTAAGACTGTGCATTCAGGAAGTCTGAGCGATTATGGTTTAAAATGATCATGAGTTTGAGAAGAGCTGGGCCAAGAACCATACTGGGTGCAAAATTCTAGGACTTCTAGTCCAAAAAAAAGTGAAGAGGATCTGACGTGGAGAGGAGAAGGCACACCTTTCTGGATAGATTGGAACAAGACTTACCTGGTCCAATCTTCTTTGTAAGAGTCTGAGCAATGAGGAGGTGCTTGGTGGTCCATCAGAAATTTGGTAAGGAGTGTGGAGTGTGCTTTACCTTTTTGTACCTGCTCTTCTGCTAAGCAAGAAGCTGTGGGCAATAGCAGAGAAAGTGTTTTGTGTGGGTTTTTTTTTAATTTTGTGTTGTACTGACATTTGTTTGTCAAGTGGTGAGAGAACTCAGTTGTCTGGATTGGATTCCCCTAGCTTGCACCTTGCTCTGTTTCATCTGGCTAAGGTGTGAATATGCAAAGATTGCTTTCTCATTTTGATTCTATCTGTTATTGCTGTACATAACTACCCAAGACACTTGCACAGAGGCACTTGCATTCTTAAAAACAGCTTCTCTTTCTTAACTGAGAGAAACCAGTTTATAACTAAATGGGGTTAACTGAGTTGATTTAACCTCCTTTCTGCTATTTCCTATAGCAGGGATGGGCAAAATGCAGCCTGCAGGCCGATAGTTCTTTCAGGCCCCAGTTAAAAGCAAAATCAGCATAATTTCTGGACAGTTTCTGCACTAAAATCACATAGGATGCTCCGATGCATGAAAATATGCAAAAATACCCAAACCACAAGCATCTCAGAACAGTGTACTATCCCAAAATAGCCCTGTTTTCTTTTGCTGCCACTCTCAAAATGGTGACAGGAAGAGATACACCTGCACTTCCTGTCACCATTTTGAGAGTATGTAGAGAGATCTTGTAGCACCTTTGAGATTAATTCAAATAAAAAAGTTGATAGCATGAGCTTTCCTAGACTTCAGTCTGCTTCCTCAGATGCATATGGTGGAGTGGAAACCAGGGACAGACATATGTATGCCATTGATATGTGAGAATGTCAGTTCAAATTCAAAATTATTTGTGTATGGAATTGACATTCTCACAAACCAATCTCATATATATGTCAGTCCCAGGTTTCCATTCCACTATAAGCATCTGAGGAAGTAGACATAAGTTTATGAAAGCTCATGCTGTCAACTTCTTTATTTCAGTTAGTTTCAAAGGCTCAACAAGATCTCTCTACATACTGAGTCTACAGACTAACATGGTTATATCTTTTTGTTCTACCATTTTGAGAGTAGCTGCATTAGAAAACAGAGGCATTTGGGCTTGGTGTGGGTAGGAACTGCCCGGGGGGGGGGACTGAAGGGAAAAATTGAGCCCTGGCCCCCATGCAGTTGTCAGCCCTACCTTAGAGATCTTGTTTGTTTGTTTCAAAGTTGATAAATAGCCACTAAGTCAGGGGTAAGCAACCTTTCCCCTTTAAAGCTGAGGGACTTCAGCTTCCAGAATCCCAGGAGCTATTGGCCAACATAGGACTATTGGCCAACATGGCTGAGGCTTCTTGGAGCTGAAGTCCCTCGGCTCTTAAAGGGGAAAGGTTGCCTACCCCTGTACTAAGTCATACTCTCAACCTCAGAAAACCCTGTGGTAGTTTCACCTTAGGGTCACCATAAGTCAGAAATGACTTGAAAGCACACAACAACAAACAAAATCATCATATGATGTTAAAGTGGTGAACCATGAATACAGTTTAAAAAAACACAAAAACAACTGCACAAACAATAATAGTAAATTGTCCAGTTTTAAATTGCCTGAGGGAAACAAAAGTTTTGACCTGGTGCCATTTTTTTTTTTTTTGCCAAGTTTTACCATCCTGAGGAAAATGATTCATAAATAGAGAGGACCTTTTCTGTTGTTGTCACACAATGGCTAAAATTCTTTGGTTAATGCTGACTATAATAGACCCTTTGCATCAGTTGAATTTATCTATGTGTTGACTCATCATTCAGCAGTTGATAATGATGTGCTGTTGTTGGAACTAACCCAACAGGATACCAGCCAATGAGTAGAAGACATTTTGGGAAGAGCTCAAAAGAATTGAACATGGTGGTAAAGGCAGAACACAAACCCATTTGTCCTATGTTTTGTGAGTCTGACAATATCATGTCTGACTTCATTATCAGTGAAATGTAATCTCCTGATCGCCCTGCATCCCATAGGATTTCGACCTTGTAGCCCTTCAGGATCTGTCAGCACATTGTTTTCATGATGACCCATTTTGATAAAAGAGTTATTTCACAGAGGACTAAGATCCGAACCTCATCCTTCTTCACAAGCCTGCCTTCCCCTTCTCATCACATTGACTAATGAAGAGGCCAGAAATCTAACTCCTCATCAGGGAGTCTTGAGGGACCACTTGAGAAGTTGTTGACATAGCATATAAACTATTTGGTATCTTACCTCAGGTCCTTGTCTTGTAGGGAATTTATGCACCTGACACTACAGCCATTTGGAGGGAGGCTGGCAGAAGAAAAAGAAAGTGGCAAGCCCTTCAAATGCTAAAATCAAAGCCAGGCGCTGTCACATCCCCCTTCCCGCATTTTATGTTGCAAAAGACTATGGCTGCATCTTTGAAAAGTAAAGCCATTTGGGGTTTTGCCCCATGTTCATTGTGAGTCTCAATTGGGTATGTGCAGAAATAGAAAATTGAACAGGGCAGTTTCTTAAAAAGTCTAGAAGAAAGGTTTTGACCACTGCATGATCTTTGCAGACATTACAGAAAAAAGCTAAGTGGAAATTGTGTTGAGTATCATGAAAATGACACCCCTGCTTGTAAAACTGGCACTATTTTTTCCCTTTTAACTTGTAGGGTTTTGACCCTGGATGAGAGAATGAGAATGTTGCTATACAAGTTGAGCTACAAATGTAGAGAGTGTTAGGTAGGATCAATTTCATAGGGATCTACTTGTGCCCCATGAGTATGGAATCGTGTACAGTTCATTTTAAATAAAACAAGTTTCTAACTCTTAGGACTGCAGAACCACATAAAATCTCAGAAGCTGGGGCAGTGGGTTATATAGACCTCTAGATGAGAGATTCTGAGCACTGCGTAGCTCCTTACAACTCCCCTCATGGGCAACAGAAATTGAATACATTATGCAAATGAAAGCAAAATTGTCCCTGTTTGCATAATTTATTCAGATTGCAGAATCTTAGTTTTCCTGGTGCTAAATTTGGACTAAGCATTCATATTGGGAAGG
>CM034703.1:158877802-158890457 GCA_020142125.1 Phrynosoma platyrhinos
CTCTTTCTGAGCCATCTCTAGAGTTAATATATTGCAAACAAACACACTGTAATTCAGAGTGAAGCTTTCCAATATGACTCATTTCCCTCTTTTTTAATAATACTCCCCCTGCTGTGGCCTTTAAACCCTTGGCTGCCAGCGATTCAATAAGAAGGCACAGGACCCAGTCTACCACCCTGAGAAATGCTGTGCATATCTCAGGACACACAGCACATCCATTTTGGAACAGCAACGAAACCGGGGGCTCAAAAGCCAATGGCTAGACTAGGGACAAATCCTCCTCCTCCTGACAAATGCCACCTTGCCTTTTAATAAGAATGAAATATTCTCCCTTTGCCATTTTTCCCTCTTTGCAGTTGATTATATTTGAGAGCCGCATGAGACTCAGAATAAACAGGGAGGCTGGAGGTCAGAACGGAGGGGCACTGTCGGAGCCAGGTTATCAGGAGGTGTGGGAGGAGATTGACAGGCGCTGAGGGTATTATGGCAGGAAGCAGAGTGCCCGTCAATTGGCAGCAGCATGTGGCAGGCCGGGTCAAGGAAAGGAAAACACGCTTGTCTTTGCCTTCTGAAGAAGTTCATAAATGCCATTAGTTAATTGTGGCTGAGTGAGAATGGTTTGGCACCACTCTGTTCATACCTGTAGCCACACAGTTTCATGATGCCTCTTTAGTTTCTCCTACATCTCTCCAGGAATGTTTAAAAATACCTGCTCGTGTTGTTTGCTTTGTAGCAGAGGTGCTATGACCATGTTCCCATTGGCTTGGGTATTATACAGATACCGTCAAGAAAATCCACAAAGACAGAAAGGGATGCAGGAGAAAACATAAAGTCAGGAACCTTTGGGTCTCTGTGGGTATCTGTGTCAAGTTGACCTTACGCTTTGTTCCAGGAAATGTGTTTGAATTCCATCTTGCACAGTCCCTTTTATGTTCCACCATTCTGTGTGGATGACACTGGCTGCTGATGGGATGCTAAAAACAAAGCATTTTGTGGTATCTTGCATGATCAATTATATAGACCCAGTATGTCTCTTCTACTGAATAGGTGCTTTTGGAACTTAGGGCCTTTGCAGACTTCCAGAAATAGTGCAAACTGAGTCCACTTTAAGGGTTATGGTTAGTGCTAGGGAATCATGGGAATTGTGGTTTTTTTTTTCTGAGACATTGAGCCTTCTCTGTCAGAGAGCTCTGGTGCCACAATAAAATACAGTTCCCATGATTCCCTAACCCTAACCCTGACCCTTAAAGTGGACTCAATTTGCACTATTTCTAGCAGTCTGCAAAGGCCCATAGATTCAGTAAGCTACTATCAATAGCATCCAGCTCTGAAATAAAGCTGGAACTAAGCACAGCATAAGATGCTTAAATAACACCTTTGTTAAGGGCATGGCACTTAACATAGGGACTTTGGTGAAATTTTGGTGCTTGAGTGAACATGGAGAACTTTTCCCATGCCCAGTTAAGCCACGTGTCTTTGCTAATTGACAGCATTTAACTGGGGGCACAATCAAACAACAAATAGTTTTTTATTTAAACAAGAAGACTAAGCAGCATAATGTAGGATGTCCCTTTTCTGCTAAGTTTCTCTTGGTTCTCCTTTTGAAGTTTGCAGTCTGAACACGTTTTTATCTTATCCTTGTGCCTTAGGAAGCATGAATATTTCTTCCTTACAACAATTCCGTGAGGTAGGTTAGCCTGAAAGATAGTGACTAGCCTAAGATTGATCTCAGTAGGGTTTGTGGCTGAAGATGGATTTCAACCTGGTCTTCTTGGATTTTTTTTAGCTGCAATATAACTATTCCTCTCAGCATTGAATCCAAAACTTTCTCAAGTAGATCAGATAGATTATTAGTGTGATGCTGGTGATGAAGGAGTGTTGTGCATTTAGGACAGAGAGAAATCTGTATAATGGCATGTGTGAGAGAAAGAGAGTCAATGCATGAAGGGTGTTTTTTGGGAGTTGACAGGTTTAATTGGAGAGGCAAAAAGGCTTAGATCAGTGGCAGGGGCATCATCAGATATGGTGGAAGGAAGTGAGCTGTGAGAAAAATACTGGCAGCTCTGTGGGAAGTCACATCATGCCTTGGCCTTCCTGTATTGCTTGTGGCTGGGCTCACTTACACAGGCTGTCTTGAGCTATTTCCCTTGTGAACACATGAGGAGGCCCCTCCTTCATGGGCATTTGATCGAGATTGTATAGGGTTATATATGAAGTAGATAGTCCAACTTTTTGGTAAGAGGTTGAGATGTATGGTCTTTGAGGTCCTTCTGACTTCCATACCATATTCTGATTGTTCCTGTTGCAATAATTGGCTACTTACGGGCACACTCAAATCCAAAAGTATAGTCCCTCCTTAGCAAACCGTGCTGTGTTGGTGATGTGGGTTTTTACAGGCTATCAGTGTCAGCACATGACCCTAGGAAGAAATGATTCGTATCCTACCTCTTTCCTCTGCCGGTTACTGAAAAGCCCTTGCTTCCTCCCTCCCTCCCCGAATTGCTTCCCCTGTTCAACATTCCTCCTCTGCCGCCAAGGCTAAATGGCCCCAAGAAGATGAAAATTTTTCTCTGCGCCCGGCTGGATTGATGCTAAAGAAATAATCAACCCCCAGATCGCTGGGCGAAAAGCCATTCAGTAAATGAGCGCCGAGACTGCAATCTTGGCTATTAAGAGCCGCCAAGGCCTGCTCTAGGATTGGAATTAATTTCCCCCTTCTCTCTCTCAGGGCCTGTTCTGGGAGATGCTATAAAAGCTGCTGCTTCAGCTCTTGAGGGGTTTGGGAAAGAAGAGGGGTGGTGGATAGGAGGAGGAGAGGAGAAGAAGGGACAGAGAACTGTCCCATTGTGGATCTGTTGTCTCTTTTTCTCTCCAATCCCATCCTGAGTGCTTCGCAAGCAGCTGAGCTCATGCAGTTAGCACTCACAGCAGACACATACTTTTTAATTTCTTTCTCTCCCCTGAAGGGGAGAAGAACATCTGCTATATATATATTTATAAAAATATATGCCAAACAGACTGAATTTTTAAAAGACTGTCTGGCTATTGTCCAGAGGACTAGAGAAGGAGGAGAGGAAAGGTGAGGAGAAGAATGGGATTGATGGTGCCTGAGCACAGCTAGGTCATTCTGCAAAGGGGTTTGTTGTTGTTTTTTTTTTTTGGTGGCAGTTACTGCCACTCAAAGCGCTCTCGAACTTTGAGCATTTGGAATGCAAAGAGGTTTCCAGCTGAGTTTTTCAAAATGCATATTAATCTCTTGGAGGACTAGCATCTTTCTCTCCAGCATGGGATCCCTAAGTATAGGGCCAGCATGGTGTTGTGGTTTGATGGTTGCACTACAACTCTGGAGACTATGGTTCAATTCCCAGCTCAGCCATGAAACCCACTGGGTGACCCCTGGGCAAGTCATATGCTCTCAGCCTCAGGGGAAGGTAATGGCAAACCTCTTCTGAACAAATCTTGCCAAGAAAACCCCATGATAGGGTCATTGTAAGTTGGAAATGACTTGAGGGCATACAACACACACAAAGTACAGAAGATTTACCCATCTGAGTAAGGTGTGAGGCCAAATCCCAACTATGGTGTGGGAAAGCTAAAAGGAAACTAGTAAAAGGGAAGCAGGAGAACTTGTGGCTCTCCAGATGTTGCTGGATTGCAACTCCAATCATCCATCACTGGTGGCTGTGCTGACTAGAGCAGATGGGCCTTGCAGTCCAACGTCATCTAGAGGGTGAAGTCACGTCCAGCAAAGAAGTGCTTCATTCCTAGAACCCCAGTTCTGAGTAGCAGCTTGGGTCTTGATTCTAACTCATCAGGGTTGGATGTTATTACAAACTTGCCCATTCTCCTTTCCTTTCCAGAAGGCAGATTTTGGGCCTTGTTCAAAATCAGGTGTATGGCAGGTTGGCTCCGACACTTCACCATCCTCTGTCTCCTCCAGTCACAGTCCTTGTGTAGTTCCAGCAATGCATAGTAATTCCAGAGGTTGCAAAATTATTGCCCATTGGTATTGAGAGTGTTTAATAGTAGTAGAGCTGGATTTTTTAAAAATTGCATTATGCAGATTCATGGATGGTATAATTTAACAATGATCAAGATGGCTTCATACTCAAGAATGAATGACTGAGAAGAAAGAGAATGAACAGAATAATTTCTCTGTTTCATGTGTCTTTTCAATTGTTCTGGTTTCTGGGGCATGTCTATATTATGGATTTAAGACCATTCATGTCCTCCTGTTGTAGTTGGGAGGGGGCCATTAGAACTCTTAAACTGCAGTTCTAATACTAAAGCAAATACACATTTGCCATGTTGTTGTGTCATATTAGAGCTAAGATGTCAGGCAAAAATAGGATATTTTTTTGGGGGGGGGAGGCTAAATGCTTTTATAGAACTGGAATTGAATGTAGAGTATTTAGCTTGGACCAGGAAGACCAGAGTTCAAATCCTTGCATTTGAAGCTAAGCGCATGGTTTAGGGCCGTTAAGAGGATAAAATATGATGGCGAAATCTTCTTATTTATTTTATATCCTGCTTTTCTCCTGAATGGGCTTCAAAGTGACTTACCATATAAATTAAAAAAGAGCCGTTAAAACGATATGAAGTATAGAAGTTTAAAAAGCATTAAGTAGTACATTAAATTAAAACAGTGTTTTTAAAACATTAAAATTTGAAACAATTAAAACACTTTAAAAATACAGTTCATATTAAAACAGCACATTCAGTGCTCTTCACTCCACCCTGGTCAGCCAAGGCTGAAGGCCTTTTTAAACAAAAGGTCTTTGGCTCTGGTGCAAAGAGTGCAGACAACAGAGAGGGCAGATCTGTAAACTCATTTGGGAAGGAGTTGCAAAGCCTCGGAGTAGCCACCAAGACAGCTATCTTTCACATCCTCACCACCTGACCCTGAGAGGGTGATGGGATGAAGAGAAAGCCCTCCCCTGAGTATTGTAAGATTTGGGCAGGCCCTTATGGGGAGATGAGGGCTTTTTTCCAGATCATCTGGACCAAAGCTGTATAGGGCTTTATAGATCAAAACTAGCACTTTGAATTGTGCTCAGAAATATACCATCTTGAACCTGCAGAGGTTTCTGAATACAATTGGCCCATCCATGGGCTAGCCATCTCTGGATTGGCATATCCACAGATGGCCCTGCCCCATCAGCGTCCATTGATGATAGTGGGACTTAAGGTCCCACTTTTTTTGTATCTGTGAGGGAGGGGTCCAGAACCAAACCCCTGCAGATGTAGTTTTCAAAGGCAGCCCCACATAGAGTGCATTACAGTAATACAGTGATACAGAAACCTATGTATCCCACCCTGAGCTTCTTAGAGGAAAACTTAGCTTTAACAGGTAAGAACATAAATTTGAGCTTGACTTTACAAATGAAATAATGACAAAGTATGCATGCCAGCAGATCAAATGTCAGTCTTGCCATTCTCTGATGGTTTCAATCAGGTTATGTGTCTTGTTATTTTTAGAAGTGTTTATGTTCATATATGTTTATATTCATCTGTTCATTCAGTGCTTTACTTTTTTGTGTGGGAAAAGCATATTATACAATATTACAGATCAAAGATATAGCTGTGTTAGTTTGGAAAATCAGTATGCAAAAGGATCTTGTAGCACCTTTGAGACTAACTGAAAGAAAGAAGCTGATAGCATGAAGAAGTAGGCTCAAATCTATGAAAGCTTGTGCTACCTGTTTCTTTCTTTCAATTAGTATCAAAGGTGCTACAAGTTCCTTTTGCATACAATATTAGAGAGCTGTTCTTGTGGGTGAGAGCAGATGTTTGTTTATTTTTTGACATCACAGATGGTCTGCCAGTCCATGGACAGCTGGATTCAGTTTTGCAGAACCATCTCATTCCCTCCCAGACATTGACCCTGGAAAGGAAAGGTACATTTGGACTGAATATGATGAGTGAACATCCATGCTAGCTTCACTGGTCTAAAAATGTTCCATATGCCTTTGTCCTTCTTATAACTGTATTTTCCTCTCTTTGAGCGTGAAAGGCCCTTTTCTCTCTGTGTTCTCTGTGTGTATGTGCCTGCCAACTTATGGGAACCCCATTAATTTCATGTTTTTCTTAGGCAAGGAATCCTCAGAGGTGGTTTTGTCATCTCTCTCCTCCGAAATATAGCCTACAGCACCTGGTATTCATCCAAGTACTACTAGATCTGACCCTGCTTAGCATTCAAGATGAGACAGAATCAGGTGCCTTTAGGGTATTTAGGCTCCCTGTTCTCTCTATTGCCTCTTTAAAACACAAGCCCAGAAGGCCTCAGTGCTAGAGGAAGGGAGGATTGTTTTCAGTCTGGTGCAGAAGCTAGGAGGAGCAGTCATTGCCACCCCTGAGGCCAGGAGAGTCTTGGGCCTGTTCAGTTAGTTTTCATGTTGCTCTGTGTTTCTAGAAAAGTTTAATAAATAATGTTAGTGAAAGACGTGCTTGGATAATAACCTGTTTCCCCTATTTGGGGGGCCCTTTTCACAATAACAGCCAAAGATGGGTCTGCTGAAGCTGTGGCTAGTGGGCATATCATTACCTGGGGGTGGACCATTGTCTGTGATCCTTTGATTTTTGACCCACAGTTCCTATCATTCCTAGCAAGGTTAGTCAATAGTGGTGGGGAATTGTGAGGATAACAGCCTAAAAACATCTGGAAGGGCACAATTAGCACCCTTGCAATATACGCTCACTGAACATAGGGCTAAGACTCATGTGCAAACTCCCATCACTTTATCTCATGCTGCCTCAGACAAGTATACAGCTTTGTGCATGTATGAGAGGATTAGGGGGCTTTCAGGTAAAGACCCATGGAGCTTAGGGGCAGAGCCCATGTTTTTCATGAAGAAGATCTCACAGTCTCTGACATCTCGGTTTAAAGGATTGGGGATGGGAAATGAGGTTGGTTCTGAAAAAAGCTCTCTCAGTCCAAGACCTTGAAGGACCCCTGACAATCACAATAAACAATACTGGCGTAGATGGACAACTGGTCTGATCTTGTGTAACAGGCTTGCTTCCTGTATTCCTATGAACTTCGGTCCCAGGGCATGTGGTAGCCTGTTTCCCTTGCCTGTCACCTCCCAAATACATCTGTGCCTGTTAGAGTTGCCAGAGTGGCAACTGGAGAACGCTCCTCTTCCTTCAATGGCTGTTAGAAGAGGACATTTCAACAGGTCTTGCTTGTCACACAACCAGATAACAAGCAATACCTGATGCTGAAATTCCCTCTTGTACACCACCATTAAAAAGTACAGGAGCCCTCTCCCGTTGTCAATCTGGCAGCCTGAATTGTTCATGGAAGGCCTGGTTCCTTGGTGTTTTCTCAGACATTATAATTATCCACAGCTTATATTCCTCTCCACATGAAGAAGGGAAGCAGTGTCTCATCTATCAAAGCAGTTCCACTCCCATTTGCAGTTCCAAGCAGTAGCCATAAATCCAGCAACTATCTGCCTTCTGCATGGTGGATCTTCTCTGCTGCATAAATCTGTGGGACTGGATTTAAATGCAGTTTCCTAGAACTAGAAGGAGAAGAGGTTAGGCAAATCCTCTTACATTCCCTTGCACTGATCTCTATGAAAGGGGGGGGGGGGAGAATCTTAGATTTTCCTTTTGGTCTCACAGGTTCAGCCTCTCTTCACAGAATCACAAACATTTTCCCCAGGGACCAAGAGAATAGTCTAAAGCCAAACAGTCCCACTGCAGTCTTTCCATGGGACACTAGGCTGGCCCCTTCCCTGCTTTCCTTTAGCCAGGAGGCAAAGACGTTTTTTCTTCAAGCAGGCTTTTACTATATAATCACTCTCAGGGAGGCTTCTTACTGGTGTGCATCTTGTGTTTATTTATGTTTTTACCTTCTGTATTTTAATGTAATTTTATACTGTTTAAATAAAAGGATTTTAATTGTTTTTAAAACAGTATTAGTACTTCCTTAATCAAGTTTATCTGTGAGTCATCTTGGGTCCAGGAGAAAGGCGGTATATAAATAAACTAAAAAAATATATTAATATGTTAAACTGAGCAGATGTAAATTGTGGATTGTGAAAAAGATCAATAAAGCTGAGCAGATGTGATTACTATGGATTATGGAAAAGACCAATAAATGAGCAAATCGAGCCTAGAACCCATGATGACTAAACTGAGACTGTCATACCTGGGGCATATCATGAGAAGACATCACCCACTAGAAAAGACAAAAATTCTTGGTAAAGTTGGGGGCAATAGGAAAAGAGGAAGACCATATATAGATGGGTAGATTCAGTCAGAGAAGCCACAGCCATGAATTTGCAAGAACAGAGCAGGGCAGTTGAGGACAGGGTGATGTGGAGGTCTCTCATTGATAGGGTCACTTAAAGGCAGTTAACCACAACAAAGATGTAGTCTCTCTGTGTTGGAGGAGATTGCTTGGGAATCCCAAGCTTGGGATTGCTTGGGAATCATGCATCTGTTTTAATATTATAATGGGTTGCTGCAAGCTTTAACAGAACACACTTGAATACATATTTAGTAGCCTAGAGTGCTTTGTTAGCCCTCATTAAGTATTTATTACAGTTATCCTGGGAATGTTCCATTTTTCAGATGGCAAAACTGAGGTTTAAGATAGTGCTTCTTAGGCTATCTGAAGTGAGGCACCGATATTTTCTCTCACAGTGTGCCAGATATCACTAGGATTGGCAGGTGATGGCTAACAGATTGGCACTGGTCCATGGATCACTACTTTTGAGTAGCACTAGTTTTAGAGATTGTGGCTGAGCTGATTTTTGAACATAATGCTTCCAGGTTCAAGGGTAAGGGACATTTGTTGATAGTGCATGTGCAAGCATTGTTTTCCTTAGGGAATACTGTTGACAGAATCAAGAAGTCAGCCCCTCTGAGTTAACCATGTCCTTTCTCCCCAATGTTATTGGAGAGACACAAGATTCAGCTGTAATAGAGTGGTAGCACCACTGCTGCCATGACATCTCATTTAATGCAAAGTGTATGCATGAAAGAACAATCACATTCCTTATATCCAGCAATTCATGAATGTCTCCTGAAAGCGCTAGCGAAATGAGGAATTTCACATGAGACTGTTTGCACTCATACACTAACGACTCCCATTCATTTGTGGGGTTTGTGGATGGAGCCTAGTATTTCTAATACAGATGCTGTCCAGCTTGCCCAAGTAAGGCAGGTTATATTAGTGACACATCATATTTAATGTGAATATCAATCCGACATTACTGCAAGCATCTAGCTGCTGAAATGTTGCTGTATTTTCCCTTGTACTGTAGTCCTAAAGAGCTGTGTTGTTTTTAATAGGTAATAAACAGAAGCAAAGAATATCTAAAGGTAATTCAGTGATCTCCATTAATGCCATGTCTGAACATGTTAAACAGTTTAATGTCCCTATTAGTGGTCCAGATGATGAGTCTGAAGTCAGTGGATGTAGGTGGTTCCTTCACTGGAACAAGAAGAGGAAGCCTGCCTGGCAATCACAAATATACTGTTTGGAGGAACAACATAAATAGCAGAATTGGAATGTATCCACAGACTCCAGTCTATCAGCAATGAGTTGAACAGAGACAATGGTTTCCTGGCACACTACACACATTTCAACACTGTCTAACCTCCCCATCCTCAGGAGGGCAGCCTTGACCATTCATCACACCTCCTCTCTGGCTTCCACACTACATTTCAATACTCATCCATATGATTATCTACTTGTTATATTACAACTTTATTATTAAATGCTTATGTTATATGGTTAATACTCTCCTTGGCTTCAGGCAACATCCTTCCTCCTGCCTTTGTCCCCCAACAATTTGTCTCCTCATCTCCATACTCACAAGGTTTTGAATTTCAGCTGACATTCTCACACACAAGTGGCTTATATAGATCTGTCTTTGGACTCTCCACTCCACCTTGTGCATCTAAAGAAGTAGGCTCAAGTCTATAAAAGATCATGTTGCCAGCTTCTTTCTTCATTTAGTCTCAAAGGTGCCACAAGATCCTTTTCCATATGCAATGTGTGGCTAGCTCTCACTTTCTCTTGTATGGATAGGGAACGTTTGATCTTTCTTGCACTCCAGTTCACAGTAGCCTCAGTCAGCATGACCAGTGGTAGGGCTTTATGGGAGCTGCAATGCAAAGTATCTGGAGGGCTAGACATTTTCGATACCTGTTTTCTTGTTTTGGTTTGAGATGCTTATGACGGATATATTCTTTGGATTTCTATTTGCCTCTGCTATGCAACTATAAAAAAAAACCTATCTCTATCTCGTTCTGCAAGTAAAGTGATTAAGACCCAAAGAAATCAGTTTTTCAATGTTGCCTTCACAGACCAGGTTCCTGCATATCCTGACTTTAAGTTGAGAAGAAAATTGAAAGTAATACTTAAAATGTGTGGAACCCTTTTCCCAAATGCTTTGCATGCTTGGTTTTCAGTATTACTGGAATTCTATAGTGTATGCCAATATTATTTCTTCTGTTTTATAGATTGTTGGGGGTGAGGGATGTTGAGAAATAGAACCTTACTTAGATCTCCCTGTTTGCATGTGTGTGAGAGAGTACTTACACCAGGACTCTCTGTCTCTATTTTGCCAGTCTGATTCTGCTTGCGGAGAGGTGGCTTTACTTTTGCTATAGTGAGTAGGAAAGCTGAATGGCAGGGAAGCTGGGACAGAGAGCTCTGCTTTCCAAGTCTGATCTCAGCTGTTTCCCTCTTATCTGAGCATTGTGGTGAGAACAAGGGAGATCACTGAGAGAGTTTTAAAATTCTCCATTCCCCCCCCCCCCCCACCGCCGCCACTTATTGGCTGATAGTCAGCAGCTTAACAGCCAAGTGGGAACTGCTCCTAGGAACTACTCTTTCAAAGTGTTTCAGATATCTGAAGAGTGTGGCTGTTAGGGTAAGAACAAGGGATGAGGGAAACCTCCAGGAACCAATACTTAAAAGTATTGGGTGCTTGAAGTAATGACCCTCAATGAAGTTAGCTTCATTTCCCTTTCTCTGGAATGCGCATGGAGAGATTGGATGGAACCTTGGCTGGGCCTTCAAGGGCCATATTGGAAGGCTTTGCAGAAGATAAATGGTCCACTGGCTAGGATTTTCCCCATGCCTATTCTAAAGGCCCTCAGGCAGGACCTTTACATTAAGTAGGGTGAGAGAAGGAAGGGCATGTTCCCTCTACATCAGTAATTCCCAAGCTTTGGTTCCCCAAGTGCAGGGGTAGGCAACCTTTACCCTTTAAGGGCCGAGGGACTTCAGCTCCCAGAATCCCAGGAGCTATTGGCCAACATGGGACTATTGGCCAACATGGCTGAGGCTTCTGGGAGCTGAAGTCCCTTGGCCCTTAAAGGGGAAAGGTTGCCTACCCCTGCCCAAGTGTTTTGGACTTCAACTCCCAGAAGCCTCAGCCCACTTGGCCAACGGTCAGGAAATCTGAGAACAGAAAGCCAAACCATCTGGAAGACCAAAGTCTGGGGACCACTGCTCTACATGATAGCAACATGGAGTGGTGATGGTGAAGGCTTTGAAGTGGAAGTGGACTCAGTTGGGGGAGGGGGAGGAGAATAGACTAAGACAGGGGTAGGCAACCTTTCCCCTTTAAGGGCCGAGGGACTTCAGCTCCCAGAATCCCAGGAGCTATTGGCCAACATGGAACTATTGGCCAACATGGCTGAGGCTTCTGGGAGCTGAAGTCCCTCGGCCCTTAAAGGGGAAAGGTTGCCTACCCCTGGACTAAGACCACCAAAATACATGGTGAATATGGTTTCTCTTTTGCAGGGGACTGATGTCTTATTTCAGCTTGTTTCAAGCTTGAGATAAAGGTGAGGTGGGAATCTAAAATCAGAAATGAAGATATCTAAGCATCACTTGCCTCTGACTCTCATCACTTTAGGTCATAGTGGGGACAGTGAAGATTTGTCTTCCTTTCCAAATGTCCCTTCCCATTTGGAAATATCTTGTGATCTTCCCAGTTTGTTCTGGGAGCAGAACAGTGAGAAAAGGCACAGGGACCCCTTGCTCTCCCCTGCCTTTTGTCTGCAAATGGCTGAGTCTCCTTGTTCTTTCAGCTAAGCCATCCTTGTATAACCGTACTTGTCCACAAAACAAATTACGTATCCCTCTGGCACCTCCGTTTTGATTGTCTTTTTTAGCAAGATTTCTCACATGGTGATTTTAATCTATGTTCCCATTCTCCCTCCTTTCTCTAGCCCCAAGGGAGAGCAAGGTTATGTAAATTGGAGAGTGTGCAAATATGTTGGTCTACCTGAACCAAGCAAATCAACTCTCCCTGGTGGGCCTTTAAGATGGAATCATCTGGGAGGTGGGTTCATTTTTAAAGCCTTTTAAAAGTGCAACATTTGTTTAGACTGGGCAAAAAATGGAATGGGTGGAATGAATGTAAAAAAAGCTACCCAGTGAGTCACACCATTGCTCCATCCAGCTCAGAGCTGCCTGCACTAACTGGTAATGGCTATTCAGGTTTTTCAGCAGGCAAGTTTTCCAGCTCTTAACTAGGACTGGAGATACTGAGGACTAAACCTAGGAGCTTGTGCATAAAAAAGCATCTGCTATTGCACTCAGTTAAGTACTCCTAACTGAAAGATTGGAATAGGGGACGTTATCACACGGGGGCAAATCTGCTGGTTAATCCACACAAAA
>CM034703.1:158894789-158906354 GCA_020142125.1 Phrynosoma platyrhinos
AAGTCAGTTTCATGGATTTCAGTAGGGCTAACGCTTAGGTAATTAGATAAAGAGATCACCCTTGCCTGGAAGTAACCCTCATTGAACTACATGGGACATATTTCTCCACAGCTATCCCTCCCTCCCTCCCTCCCTCCCTCTAGTTATAAAGAAAGCCAGTGTGATGGTTGATTGTTGGACTATCACTCTGGGAGACCAAGTTCGAATCCCAGCTCAGCCATGGAAACCCACTGGGTGACCTTGGGAAAGTTACACTCAGCCTCAGAAGAAGGGAATGGCAAACTCCCTGTGAAGAAACTTGCCAAGAAAACCCCATGATAGGAGGCTAGTCATAAATCGGAAACTACTTGAGGGCACACAACAACAACAAAGAAAGGGAAAAAAAAGGAGGAAAAGAATACATAGAATATGAATCTGGAGAAGACATATACATCAATGTAAAACTGACCATATTTTTTTTTTAAAAAACCTACATTTTCTTGAGCTGGACGTCTGCACAAAAACACATATCTAAAGCAATGAGATCTTAGACTCTTGAACAATAGATGGTGGATATTTTGTCTTTTCAGCCATGGTGAAAAAGTATTTTAGCAAGAGTAACAACACAGGAGTCAAGCATGTTGGACATCAGTTAAATTCCATATAACTTAATATAAAATAACATGTCAAATATTTTTCCAATACAAAATTAAAATGTCGTAAAACACCATTCCCTCCACTACTTCACAGATGAAAGCCGGGAGATGTGTGGCCAAGCAACTAGATGGCAAAAGTTGTTAATGAGGCAGAACACACAAGCTGGGAGAGACTGCAGCAGTTTGCTTTTGGCAAATCCTACTGGGAAGGGCAAGTTTCTGCCCCCTTCTCTTCCCCCACCAGATTATCTGAATGCAATATACTTTTGTCCATTGAACACAGTTTGTAGCAATTGAAGTAGAATGTAGCAAAGGTAGAAAGTGGGAGTAAGGGAGAGAGACTGCCTGCCAAATCAGGACAGTTGGACCATATGAAATACCATCCCAAAATGGTAACTACTCAACATGCTTATAACATATGCCCCAGGAAAGCATTAGTTGTATTTTAATTGTATTTTGTTTTAAATCCTATTGTGAGTCACCACTGCTCCCATATTGGGAAAAAGGTGAGACATACATTGAATTAAGTACCATAACTAAATAAAATTACATCAGCAACTTTCAGCCGAAGTGGACAGTACCTTTCTAAAGAGGCATAGTGGTGTCCAGTACACCTGAAGCATTTTTGTTGAACCAAACATAACTTTATATCTAAAGAAATTTTAAATATGGAAACTAGGGAATTTTTCCATTGGCTGTTTTGTATAGGACAAACTAACTCTGTATTCTACTCCATTCTAACTGGATTAACATCAGATTTAGTAATTTATAACAAACCTGTATATACTAGTCTTGTTTGTTTCATTTTCTCTGAGGATATTATTAATACTTCCAGCATAGCATGGGTGGCAGAAACAGAGCTGATGGTCCATACAGGCATCAAATGGTGTTACAGTTGTAGATATTGCCCAAGTTTATCCATGGGTATCTGATAAGTAGGCTGCAGTATTGAAAATGGCATGAATTCTTGATCTTGACCTATCAATACATTGAGAGTAAAATTTGAATCATTTCATCTAAATGCAGTAACAACTGTAGCAATGTACTATTATCCTATAGAAACTCTAATGTGTATTGGGTGGGGTGGGGGTTGAACTCTAAAGAAAAATAAATCTAGCAATCGACTAAAGATAGCCTGGATTCATCACTCTGTTTTGTGTCTATGTCAGTCTTAACCACATTCAGTCATCTCTCTTCTATCCTGCTTTTGTGTCAGTCTGCAACTTTAAAAAATAATAATTTGACACGGAAAAAAATTGGAACTGAATGTACTTTCCCCTTAAATATGCACTTAATCCTAAAGTACATGTTCCTATAAGCACATTTACCTAAAGTCCATATTGATAAATGCACTTTTCTTTAAAATATACATTTTTGTTTGTTTGTTTTTTGTGTATGCTGAGACCACTATTAAAACATTCTGTTGCATTCTATAAGGATATTTATATCCTGATAATTCCTTGTGCTAGCCAAGAAGTTTGAATTGGGTTGGGTCATTTAAAAATGTAGACTGAATGATACGTTTGAGCAACTTTAAAACTGACATCATTTTTAAGAAGGTCATCATGACATTCTCCTCAAAGATTAAGTGCAATTATTTACTGGGGACATATCTTTTTTTAAAAAAAGAGTCTGCTGCATGTAAATGGGGAAGGTTGGAAAATACGAAGAGCACAAATCAGTTTTGTATTACAATTCTTAAAGAGTACACTTTCAATAAATGTCTATGCAAAAAAATTGTTTTATAATGAAATCTGAATGAAATTCAAGTCTGCATAATTTAAATTGTTTTGAATTTTGAGGGGAGCCTACACGAGTAAAATGGAATCTTGCTACAGAAATTACCCCTGCAATATGTGGAAGAAAATGAAGCTGAGAGACCGACAGCTGAGGAGCTGGGATCAACAAATGCGTTCTTGCTTGTCCTCTCACTTGGTGCTAATTTTGTGGGAGTAAATGTCAGAAAAGAGAGGCAGTGTGGTTTAATGCTTTAAGAGCTGGACTATTACTCTGGAGATCAGGGTTCAATTCCCTCGCTCAGTCATGGAAACCTACTGGGTGACGTTGGGCAAGTCACACACTTTCAGTCCCAGAAAACCCCATGATAGATTCACTTAAGGGTTCCATAAGTCAACTTGAAGGCACACAACAATAGAATGTCAGAAAAGGGCGATTAATAAATGCTGTTCAGCTTAATGCCTACAGCTCTGCTTCTGGAATATACAAGTAACTAGGGCCAGAATCCAAAGTATGCTTAACATCACACAAGGAATTTGCAGTAAGCAATGACCATGGAAGATCTACAACAGTTCACCCTAAATAACAAGAAAATTGAAATAGTCAAGAGTTCCCATACCGTGAATCAAATATTGGTCAGAATGGAGACTGCAGTCAAGAAATGAAAAGAAAACTAGGATTAGAAGGGCAGCTATGAAAGAAATGGACAAAATCCTAAAATAACTGAACACTAAAGAGAATTGTCCAAGGCATCATATTCCCCATCACCATGTATGGATGTGAGAGCTGGACAGTGAAGAAGACAGATAGGAAGAAAATCAACTCATTTGAGAAATGGTGCTGGAGAAGAGTGCTGAGGATACTGTGGAGAGCCATAAAGACAAACAAATGGGTCCTAGAATAGATCGAGCCAGAACTCCCCCTGGAAGCCAAGACGGCCAAACTGAGGCTGTTGTAATTTGACCACATAAGAAAAAATGACTCAGTAGAAAAGACAATGATGGTAGGAAAGATGGAACGCAGTAGAAAGAGGGGAAGACTGCATGCCAGATGGTTAGACTCAAGTAGGGAGGCCATGGTCAGAGCCTGCAGGACTTGAGTAAAGCAGTGGAGGCTAGTGGCGGTGTCTCATCCACATTCCTCATGAGTTGAGTTCAACTAGAGGACTGTTAACAACAACAAGTCCAGTGGAGAGTGACTTTCTGACTTAATGACTACCTCCCTTGTAAACTGGAAATTGCTTCCCAATAGACTGTACTTCCCCCTGTGTCCTGAAATTTCACTCAGGGCTGAGCAGACTGAGTGCAAAAGCTGGCTTACCTTCAGGGTTTCCTGGTTTGCAAGGAGAACCTGCTGACTGCTGTACCGGCTCCCACAATGGGCTGAACATCCTTGGACAGTCTGCACCGCTGCTGCTCCCTCATTGATAAGGATGGACCACCAAAATGGAGTGTTTGTGGGTACAAGCAAGGTGTGTTTTTTTTCTCTTCCACCCCAAACACATGTGCACTATGGTCAGCAATGGTGCCAGTGGCTTGCTGGCCCCTTCCATGGTTTTCACATCAGTGCACAGTATGCATGCTGGTACAATAGTTCACACTTTCCGGCTTGAACCGGAGCAAGCTAGGGGTTAATTTTCTTCTATGTTTAGCCCCAGAGCTGTGGCCTCATCCTGGATTCCTCCTTTGTCATTTAAAGAGGAAGGTTTCAAAACAGGGCAAAACAGTCCTCTCTCAGTCTGACCTATTTCATAGGATTGTTGTTGTGAGGATAAAAGGAAGGAGCGCACCATGTATTCTTCCTTGAGCTCAGTGGGGGAAAGGTATTAGAGAAGTGTAAAACATAATAATAACAACAACAACCACTACTACTACTACTACTACTAGGGGCATGCAGCACAATACGGGTTTAATCTCTATAGGGCTCCATTTTAGTCACGTGGAGAGGAACATGTATGCCTCTGGAGATGTTTCAGAAATTTTTATTGCAAACTGATCGCCTGGGAGATTGGTCAAGCTGCTTTCCCATTTAAAATTGGATTGCCTTTTCATCCAAGTAATCAGTTGCAGAAAAACTTAGAAAACATCGCTGGCTGGATATATTCTTCTTCTCTAATCTATGCAAATGGCTGTCTATTTCAGTTGTCTGCACAACCAGCTCCTAGAAATCTGATATTCCCCCCGCCATCAAACCTAACCTGTTACTTGCTTGTCTTGCAGCCAGCCGTTGCACTGTCCTCTCATATAGTTAATTAAAAGCATCCATTTAAACCCTGCTCCTGTCTTGAAAGTACATACCAGTATAAAGGTGTTGCATTGTGAATCCCTGACCTATCCATACGCATTGGCCTTGTTTCCCTGCCAGCCCTACTTTGGGTAGCCATATGGAACTCTTTCATGTGGGATGGGAGCGGGGATTATGGCTGGCTCAATATCTTACCTGGTATGGAAGAACTTTCCAAATTCAGCAACATGTGCATAAGGATCCTTCCCATAATCCAATACAGCAAAGACTCCACAGTCTTCTCATGCCTGTTCTTTTAACACATGTGGATAATGTTCTCCCTTTCTGTCACTGTCCAAAGGACATTGAAACAATCTTGTTACAGGGAACTTTAAAATTCTACCCCCACTTTAATAATGACACCATATAGGATGTGGTGTGAAGTTTGTTGGGCATTGCATGGATAGTCAGATATGGATGGTAGCAGCACATTGAATTCTTTCTTAACTCTTGCAGCATTGTGTGTGTGAGTGACAGAAAGAGAGAGAAGATGAAGTGAAATACTAATGAATCTCTAGTCCCTCAATGATTTCCTATTAGTAGATCAGGACTCACAAGTACCCAGGTGAGTGCTGGGCAGAGAACTGTGGAACTACTTAATTCTGTCTTGTGTGCTTATGTGATGAGCTCCCTGAGTAGCAACTAACTTTGGCCATGACATCCTTCAAATCTCTTCCCTTATTGTGGAAGATAGCAGGAGGGTCAGTGGTGATAGCTCCTTCTCTTTTCCGTTAGAAGTACAGACAAGCCAAGAATGGTGAGGCATTCAGCTTTCTGACAGCTTTTCTGTGGCAACCGGCTGTCCCTCTCCACTCAGAATTTGCACAAGGTAGTGTTAAGCATGTCAATTCCGCTTGCTTGTTGCCAGACCTTGGAAACCTAAAATATTTTTTTTACTATAAACTCCAGAATCCCATGTCCCCCATGTCCACATCTGGCTGGGGATTCTGGGAGTGGCAGTCCACACAAAGTTAATATCCCGAAGCTCTGATTGATTTGTTGTTGTTGTGGACCTTCAAGTTGTTTTCGACTTATGGCGACCCTAAGTAAGGTGAACCAATCATGGGGTTTTCTTGGCAAGATTTGCTCACAGGAGGTTTGCCATTGCCTTCCCCTGAGGCTGAGAGCTTGTGACTTGCCCAAAATCACCCAGTTGGTTTCCTGGCTGAGCAGGTTGCTTGGACAAAATGTTTATCTGAAACTGCATAGGACCTAAGAAAGTCTCATTTCCCAACTTGGGAACAATATTTCAAGGCCCCAGGCTAGAGATGTAAACTAGAGATGGCAGGGTTTAAACCAGAAGCCTTCTGCATGGTACCTAAGAGATCTGCCACTGAGATACAGCCTTCTCACCCCCTTCGTTCCCATGTCCCAGCCTGGGCAGCCCATACCTAGTTTGGCAGTCTGATCATATGCAACCTCTCAAAGCCGCAGCATTCCACAAGAGAGACGGGCCACATTTCCGCATTACACGCTTATAGTGCGGCTATCCCACTTTTATTGTTGCATTCTGGGGTTTGTAGTTCAGTGAGGCCTAAGAGCTCTCTGGCTGAGAATTCTAAATACCCCTCCTTAAACTGCAAATCCCAGAATACAACGGGAGGCAGCCACAGCAGTTAAAGTGGAATAGCAGCGCTATAAGAGTGTACTGTGGTAGTCTAGTGGGTCCACCCACCGTTTTTGTTTCCAACAAAGCAATGAAAGCACCATCTCTTTTCATAGTTGATTGGAGTTTGCGCATCATTGCTTCCAAGGAAGGTTTTAAACCACTGGCATGCCAACAACAGCAGCTATGTTCTATTTCCTGTGACCATTTGGCTTCTAGCTCTTTCCAGATTTTGTATAGCACATATCTTATTTCCCTTCTCTTTCCATTTACTGAGTTAACTGTTCATTTGTTCCTCCTTTTTCTGCACACACATGCACACACCTTTTACTAAAGCACCCAGATAGTCACCCAGCCCAGATTCATTGTCTTCTTGGAGGTTGCTTTACCCCCGACTGATTTTCCGATTTTCTGTTTGTGAAGTTTGGTGGTTAACCATGTGCAATGGTGTGTGTGTGTATAATGGAGCAGTACCTCCTTTCTCTTCCCCCACTTCCCAATTCCTGATTTCCTTCAGGCCAAAGATGTTCAAACAGACAGAGAACGGGGAGAGTGGGGGGAAGAGGAAAAAGGCAGGAAACAAGTGACAGGGATAAAGCACAGTAGAAAGTACGGAGCGGAGGGGGGGGTGAGAAGAAGCAGTGATGAAATATTTATTAGCCGGCGTGCGTGCCAGGCGCATTAATAAAGCAGCCACATTTGCATGGTGTTCCTGTCAAAGAGCTGAGGAGTCTATTTGGGGTGGGGGAAGGAAAGAAATACGTTGGCATGGGGCAGCAGAGAGAATGTGAAATGGCGACGGGAGAGACTGAGGGATGGGCAAAATGTGCAGAGGACAAGTCAGTCTGGCTGTCATGTTTGTGCCTGTCAGTCATGATGGCAATGGGGCATCTATAGGTTCAAGAGCAGTATGCCACTGAACACCAGTTGTTGGGAGAAGCATCGCAGGAGACTGCTATTCTACTTGTGGACTTTGCATTGCGCATTTGGGTGACACACTAAGATACTGGTCTCCTTAAACAGGGCTTATCTTACCTTTCATACAAATAAATTAGGGACTTTGTTGTCTTTCCCAGTTGTACTACAAGTGGAAGTTAAATAGTTAAAACTAAAGGTTGACTGTTGAAGCCAAGCCAGAAGCAAGGGATGAACTAAAACGATTAGGTCCTGCCATGTTTGCTAGCCATATATTTTGTATATGCTTTATAATACTGGATGATGGGTTTTGCTGTACTAGTATTGATGCTGGGTGGAGAAATTGTTTACACTTTTTGCAGCTGGCTAATGGGCAGATGTAAAGAAAAGGAAAATGTGCTTTGAACTGTCAAGCTCAAGTCGATGGGGAACGCTTGGTAAGAAAGGGAAAGGAGAAGCAATTGTGAGAACAGGATTGTTTTGGTTAAAAGACAAATACGGGATGCCAGCAAGCACATGAAAACGTGTGAATTGCTGTGTGCCTTTAATATACTTTGTACCAAAAGTGCTTCAGTCCTGTCAACATAGTTGTGCTGTGAACAATTTTAGTTTTCTGAATATAGCTTTCTGAATCTACTGAAGACTGTTTCCTGAGCTGAAGTGAGACAGTACGTGACACCGACCAGTGATGGATCTATTGGAAGTAAAAAGAAAATACAAAAGCTGCCTTTTGATAAGTTTTTCAGTCCTCTTGTGAAGAAGGACAGCCCCCAAGCAAGCCAAGAAACAAAGGAGAAAATAGCTGGAATTTCCAATTATTTTGGACTTTAACTCCCAGAAGCCCCAGCCAACATGGCCAATGGTAAGGAACCATGGCAGTTGCAATCCAACTAGAAAGGTGAAAGGTTCCCTAATCCTTGCATTGGAGAAAGTTCCCCAGTTTTCAGGGTCATATATTAAAACAGAGCCACTTCTTTGGGGAATTTTCACACCTGAGATGTGAAGAAACAAAAGCAGTCAAACCTTCCCTTCATACCTTTTAGGTAAAATATCACCTGCCTAATAAATTCAGGAAAATAAAATTGATAAGAAAGTTGGCCGCCTCAAGGATAGTGCACTTTGGTGTGGACTCCATTGGCTGTAAGCAGTGTGGTTAATGGTAATGGACAAACAAGGGATCTTTTCTCAGTTCCCAGTCATAGTGCTGTGATTCCACTTTAAATGGTATGGCTGCATTCCATGGAATCCTGGGATTGGCAGTTGAAGAGAGGGGCCTTTAGAAGACTTGGCAGAAATCTCTAGTGCCTCTGACCAAACTATAAATCCCAGGATTCCATGGGATGGAACCATGGCAGTTAGAATGGAATCATAGCATTATGGTATGGTATCAGACACTGCTTTCCATGAAGGGATGTTAAACCTTAACAAAAAATAAAGTGTACTGGCCAGAATCCTAATTCTGTTACATGTTTACTTAGGTTCTGTAATGGAATCACTTGGACATTTTTGTCAGATGCTGAATGTCTGCATTCAGTCTAAGGTTGCAGAAGTAGAGTTCTGCTTGTGTTTCTCTTGTGCATTCAGACATGATGCACAGCCTTCTGTGCACATATGAATGTGCATGCTGTATATACCTGTGTGGATTTGCATTTGGTTGCACATTTGAGTGTGCATTTTGTTCAGGGTGCATTCCATTCAGCACATGAGTTGCCTAGCCCAATCGATCTGTAAATCTGCATGTAGAGATACATGCTGCTCAACTCCAGTGTTGGATCTTGGCCAACATCTTTTAGTAGTTAATTCCAGCACTTAATTTGCATTGTGGATAGTACTTCTGTTTGTTCGACAAATGTGAGGGTTGCCAACTTTTTTCTTTCTTTCTGGCAAACCTCATGTTGTTTTAACACTCATGTACCTTTGTTGTTGTGTGCCTTCAAGTCATTTCCAACTTATGGTGACCCTAAGGCAAACCTATAATGGGGTTTTCTTGGCAAGTTTCTTCAGAGAGGGTTTGCCATTGCCATCCTCTGAGGCTGAGAGAGTGTGATTTGCCCACGGTCGTCCCAGTGGGGTTACATGACTACGGAGATTATCAGATGCTAAAAAAGGACAGGAGAGAAGTGGGATGCTCCCATCCTTATTGCACAATTGTGGGAAGATTATCAGACAATGTCCCGTGGCGTCGCTCTCATCCCGTCCTTCTCCCATCAATGAAGTGGAATGGCCATGTAACTTTTTATTGACGGGAAAATTCTTTTGGGAATTTATATGTTTTTAAAATATTTTCAAGTCATGGATGCTTCAAGCCATACATAAAGATATGGATATGGAGGGCCGACTGTACTTGCCTTTTCCAGTTCTTAGCTGCCTTACAGGCTTCCCAAATGCAGAACAACTGAAGAAGCATATTGCTAAAATCATATCATATATAAACTATTTTAAATAACCAAGGTACAGTAAAAATACAATTCTGTAAGTTACAAAGTATAAGGAGCTTATCGCACACCCAAAAGAGGTGTCTTACTTCTTCCAGGTTCAATCTTCAATCTGGGATACACCCAGATGTTATCACACATAATTCGCCGTCGATTCTATGATATACAAAGATGAGATAATAAAAATTCTGATGATCAAATGGGTACAAAATGTGGGACATAAAATTGATCCAGAGAAATGGGAGAAGTTATGGAAGAGGACAATGAGAATTTCAGTAGCACAAAATATTAAAGAAAATATGTTTAAAATGCATGATAGATGGTATCTTACTCCTCAAAGATTGTCCAAAATATACAAACAGGCAAATAATACCTGTTGGAAGTGTAAAAAAGATTGAGGAACCTTTTATCATCAGTGGTGGATGTGTGTAAAAATTAAGACATTCTGGAAAAACATACATCAATTAATTGAAAAAATATTAGGCATTAAATTTCAAATGAAACCAGAAACATATTTATTAAGTATGATTGACGACCAAATTGATATTGAAAATATGAGGGTAATCTTTTATATGATAACAGCCGCCAGGTTGCTTTTAGCCCCAAAATGGAAAAATTATGAAATTCCAGCACAGGTGGAGTGGTTAGTAAGGTTGATTGAGATGACAGAAATGGATAAATTAACTTGTATTATAAGAAATGAAAATCAGAAGAAATATGTAAAAGGTTGGGAGCAGATAATAAAATATATAAGTGATCAATGGAATAGAAGGATTGAATTAGGTATATATGATTATCAAACAATTATATAATTCTAATTTTGAATTTTATATATAATTTAGACTTACAGTGATAGTCCTTGGATCTAGTGGGATTAAATTAGGTACTATGGTTGATGAGACATGAAACAGCTGAGAAAAAAGAAAATGACAATGAAAAAGGAAAGCTTGGGAAGTTTTGCTGAATGGGAATGAGTGAGGGAAAGTATATAGGAATGTATGTTTAATTAGATAAACTGTTGAATGGAGATATGTATGGAAAGTTTGTTTGTTTTTGATGTCTTTGTACCTTTTATAATATCTAATAAAATTAAAACAAAATAATTCACCGCCGCTACTGGCCGCATCCAGTCTGGATCCAAGGAGTGCTCAGCTGGCCAATTTTTAAACTCGAAAAACGTACATTTTCAAAAAAAGTGCCAGCTGAGTGTGGCTTCGACCCAGGCTGGATGTAGCCGGTGGCATCGCGGCAGAATCGGCGGTGAATTATATGTCATAACATCCGGGTATATCCTGGATTGAGGATTGAACCCGGAAGAGGCAAGATGCCTCTTTCGGGTGTGAGATAAGCTACTAAGTTGAAAAGTAGGGGACAGGAAGTAAGTGCCAGTCAAGTCATGCTGATCATGAAAACAGCATCATCATTCTACAACACCAAATGCAACAGCACATCCTTGAAGCCTCCCAGATCTTTTTCTTGCTGGTTTAATTCCAAATTGCTGGCATGTTCCCCCTTTCACAGCTACACAAGGAGAAGGAGAAATGTCTGTTCAGTAGCTAGGAGTCATCAGCCATCAAAGCCCATGCAGAAGGCTGCTTGGACTGCATCTGAACTGCAGAAAATAATCCATTTAGATTCCACTTTAACTGCCATTGCTCATTGCTATGGAATTTTGGGGACTGTAGTTTTGTGAGACGTTTAGCCATCTCTGTCCAAGAGCTGTGATGCCTCTAACAAACTATAGATCCAGGATTCCATAGCATTGAGCCATGGCAGTTAAAGTGATGTCAACCTGAATTATTTTTGAAGTGTGAATTCAGCCCTGGTTTAGCAAACTGTAAAGAAACTTAAGAGAAAACGTGTTGGGTACCCAGAAAGCGGCATGCTTACAACTTCCTGTCTGCTTTCTCTTTCTCTTTCTCTTTTCCTTCCTTCCTTCCTTCCTTCCTTCCTT
>CM034703.1:158914065-158939040 GCA_020142125.1 Phrynosoma platyrhinos
GAGTCCATGATAATTTAGGGAGCTTCCAACAACTTCATTTTTGTTTTGCTCTGTGTTTAGTTTACACTCAGATTTCTTGCATGGAATACAAATCTAACTCTCCACACCACAAATTCCACTGAAAACTGAATGCCTAGATGTAACTTCCAGTCCTCCTATAGAGTAAGAACTAATGACCTTTTTCCTCCTTTCCTTATCTCCCTGCCTGTTTTCTGACCTTTGATATGATAGACATGGGCGGGGGTGTCCTCTGTATGTGTATGTACCTTCAAGTTGCCTGCTGACCTATGGTGACTCCATGAATTTCATAGGGTTTTCTAAGGCAAAGAAGACTCAGAGGTGGTTTTGCCAGTTCCTTCCTCTTCTAGATAAGCAATTGATCTGCAAGGTGTGCATGAGTTTATTACCAGGCCTTAAAATGGCAAGTAGAACAGAGCAAACTTGCTTCAAAGGCAGCAAGCTGAAATAGGTTGTGTAGAATTCATTGCACAGTGCCATCCCATTGTAAACGAGCTTTAATAATGTCTTATCACATGTGCACTCAACCTGCTATCCTTCAATTTGATGTACACATCATTTAAAGGTAAAGGTATTCCCCATTGACAAGGTTGTAAAGTCATGTCCGACTGTCGGTCTGACCATAAGTTATGCTCATCTCCATTACTAAGCTGAAGAGCCAGCGTCGTCAGAAACTATTCTATGTTCATGTGGCTAGCATGATTGCACAGAACACTGTTTACCTTCCCACTGAAGTGGTACCTATTTATCTGCTTGCATTTGCATGCTTTCAAACTGCTAGGTGGGCAGAAGCTGGGACTAGAGACAGGAGCTCAACCCATCCTGCAGCACCCAGGTCTCGAACTGCCAACCTGCTGATCTTGCAGTCAACAGAGTCAGCATCTTAACCACTTGAGCCACTGCATCCCAGAAATCATTTACACTGTATAAAATCCAAAAAAGAGAGAGTGTGTAATGTGGCACTGCCTGATCAAACACTCCCTCAAAACAAACCCTCCCTGCTTATGGAAAACTAGCACACCATGGAGAAAGGTTGAAGTCTGAACCCAGCTTAAGAATGTATGTGTATATGTTGAAAAGCAAAAGCTGCTGGAAAGTAATTCTTTGTATTCTATCTCCTGCTCCCCCACTCAAATGTGTAATTACAATGTGTTATTTTATTATTAAAACTTAGCTCCTGACCTAAGTATTTGTGGTCCAGTGATTATGACGTAACCTACAGGATTGTGGACCTCTGTTTCACACTTGAATGGTGTTTTACTCCTGTGTTGCAGGGGATTGGCCTGGATGGCCCTTGGGATCCCTTCCAACTCTTTGAATTCTTACAACTCTTAAGATTCTCCAATTCTTTAATGTTACTGTTGTTTGCCTCTGCCCTGCAGGAAATAGGGCAGGATAGACCTATTTTCATAAATAATATTGGGTGTTTTCTACCCGCATTCCACACCATTGGCTTGTGGGGGTCACAGCATTCTGCAGTGATGCTAACACAGAGTAAATGCTGTTTTACATTACAGACAGAGAGGATTCAGCACTGGGAGCCCCTATCCATATCATGTAACTCTCCTGTTCTTAGTTTTCATGGTACAAGCCCAGAAGGACTATCTATATTTCACACCTTTTCTGGACCTGTAAGCTACCCATTAGATCTCATCATTCTGTCTTCTGAATGCCTTCCTCCAAGTAATCCATCCCCATTTGAAGTAAGTCGGAATGAACCAGTAAAGTTTCATCACTGAGATGTTCCAATTTCTACCTCAAAATTCCTTCCAGCTTAGGTTCATATGGAATGGAAAACTCCTTCCAGTTCGGGTTCATATTGAATGCAAGAAATTCATGCATATTTTCTCACTTCCTTCCCCACAAGATGTCTTTATTTTTTGTACATGATTGAAGTGTACACATATTTACGCCTATTTTCTAAAACACACTTTTAATATATGAGCATTTAAAAATTTTCAAGCATTGTTTCCAAAAGCATTTTGTTGTTGCCTGAATCACACCATGGCTTTGCAAATATACAGATTTCAGATGCAAATTGTGTGAGCTGTGAATTGGTTAGTCTTATATAAAAACTGTGAAGCCAAGGCCTGATTCCACCTCAAGGGATTGATTTAACTCCCTGCAGCCCTGCATTCAAATGATCATCAAATCTCACTGGAAGCCTCTGGGATGCCTGGTTTACCTTTACTGGAGTCTTTCTGATGATTAAGTGAGAGAACTGGCAGCCCTTCCCCTCTGTGCTCACTCGCAACAGGGCTCCCCTGTGACAGCCCTCCCTTCCTTCCTCCTCACCTCTTGTCCCAGCCATGGTTTGTTCTTGGGCTGCTCTTGTCAGGCCCTGACAGATGTGCCGTGCTGTGCCATTTCTCCTGGCCTTATTGAGGCAATCGCATTAAAACCCTCTCTGGCGTCCTTTCCCTAGCCAAGATAAATGGGATCTGTCACCAGCTGTGTGTTCACTCCTAACCTTTGGAAATACCACGCTGCCTGGCTTTGAACTGTGAGATGAGGCAGGGAAGGGGGGGTCTAGAAGGAGGAACAGGACAAGCAGGGATAGGTCTGTTGGGGATTGTCCCTTGCAAGCTCCGATTAATCTAATTATACAAATGTAGGTGGAAGTATTAGGGCTCCACTTGGTCACACTGATCTGGAGACTAATAATCATAATACTGGGCAGTTCTGTAGCTCACAAAGGAGTTCGCGTAGATTGCTTTGTAATCCTTGCAGTGACCCTAAGGGAAGTCCAAAATTGAGAAAGTTAATTTACAAAGCAATTAGTTGCAGTTACAGTTCTGAGCTCTCCCGTGGTAGATTATTACTGTTATAGTTGCTGTTATTGTTGTGTGCCTTCAAGTTGTTTCTGACTTACGGTGACCCTAAGTCAAACCCATCATGGAGTTTGCTTGGGAAGATTTATTCAGAGAAGGTTTGATGTTGATTTCCTCTGAGGCTGAGAGAATGTGACTTGCCCAAGGTCACACAGTGGGTTTCCATGGCCAAGTGGGGATCCAAACTGTGGTCTCCAGAGTCATCATCCCAATGCTCAAACCACTACGCCACACTGGCTGTCACTTAACATTTTCAAAAGTAACTCCCAGCTTTCTCATTATTCCAGCACAGCCATTAAAAAGTTACATTGTGAAAGGATTGGGGTTATCTGTTGCAGTATTGTAACATTCTTTAATTATGCCATAGTAAGTAATGAAAAAGATTAATTACAGATAACATTATTTGTAGTGAGCTACCTCCAATTTATGGGTAAGTTGCTTTTGTTTTCATGGGTGATGTTGTGCTGTCGGTAAGAGAGTGTAATATGCCATGGATAAGCTAGAAAGTCCATGATCAAGGCAAGATTTGAATTAGGAACCTCCTGGTTTTGTAGTCCAGTTTGAAAGTGCATAATAAGACAGTCATGTGTGCTTTCCGCCACTTTCTTCTTAATTTAAATCAAAATCAGCTATAAAGAAGCACATTTTTTAGTGGCAGGGTATGAAAGTGCTTATAGCTTCATAGAATCATAGAGTTGGAAAGGACCACAAGGACCATCTACTGCAATCCTCTCAAAGGAGGAATACACAACTAAACTCCCACAATCTCTTGCTATTAGCTGTGCTGGCAGGAGCTGCTGGAAATAGAAATATCTAGAGGACCACAGATTCCTCAGCCCCTATTCTAGAGTACATGTTATCAAAGGCAGTAGGGTTCATTACTGAGTAGGCATGCATGAAATAAAATTGCAGTAAAGACCTGTATGCACTCCTCAATCATGTAACAGGTTGGACTAATAAGGCTTCAGTGTCCACACTTGCCAGCCCCCTTTATCAAGCTTATATCAGTAATTTGTGAGTGCGAATTTCAGTATCCTATCAGAAAATATCCCTTATCTATCGCTGTACAAAGAATGCACTCTCTACAAAAGTGTATTGAACTTTTTACCAATTGCCTTGAGCTCTTAAATCTTGCAGCGGAAAATTGATTCAGCCTCTCTCTCTCTTTCTATACTGTACAATCTGGCAGGAAGTTTTGTATTGTGCAGGGGTGGCAACTTCTGATCCTCCAAATATTGTTAGACTACAGCTCCCATCACCCTTCAGCATTGGTTGTGCTGACTAGGGCTAACAGCAGTTGCTATCCAACAATATCTGAAGGGACCACAAGTCCCCTTCCAACCATTATGGTCATTAGAGTCTTGTACTGGTTCTAAAGATAATCAGGTTTACATGACCCCTCAACTATGAAGTCCCCCAGGCAACCTTGGTCCAGTCACATATACTAAGCTTAACCCACCTTGCAGAGTTCTTGTTAAGATAAAAGGGGAAGTTTATTGAGAGACAGAAAAAGAAAGAGAGAGCGGCATGTACCTTAGTTGGTTGCTTTCCAGAAAGGGTGGGATATATTATTTAAATATCCCCTTTAAATGAAAAGTAGCTTTTGGACACTGCATGGGAGGGAGAAATGAAGAAATGAATGCAAAAGGGATATGATTTGCTACAAGGTTAAATGTGCATCTGGAACTGTACAGAAAGAAAAACAGCTACATCTGTATGGGATTTAAAAAAACAACACCCAGCAACCACACACATATTTATTTATATTTCTAAAATATGCATACATAAACGACACCAAAACTATAATCACTACTGAACAACAAAAACATACAATACCTAGACTACTGAGTTCCCACCCCCTAAACAGATGAATATATTCCACTATTTACTATATAGTACTTCCTTAAGTTGATAATATATTGATGCTTCTGCTTCATACAAACCCTAAATCTGATATATGGTCCCAACAAGACTGTAAAAAAGTACGTAATAAACATTTTCCAGTTTTTCTTAAGTCAGTTTATCCATTTCAGCAAGTCAATTGTCTTCACCTGCATATGGGATTTTGAACGGGGAAAACAGCCAGCATGGAAGAGGTTAAGCATTCCACTCCCCATCTCATCTCCACTGCTCTAGGCTGGTTTTCTTTTCTTTTCAAGAGGGAGTTTTTACTATGTGTGTCTACACCCGAAGTCTGCTTTGCCCTTTGGGGGATGTGTGAGTATTGCACTTTTCAGTTCCAGTGCAAAACTACGCATTCTGAGACTTTCAGTTTTAAAATGTTTTTATTATGGCCTTGAATATTTGCTTCAAACTGTATGGTTAATGACTGGTGGAATTTGGTGGTGGTGATGGCTGAGCATGATTTCCATTTGTAAGAGGACATGGCTTCAGGGTTTTGCACTGCTCCATATCCCTTCCTAGCAAGTGCAAGCAGAAAGGGCAATAAAACACATAAAGCCACAAAAATGTCAAATGAAGCATGCAAGGTGAATACATTGAAATCCCTAGTATTGCATTTGCATTTTAAAAAAACTGATTACACGTTTTAGCTGTACTTGTCGCTGAATTTAGGTGCCTTGGTGAATGGACAGAATACAGACAGCTCTTGCTAAGAAAACCACAAAAATAAGCCACAGATATTGAACATCTATCAGACACTGGAAATGAAACAGGTGAAATTAGGAACCAGACTCCCTGATCAGGCAGTTTTTCAAGGTGACATACCCTGTGTGTTTGTCCTAGAAAATGGAGCATGCTTTGCCAAGATGGAACAAAGAGTGCGGCAAGTTTAAGAGCTCTGGACTCTGGATAGATAATTTGCTGTAATTTTTAGAACTCTCTGCTACTGGAATGTTCTGCCTTTCAAGTGTTAGATGCAACTGATAGCTAGCTGTAACTGTTAAGACAAAGGGGTTTATCACACACACCCAAAAAGTGACTTACCTTTCAGGGAATAAGAGTCGTTACGGGATGCAGTTGAGTATTATTGCTTTAAAAAGGCTGCCGATGCTGCCACCCGACTGCATTCCGCCTAAATCCTGGCTCTCAGCCACGCTCAGCTGGCCAATTTGCAAAGTCAGGAGTTTTCTGTGTGTACAAATCAGCTGGCTAAACGCGCTTGGAGCTGAGATTTAAGCGGGATGCAGTCAGGCGGCGGCATCAGTGACATTTTAAAAGCGATGTTACCTGACTGCATCCCATAAGCGACTCTATCCCTGGAGACATAAGTCACTTTTTGGGTGTGTGTGATAAACTCCAAAGTGTATACATGGTATATGGTAGTGACCCAGAGAAAAAACTTCACCTACTTGAGATGCATATTGCATTACTCTATTTTTCTCTCATTCCTCTAGATTACTTAGGGAAGCATGTCCCTTTGCCATCTCCCTTCAGAACAATCCAGTGTAGTGACATCAATAACAAAAAAAGGTCTATAGTAGTTCATTAACTAGTAAGTCTGTGAGCACTTAGAAAAGATCTGTGTGGTTACTGGGGTTCTCAAACTCTGTGAGCACTTAGAACTCTATGATGACATGGGTTTCTCAAAAACATGCCAGACTAATCTCTCCTTTTTCAATAAAATTACAAATATGGTAGATTGTGGGAATGCTATGGATGTATTATATCTTTACTTGAGTAAAGCTTTTGATACCCCCTTCCCTGCCGCGATATTCATGCAGACAAGCTGCTAAAAATGTGTGACTATGCAATGCTACCATTAGGAGAGTTTGTAGCTGGTTGATGAACTGAACCCAAAAAGTGTTCACCAATTGTCCCTTTGTTGTCCTGAAAAGAAGTGACAATTCAATTACTGCAAGATTTTGTCTTGGGCCTAGTGTTGTTCAACATTTTCATAAATGACTTGGAGTAGAGTAGAGAGGTGCTTGGAGAAGTAACTAATGCCAACCCTCAGAGCTTCCTTCCCGCTTTACAGTTCTTTGATTCTAACTTGGTTGGACTGAGAGGCCGTGAAAGGGAGAGTGGAGTGTTGGCTCCCCAGACCAAAGTTCAATCTTATGAATCACACCACAGATCCAAGCACCAAGCCCTGGCATCTCAAGCCTGATTGAGAGAGAATCCATAAAATATTTAGGAACCAGTTCTGTACCAAAAAAGGAGGAGGGTGCAGTTTGTCAGCAGCAGCAACAGCAGAAAACTTTTGGGCACTCTGTCAATCAAGCATCTGAATTGTTTCCCCTGTACCACCAGGCTGCAATTAAGTTTGATGGATTGACACATTTGCCTTGGTTCACTGAACTCTTCTGTTCCACATAACCTAAATACATGTGCTCACCCTATAAAGAACATATAGGTGTAATTTGTTAATGTAGAAATGATAACTGTAGAGAATGCCACACAGGGTTGTACTTGACAGTAGATAAAGTGAGCATCACTGGATAAAATAATAAAGCAGGATTTTCAGAGGGTGCAATTTCCCAGGGACTGAGTTGAATTATTCTTGCACATGTGTACGTGTAGTACAGGTTAAGTATGCCTTATCTGAAACATTTCAGACCAGAAGTGTTTTGGAGTTGGGATTGGGGGGGGGGATTTTGGAATACAAATAGCATAGTTTAGAGGCTACCTGAGGCTGGAGAGAGATGCGAGAGATGCAAGGTTGAAGAGAGATGTGGCTAGAGGATTTGTGAAATGGAAGGAATTCAAGTGCATTGCTTGGTGCAAATCCCCGGCTTCAGCTATTTCACAGATTCTTGCTTCTCTCCAGCTGCATCTCTCTCCAGCCTTGTGTCTCTTGTCTCTCTCCAGCCTCTTGTCTCTCTCTAGCCTCACAAATACAGTACACAAGTATGTAATATACTACTTGTATTCAAATATCCAAATCCAGAATATTCCAAAATCAAAGCCTCAAAGTATCATGTCAGGACTCAAAAAGTTTCAGTTTTAGAAGGTTTTTGGATTTTATTTCTAGATTAGGGATGCACAACCTGTAACAGTTGGTGTTTTAAACATCTCTAAACTCTGCTTTTGAAATCTTCTAGAAGAAGAGTAGGGAACCAGAATCCCCAGCCAGCATGGCCCTTGGTTGTGAATGGTGGGATTGTGGAAGTTACACTGCCAAACATATGGAGTGCCAGATGTTCCTCTCCCATCCTCTAGAATCCTTGAACAAAATATTTTTCTGGAAAAGTAATAATGATGGCCTTTGCTCAACACTTCTTGTATAAGCCTCATGGGCAAGAGTCACTGCTTGCAAGGGGTGAATGCTCTGTGAACTGAAACTAGGTGCAAGCCACACAAGGTAATTGCCAGTCTGCTTCCCTACTCTCTACTTTCCAGTCTACAAGCATGTCCAATGCCCTCCTCTATCCCATGTGTCATCGATTTGTGAAACCAGGTGTTTTGCAATTCCCTTTCATCACCCCCATTACAGCTGTGAGAAGAAAAATTGTGTGTGAGAGAGAGAGAGAGAGAGAGAGAGAGAGAGAGGGAAGTCAACTGAGCTATATTTAATTGTGTGTTTGGACCCTGGGCTGCATGGAATAGGCAGCTTAAAAAATCAATGTGATTCTATGCTGCATCAGTAGAAGTACAGTTTAACAGTCCAGTTATATGGACAGAGATTTTTAGTCAACTACAGAAATTTCTGCTGTTGATACATTGAATGTATAGCCCCTGAAGAAGTAATATAAATGCCAAAATGTGTTGGACTTTTTACAAAACAGAAAATCAAAAACCTTTTAAAAGAATAAAATATAAGCATCAATAAGCATGCGAAGACTTCTTTTGCTTTGAGGATCCTAGACGAGCTTTCCAGTACTGGTTTGTGATTCTACAGGGAACAGGACCTTCTTGAGAGGAAGCTGCCAATGTAGTTGGATGCCACCAGCGCAGCATTGTACATTTCTAATTTTTTAAGGCTTGTCAGGTTCAACATTGAAGAGTTGAAGAGCCTAATTTTGGAAGCCTCTAGATCAGGGGCCGACAACCTATGGGCTCCGGGCCGGTTCCGGCCCAGGTCGCCGGACTTACCGGCCCAGGCAGACCCCTGCCACCGCCGCCATTTTGTTCTCCAAAATGGTGGCCATGATTCGTTTGCGCATGTGCAGTACTCCTGTGCATGCGCAAACGAGTTGCGGCTGCCATTTTGAAAATCAAAATGGCGGCTGTGACATGCGCTGCAGCGGTGGGCACGGTGGGGATCGCACGCAGCTGCTGAGGGTGCGCGCGTGCACGTGAGCGCGCGTGCCGCCATCCCCCCCCTCGGCCTAGTGGAGACCTGGACTTGGGGGGACTGGCCTAGGTCTTCAAAAGGTTGCCTACCCCTGCTCTAGATCCTACCACAAATTATTACACTTCCCCAACTGTAGAAATATGCATTATACCTGAGGCTTTAATATCACTGTAGTGCATCTGAAAAAGCGGGTTTTTATCCACAAAAGCTCAAGCTAAAATAAAAACCAGTAAAGACTGAAACATTCCTTTTTCTCTCCCTTCCTGTTATGTTGCAAAAGACTTACATGGCTAGTTCATTGAAAAGTACTAATTTTGGAAAGCCATCCTTCACTAATGTTAACAATGTCACTGATTCTTCTCCACATGCATACCCCTGGGGTGGAGCTGGGGAGTGGAATTTGTTTTGCTTTTCTAACAGCTGATAGAAACCCAGCTGCAAAAGAGCCTTTGCACAGCTGCTTTCCAGAGTCTAATCCAAGAGGCAGCCAGAGATAGGAGGCCAGTAAAAACAACTACAGAGCCATTCAACAGCCAAGGCTATTGCTGCTTGTTTCATACTCCTAGCTTTCCTCAGCACTAGGAGAGATCAGGAGCCACTGCTTACAGGTCTCTCTCTTCATTTGTAAGGAAAGCAAGATAGCAGAAATTTGTTGTGATCTTGTGATATCTGTTCATTTGGAGCCCAGGCAGGGAGCAGGACAGACACATGGACATTCAGCATTGGTTTCTGAAACAGTATCAGGTTCCTTCTGCCTGCCCACGTTCCTAAAGAGTTAATCACACAGGGAAAATTGGAAGTTTAAATGCATCAGGACCCGCACTTATCCATCGTATTAGGCACAATTGCGTGAATGGTTTTCACATGACATTGTGCGCAAACCACATGAATCCAGCAAGAAAGTGACATGAACCAGCAAATAGGCATTTTCGGGAAAATACAGTAAATTCATTTCTGTTTCATTCATGAATTCGCTTTTTTGCGCTGTTGCTCTAGTTTGAAAGCCATTTGCGGGATTCTCCCCATTTCTGTAGTTGTTGCTAGATTTCCCATGGTTCTTTGGGGCAAGTAGTCAGGGCTCTTAAAGGAACAATTGCTGAGGCAAAGCAGGGACACAGAGAAAAAGCTTGCTTCTCCCTAGACCAGGGGTAGTCAACCTTTCCCCTTTAAGGGCCGAGGGACTTCAGCTCCCAGAATCCCAGGAGCTATTGGCCAACATGGGACTATTGGCTAACATGGCTGAGGCTTCTGGGAGCTGAAGTCCCTCGGCCCTTAAAGGAGAAAGGTTGCCTACCCCTGCCCTAGACTGTGAATGTCCCTTCCCCATTAGTCAGGACTCTCAAAGGAACAGCCACTGAATGATGGCAGGGACACAGATTGCCGTGAGGGACACACCCTTTTATGCTGTTTTTCTACTTTTCTACTTCTTTGAGTAATGTTTTGTTCTTTTTACTTAGGTTGGATACCATTTCTTGGAAAGTAAGGGACAATACAGTCTATTTTTGTAAAGAAAATTGTGCAAATAAAATTGTTTAGTTCTGGTGATGCAACTACTTCATCTGTGCACAAAAAAAGGTGATTCCCAAACCATTATCAGGATTTACACGCATCTGTGTGAAAACCAAATGTGTGTTCTACCCTCTTTCTCGCTTTAGTAATGAGCTTCTAACATGTTATTGTGTTCTGCATATGAAAATCATTTGCGCATTGCACGCTTTGCAGGTTGCGGCCACTTTAATCATTATCGGGATGGAGGTACATATGGTACCCCTGTGATAAACTCCTAAGAAGCAATACCGCAAGCTTTGCAGCTTCCCCCAAGCCTGTTTTTTTTGTCAGCCAGCTGAAAAACACAGGACTGCTTTTTCATTACACTAGCTACTTTCCAAACTTGCCAAATTATTTCTTTCAGTTCTGCTCCCAACCAGATGGGAGTAAGCTAGTAGTCACTAGACTTCCAAGGCTTTTAAGCAAACACCTTCAGCTTGAAAAGTATACAAAAACCCCAAAAAACCAACCTTTGAGTTAGAGTAACTTTTTGCATAAACACAGAGTATGGATACATATAGAACACTGTTGCAATGCTCTGAAAATGTTTGAAAGGAAATAGGTAAGAAATGGCCACTAATGGATTTCTTCGTAATGTGGAAATTAGAATCATAGAATCATAAGTTGGAAGAGACCCCAAGGGCCATTCAGTCCAATCCCCTGCCAAGCAGGAATACACAAAGCACTCTCCACAGATGGTCATCCAGTCAAAAACCTCCAAAGAAGGAGACTATCACAGCCCAAGGCAGTGTACTCCACTGTTGAATAGCTCTTATAGTCTGGAAGTTCTTCCTAATGTTTAGGTGGAATCTCTTTTCCTATTGCTTGTATCCATTGCTCCATGTCCTAAGCACTGGAGCAGCAAAAAACAAACTTGCTCCATCTTCAGTATTGAAATATTTAAACAGGGCTATCGTATCACCTCTTCTCCAGGTTAAGCATACCCAGCTCCCTAAGCCTCTCCCCATAGTACATGGTTTCAGATCTTTCATAATTTTGGTTTACCATCTCTGGACATGCTCTAGCTTGTCAACATCTTTTTTGAATTGTGGTGCCCAAAACTGGACACATTATTCCAGGTGAGGCCTGACCAAAGCAGAATAGAGTAGTACTATTACGACCCTCGATCTAGACACTATACTTCTATTGATGCATTGGATTTTTAAGCTGCCGCTTCACACTGTTGACTCATGTTCAACTTGTAGTCTACTAGGACTCCAAGATCCCTTTCACATGTACTGTTGTCAAACTGGGTGTCCCCCATTGTATATCTGTGCAGTTCATTTTTTTCTCCCTAAATGTAGTACCTTACATTTCTACCTGCTGAAATTCATTTCTTAGTTTTGACTCATCTCTCTAATCTGTTAAGATCATTTTGAATTCTGATTCTGTCCTCTGGGGTATTAGCTACCCCTCCTAATTTGGTGTCATCTGCAAATTTGATAAGTATGCCCTCATTAATAAGTATTCAATAAGTATTCCATCATTCAAGACATTGATACAGATATTAAATAGTACTGGGCCCAGACAGAACCCTGTAGCATCCCACTAGTCACTTCTCTCCAAGATGAGGAGGAGCCATTGGTGAGCACCCTTTGGGTTTGGTCAGTCAACCAATTACAAATCCACCTAACATTCACATTGTCTAACTCACTGTTTACTAGCTTGTTTGCAGGAATATCAGGGGGAACTTATCAAAGCTCTTAATGAAATCAAGATATGCTACATCCACAGCATTCCCTTCATCTGCCAAGCTTGTAACCCTATCAAAAAAGAGATAAGATTAGTCTTGCATGACTTGTCTTTGTGAAAGCCATGTTGATTTTTAGTGATCACGGTATTCCTTTCTAAGTGTTCACAGACTGTCTGTTTCATGATCTGCTCTAGAATCTTGTATTGATGTCAGGCTGACTGGAGTGATAATTGTTTGGGTTCTCTATTCCCTCCCCCCCCCTTTTTTTTTTAATATGGAGAACATTTTTCCTTCTCTGGTCTGGTGGGACGTCTTGTGTTCTCCAGGAGTTCTCAAAGATTATTGCCAGTGGTTCGGAGATTGTTTTTGCCAGTTTTTTCAATACTCTTGGATGTAGTTCATCTGGCCTTGGAGGCATGAATACTTTTGGAGTAGCCAGGTATTCCTATACTACCTCGATCTATGCTATGCTACATTTCCTCAGTTGTGTCATCTAAATTTTCCCCAGGTTGATCTGTGTTTTCCTTTTGGAGAAGACGAAGGCAAAGAAGGTGTTGTTTAGTTCTGACTTTTCTGCATCCCGTTAGAATTTCGCCATCTTCTCCACCCAGTGGTCTTATCATTTTCTTGTTCTTTTTGCTATGGACATAACCAAAAAAGACCTTTTTTAAAAAAAGTCCAACCCGTCTAGCAAGTCTGAGCTCATTCTGCACCTTAACCTTTCTGACTTTCTCCCTACACATGTTGGCTATTTGTTTGAATTTCTCTTTGATTTACCCCTTTTCCCATTTCTTGTTCATATCCCTTTTAAATTGTAGCTCAGCTGAAAGGTCTTTAGACACATCCCATTTTTTCTCCTAAATGGAACTGTCTGAAATTGTGCCTTTAGTATCTCACTTTTAAGAAACTCACCCATCATGAGCTTCCTTCTCTTTCAGTATTCCTGACCCGCTGTTTGAGATCACATTCAGTATTTTCCTGTTTCAGCTTTCTTAAAACCTAGAGTGCATGTCTGACTATACAGTATATGGTTTCCCCCTTTCACTGTATAACAAACTCCATGAGAACATGGTCATTCCCACCTAAGGATCCCATCACTTCCACCCCATTAACCAGGTCATCACTGTGGGTTAGATTTAGATCTAAAATAGTTGATCCCCTTGTTGCCTCTTCCATCTTCTGGACAATGAAATTGTCTGCAAGGCAAGTGAGGAATTTGTTGGACATTATATTCTTAGCAGAGTTTGACTTCCAACAATATCAGGATAGTTGAAATCCGCCATTACTACTACATTTCTCCTTTCTGAATGTTTGGTCATCTGTTTCAAAGAGGCATCATTTAATTTCCTCAGTCTGGTTTATGGGTCTGTAGTAGAATCCCACAATGACATCATTGTTGTTTCTCTTTCCCTTATTTTTTATCCAGATACTCTCAAACTGGCTTCCAGGATTGAAGTCATGGATCTCTTCATGTGTGTAAATATCCTTGACATATAATGCTACTCCTCCTCCTTTCCTGCTTGATCTATTTCTTTGAAATAGGTTATACCTCTCTTTTACTACTTTACAATCATGAGACTCATCCCACCAGATTTCATTGATGACTATTATATCATATTTGCTTTGCTGTGTTAAGAGTTCAAGTTCATCATATTTATGTCCCACGCTCTGTGCATTAGTATAGAGATATCTTAAGTCCATGGGTCATTTCCCATATCTGCTTATTTAAGCTTTTTTCCTCCCACTGTTGAGTTCTTGTAAAGTTTGCACAGTTCTGTAACATTCTGGCTGTTGTCTCTAGCACTTGATGAATGCCTTCCCTCAAGGATACTGTCTTCCTCCTCCACATGACTCAGGGCCAATGCAGACAGCCCATTTGGGGCGGCTCTGGGCCACCCCTGGGAGTGGTGGATCAGGACCGCAGCAACCACATGCCGTGGCCCCAATCCTTCTTTTTGGGGCAGCAGGAGACCACACTTTGAGCCACTGCCACAGCTCTTTTGTGCTCTTTTGGCACAGCGTGTGCGCACGCTGCACCAAGAGGGTGCCCTGATGCCATGCGGATGGGCGTGCGGCATCAAGGCGGAGTTGGGGTGGAGTCGAGGCAGCCGGCATGCAGTTGCCCTGCCCCAACTCCACCTCCAGGCCAGCCCTTTTGGCTGGTCTGTATCGGCCCTCAGTTTAGAGTGCTAGTGTTATGAAAGAAGGTGAATTTTTTTCTCTTGATCATTTATTTCACATCACATTTTTGTTGTTATCCTTCAGCACTGAAAAGCTCTACAGATTTTAAGCCTGCCTTCATTAGGAAAGGACTCTAAGGGCCTTTGCAGACTGCCAGAAATAGTGCAAATTGAGTCCACTTTAACTGCCCTAACTCAGTGCTAGGGAATCATGGGAACTGTAGTTTATTGTGGCACCAGAGCTCTCTGACAGAGAAGGCTCAGTGTCTCAGAAAAAAATACAATTCCCATGATTCCCTAGCACTGAGCCAGGGCAGTTAAAGTAGACTCAATTTGCACTATTTCTAGCAGTCTGCAAAGGCCCTAACTCTTCAGTACTTATTGCTCTTTTTCTTGATTTTTCTCTATTGTGGCTGAAATGGGGCCACCAGAACTATCCCCAGGCTTCTAGCTCCTGCCACACTACTGAATTGTAGAATGGTAATGTATGTGGTGCTTGCCATTTTATTTTCAACCCTTTTCAATTGTCACAGCCAGTCTAGACCCCACTGGTATATATTTTCAATCTTTCTCCTAATAATCTCATGCACAGAATTGGCATTTTCATTGTTGCTGCTGCTCACTGAGTTGTTGTCTTCACTGACCTATCCACAACAATTCATAAATTTCTTTCCTGGATAGTTAGCAGCCAGTTCAAGCTCTGATGGCATACTAGTGAAGCTGATAATCCTTTCATTTTGGGTAAGGTATTGAGGAAGGTTTACCCTTGAGCATGCCTTTAGAGTTACATTTATTTGCTTGATGGATGATGTTCCCACCAGTCTCATGCACAATGAAGCATTATTCTGAGTAGTCACAACAATTAAAAGCTATCAGTATCTCATAGTTAAAAACAACATTATAAAGCAAGACAATATTATTTTTAAATAAATAGAAATAGGATCAGCTTTCAAAACAGTATTACCAGACATATTACCTGGCTGGCAGGAGAAAAGCTTGGTGAAACAGAAAAGTCGCCAGCTTGCAAAGAACAATAGAAGAGCTTGTAGCAGATGATCCTCATAAGACAAGATGTTTGCTGATTTGGAATCCTGGGATTTGTAGTTATAAAGAAAACAAAAATAATGACCACAGAAGAAATACACAGATTCAATCTAGACAACGAGGAAATTGAAATAGTTAAAGAATTCCCATATTGAGGATTAAACATTGACCAGAATGGAGACTGCAGTCAAGAAATAAGAAGAAGACTAGGAATGGGAAGGGTAGTTATGAAAGAACTGGAAAAGATACTGAAGAGCAAAGACATACAACTGAGCACTAAAGTCAGAATCATTCAGGCTGCTGTATTCCCAATTACCATGAACGGATGTGAGAGCTGGACAGTGAAGGAAGCAGACAGAAAGAAAATCAACTCATTTGAAATGTGGTGCTGGAGAAGAGTACTTTGGATCCCATGGACAGCCAAGAAGGCAAAACAGATTGGTTCTTGAACAGATCAGACCAGAGCTCTCTTTGGAAGTAAAGATGATCAAGTTGAGACTATCGTACTTTGGCCACATAATAAGAAGGCTCGGATCACTAAAAAAAAAAAAACTGCTAGGAAAGGTAGAGAGTAGAAGAAAGAGAGGAAGACCACAAACCAGATAGATAGACTCAATCGGGGGGGGGGGGTTATGGGGAAGGGCTTGCAGGATCTGGGCAAGGCAGTGGAAGATAAGGATTCTTGGAGATGTCTCATCCACAGGGTTAATAATATAATAATAAATTTTTATTTATAGCCCGCCCCTCTGCAGAGCAATCGGGGCGGGGAACAACAGCATTTAAAACAGAACAACATTAAAACATTCCCTCATGGGTTGCCATGAGTCGTAACAACAAAGTATGGTCATTAGCCTTCTCTTCCAGAGTACTGGTGCCTCAAAACTACAAATCCCAGGTTTCTATAGGATACAGCCATGGCTGTTAAATTGATGTCAAGCTGCATTATTTCTGTGGTGTGGATGCACCCTTGTTGGTCTGTCTATCCTACAAATTATAGATAAAAATGCTCCTTTGTAAAAGAGACACATATGTGAAAACAACCAGTGGATTCACAGATTGCACCATGAGTGGATCCGCAAGAATCATCATGTGTTGGGTCAGGAGATGTATGTGGTAGATATGTAGCAAATATGGGTGGAAGGAGAGCACAACCAGCCCTTGGTGGGGACTATGTTGTGGGGTTGGGGTTGGGTTTTGTTTTGTTTTGTTTTGTTTTGTTGGTTGTTTTTTTCTATCAGAAACACCACCATGTTGTCTTGATCTTAGCTCAGACATGCCAGTTTTCTCTCGGAAGCTAAACACAAACAAAGACACAGAGCTATTTCTCTCCCCAAATATGACGCATTTTCAGTGTTGGTGTTGGAGAGTAGGATGTTGGGCAGCCTCAGCCTAGATGGCATCTCCGCCACAACACTAATTTCCTGGTAATTTCCTGTGCTGCCGGCGGGGTCTCCTAGACCAGGTGTCAGGAGGACCCCATAAATATGCATAAACTGGAGGTTTAATAACTGCATAAAGAGATGATGGCAGATTATCTCCTCTGCCCAAACTCACGCACTTTATTATTTGTTCCCGTGGCAACTCTGCTATTTCTCAGCCATCCATCTGCAATGTGTCCCTGGTTCTTCCCTGAAGCAGCATTGGAAACTATGAAAAGGAAGCTTCTTAAACCTGCTAGACAAAGCCTGTAATACCTGTGACCTGCCAAGCTATGTTCAGCCCCTTTTGCCATGAGTTTTGTCTTGCCAAATGCCCCCCTCCCCACCATGCCAGAAGATTTTGCTACTTGAAAAGGATAAAATGGCACACATATTCTCACACAGAGACACTTCATCTATAGAAGCTGACCGAACTGAGAGCTGAATTTTTCTTCCATGCAGGCAACATTATGGCATCTTTCACCACCACACCCAAGGGCAGCAGACTAGTTGAGAGGGTTTAGGATAGGCTGTGTAGAGCTTATAGGATAAGCTCCTATGGGACACTAAGGTTTTGACTCATGGTTACACGAAATCCTGCTGAGCCACTTATTTCACCAGACCTTACCTACAGTTTCAAGTTTTCTCTTTACAGGAACAGAAACTTGGCTAAAAACATTTGGGTTGAAACTACCTTCTTACTACAACCACACTTTTCCATCACTGTTTTTGTTTTGTCGTGTAAAATGATCAATGGCTTTGATACCTTCCAAATATAACATGGTATCAATAATTATTTTTGTGGGACTCTCTGCTTTTCCTAGCTGTATTACAGGCAGAAATTGAACATGAATCTCTTATTATTATGCCCACATGCCAGGAGACATTGAAAGGCAATTCAAAGGCTATATATATGGCAAAAGGAGTGAAGTTATCTCTTGTTAAGTTACAATTGCAATACAGGCTGAGTCTCCCTTATCCGGGATCCAAAATGCTTGCTTATATTTCATATACATCATATACAATGCCTGAAGGTAATTTTGTGCAATATTTTATTATTTTTGCATGAAATAAAGTTTGTATATATTGAACCATTAGAAAGCAAAGTTGCTACTATATCAACTGCCTATGAAAAAAGTTTTGGCTTTTGGAATATTTTGGGCAAATGAGATTCAACGTGTTGTAGTTGTACTTTAGTTCTTGGGGAAAGGGATGAAATACAAATTACCAGTTATTTCCAAGCACCACCTTCCCACTGGCCTCTTTCGGTTTCCTCTGGACCTGTTTTGCCTCCTTCTGCCACATAATTTTCTCCTTTCAGCTCCTTCCTACCATAGTTAGGTACACCTCCGTCCTCTTCAATTAGCTGTTAACCTCACCTGCACCCCCTCATCTCTCTATCTCCCAAACTCATACTCTTTAGACATCTGCCTTTGAAGATCCATTGAAATATAGATAAGACCCAGCATATCTGAGAGAAAGTGTGTGGCGGGGGTGGGAGGAAAGCAGAAAGACAGAATTAGAGAGAGGAAGGCACTGCAGCCTAGCTGAAATCTCAGCTAGGAGAGATTTCTGAAATCTCAGTACTCAGCCTGGCCCCAGTCCCCTAATTTCCATTATTTCTTTTCCTTCAAATGCTTTGGTAGCCCAGCTTTAAGATTTGTGCTTAAAGTCTCAGAAATCAAGACTCAACCTTGGAACATGGCTTCCTGTCTAATCCCTTCCGTGCCCTTGCTTTTCTTTCTTTTCAGGCGGTTTACGATATCGGAGTAACTGCATTGCTCTCCTACTGCATTTGAAGATGTGGTTTTATATCCACAAAAGTTCATGCTAAAATAAAAAATGAATTACAGTAGTTTAAAAGATGCTGCCATATTCTTTTTTCTTCTTCCCCTCCCTTCCTCCCTTTTATGCTGCAAGAGACTAACATGGCTACTTCTTTGAATACTAAAGCTATTTGCAATTTGTCCCTTGTTCACTGTGAGTGTGAATTGGATTTATGCAGAAAAAGAAAAATGAAGAGGGCAGTTTTTTAAAGAGTATAGAAAAACAGATTTTGACCAAGGGCAAGATCCACAAAAGCTCATACTAAAAAACAGAAAAACCCAGTTAATCTTAAAAGTGCTGCCACATTTCTCTTTTTCTCTCCCTCCTTTCCTCCTTTTTATACTGCATTGCTCTGATTCACTGATGGGACACATTGTCCAGCTCCTACTTAGCTCTATATGATTGCATATAGAGCTAAGCCCAGTAATCAGTTTTTAATGTTGAAGAACATACCTGAGGACATCATCATCAGATTATACACGGCAGAAACAAGCCCTTGGTTCCATCTCTTTTTCTCATTCTTTATGTGACAAAGGAGATAGGATGGAGGATAGCAAGACTACTGGAAGATAGGTCACTGGGATTATGTATTGTGTTTAATATGCTTTTAGCTTATTTAATTTATTGTTATGGTTTTAAACTGATTTAATTGTACTTGTAAGCTGCTCCGAGATATTTTTGGTATAGGGTGGGGTAGAAATATTTAAATGAGTATAAATAAGTAAATAATACAGTAGTAAACAGAGAAAAGTGAAGTATGTAGGCATAACCCCTCCCAGTAGCTAGGAGAACAGTACCAAGCATGTTGCTAACAGGAAAGCTTATTCCCCCTGGTGTTTTTCCTACCTTGAACTGCCAGGCTGAGGCTGAAACTATCTAGTAGAGGCTATTGCACAAAATATAACCCATCTTGTGAACTTAGAGTATATGTTCACAAAGACTCTAGAACATAGAATCATAGAGTTGGAAGAGGCCATAAGGGCCATCAGTCCAAGCCTCTGCCATGAAGGAACTCACAATCAATGCATCCCTGACAGATGGCCATCCAGCCTCTGTTTAAAGACCTCAAAAGAAGGAGACTCTACCACACTCAGAGGAAGTATATTCCACTGTCAAACAGTTCTTACTTTCAGGATGTTCCTCCTAATGTTGAGGTGGAATCTCTTTTCCTCTAGTTTGAATCCATTGGCCTATGTCCTATTCTCTGCAGCAGCAGAAAACAAGCTTACTCCATCCTCAATATGACATCCCTTCAAATACTTCAACAGGGCTATTGTATCACCTCTTAACTATCATTTCCCAAGGCTAAACATACCCAGCTCCCTATGTCTCTCCTCATAAGGCATGGTTTCCAGGCCCTTCACTATTTTGGTTGTCCTCCTCTGGACACGCTCCAGCTTCTCAATATCCTTTTAAAATTGTGATGCCCAAATTGGACACATTGTTCCAGGTGAGGCCTGACCAAAGCAGAATAGAGGCCTGACCGATCTGGAGCCAGACTCCAAAGAAGCTGAGCTTGGAATGGTATTACAAAGGGGCAGCCACAAACAAAGTACTACTGCCTTGTCTGTGACAGAAGCCCTGGGAGCCTTTGAGACATGCAGCAGTTGCATGCTACAGCTCCCTGCCAAGATGAGGAAGGACCTGTGTGGGTACTCATCTGTTTGTTTAACATATTCATTTGTGGGATTTCTTACAACGTTTCAGCTGATGCTGTCGAAGGAACATACAACAATTACAGATAATCCTTTTGGAATCAATATCAAAATAATATTAAAATGAGGTTAAAATCGATAGCTGAAAAGTGTGGATTATTGCAGGGAGGAGAGACTAATCACCCAAACCCAGGCAAAAAGAAATGCTGTTTTTGTTTTGGTAAAACACAGGGATGTGCTAAGAAAGGATTCTCATCTCACTAATGCATTCTAGTAAACTTTCCCATCATCTTCCTTCCAGGAAGCATCTTCTCCCAGTCTCCCTGCACCAATATGATTTGTGAACACCTTCTCCAGGCAGCACCTGCTTATTGTGATTACAGTACAGTCCAATCTTATCTCTGTATCCAAACTGGAGATGGATTAGGATGGATCAGAGTCCCACTGGTGCAGCAGGAAGGGACATCAGCTAACAGAGGCCCCAGTTACACTGTCGGAAAGCTCTCCAGAGAGATATTTGCTTTCCAGCGGTATTCCCACTATGAATAGGCAGCATTAAGCATCTTCCCCATGAGACATCTCTGGAGGCAGATGAAACTTTGGAATTAGTGAATCTGAAGCCACTCTATTTCTCTGTTGGGCCTCATTCCATAGCATTTTCTCTCCCACTGAAACCAACAAGTTTATAGCATTATTATTCTCCTTTAATGCCATGGCAACATCTATGGAATCCTGGGATTTGCAGTTTAGGGAGGGGCATTTAGATTTGTCAGCCAGAGAGCTCTTAGGCTTCACTAAACTATAAACCCCAGAATAATAATAATAATATTTATTTCTATACCGCCCAATGGTTGCCCAATCCGGGCGGTTTACAGGATTCCCCAAGAGGCATCCGTAGCAATTAAAATGGAATAGCACTATAACATTATAGTGTGGTATTAACCACAGTATGCATTTTTGTGCAGGGGACAGGTGTCATGAGTTGGCAGGCCTTTGGAACTGGCAGAGAATCCTCCATTTTGCTGCTTCTATGGTTTACCCACTTCCCACAGATTGTCCTGGGACTTGTGAAGAAAAGACCTGCTTCTCATCCCTGTGCAGTGTTGCCTCATGAAACTAAAGCTCTGAAGGAGTGCTAGAACAAGCCCTCATCAGTCCCAACTTGGTCAAAATATGAAGCTCTGCTTCCATAGAAGCAACCATCTAAAGAAGGTTGTTGGATGGATGAAGGCAGAGGGTGGGAGAAGAGAAATCCACATCAGTGGCTGGAGACCCAGAAGGGAACTGCCACATGGGGAGAAAAAGGAACGGGATATAAAATATTAAATGAGAAAGAGAGCTACAGGGCTAGAGAGGAATTTCCATTCTAAAATCATGAAGGACAGCCTGCAGTTATATTAGTCTTAAAAATCAGTCAGAAATTAGAAAGTCAGAAATCTACCGTATATATTCGTGTACAAGTCAACCTCATGTATAAGTCAAGGGAAGGTTTTAGGGCCAAAATCATGTTTTTGAATATGATCCGTGGATAAGTTGAGGGTAAAATTTAAAACACTGTACTCTTTCTGGTGGCCTTTTGCATTGCAAAATGAGCATCTGACAGCAGTTTGTTAAAGAAATACAATTGGCATGTGGTCTCTCTGTCTCTTTCTTTCTCTCTCTCTTCCCATCCTCTTGCCTAAAGAGATCTTTTCAAACTCACAGTTTAGGCAGAGAAAACGGGCATCTGGCAACCGTTTGTTAAAAAAATCATCATGCCCGCTTCCTCCCCCCCCTCCCCACTTTGCCTCAAGAGATCCTTGCAGAGGTACAGTCCAGTCAAGAGAGTGGGGTGTCTGGACACACTTCTTTCAGGACATTCCTAAGTAGTATTACTGTATTGACCTGTATATAAGTCGACCCTGCATTTTGGAGTCAATTTTTAGGCATACATTTGTCGACTTATAGAGTATATACAATAGTTTATTGTGAATCCTCAAATAGGAGGCATGCCAAAACCAAAAACTACATTGTTGAACACCCATTCATATCTATTGGTGAATATTTTACAATGCTGCTGTTGAAACGAAGTTGGTTCCTGTTTTAGCGCCAATGCTTTTTTTTAAAGTAGGTTAATATTATGGTTATGAGATTTTCTTTTCTTTTTTTATATCTTTATTTTCCTATTTCTCAGAGTACCTTTACTTCTTAGGCTGCTTCCACACTGCAGAATTAATCCAGTTTGACACTGCTTTATCTGCCATAGCTCCATTCTATAGAACTCTGGGATTTGTAGTTTCTTGTGGTGCCAGAGCTCTCTGACAGTCTACATCCAAGTGTATTATGCAAATTGTGCAGATTTTTACACATTCGCATTGATACTAATTTGTCTTAACTTTCCTGCACAAATTTGCATCTATTCCTATTTCTCCTATTTCAAAGGAGACCATAGCAAGCCACATCCATTACCTTTCTTCCTCTCCATGCATCTCATCTAGGTGGGGTGCCAGCTCAGAACTTAACAGGTTCTTCTCTTCTGCTGTGTTGTACAAATGATATGTTTGTTTTTTTTAAAAAAAGGGGGAGTAGGAAAGGGAAAAAGAGGTGAGCCAGCATCGATCTATGTTTTACCTGTTTGTTTTCCTCCCTCTTGGCATGCCCAAATGCTGATGCTTTGCCTGGACGTTTCTGTGCAAGGCAGAAAGACAGACAGAGATTCAAGCAGTGGTAGAGAGTTAGATTAACCAGGGCTGGGGAAGAAGAATTTAGGACAGAACACTTCAATGAGAGAAGAGTGACCTTTCCTCCTTCTCCCAATATTCACCATCTGCTGCCAGCAAAGAAATAGCTGGCTGAGGCTGAAATCTCCACTGGCATTCTGCCTGTTGCAGGAAGGAAAGGAGATTGTAGGAAACATATGGGTGGCACAGCCTGTGTTTCCTTGGCAGTCCCCCCTCCCTCCTTAAACCAGCTGTGATGAGATTGCTGGGGCTAAACAAACTCCTACTTGAACAACAGAGGAGCCACCACTGGCCAAATGCCAGTTCTCCTTGGACTGGATTTGGCCCATCATATGTCAGTTAATTATTACAATGGAGTTCTGTGCTATGGTGCAGTGGTGTTCTGCGAGACAACCACAAGTGTACTGCAGGTAAATTAATTATTGAGTAATTAAAAATACCAAGGAGCCCCCCCAAAATAAAAACCAACAACACCACACACACAAAGGAGTCTAACTATTTGGTCATTGTATGTGATTTTTCCTGAGTACACATTTTTTTGTCAGCGTTTCCCCCCCAAGCTATGTTATTTTGCACATAATTTCTCCATTTCTTATCCAAGAGCTATATCACAACATTCAGAGAATTGTGAAAAACGATGGATAATTGCATCCCAGCTTTTGTATTACCTTTAGAAGCACAAATTAGATTGGTTCATCAATTTTGCACCATCTCTTGTTTCTACCATTAATTTAAAGGTAAAACCTCACAAAACTGTTAACACTCAACTTTTAAAAGCAAAATGATAAATGTTAACCTGTCCAGTTTGCACTCGCAAAGCATTCTTGATGTACCTGGTGAAAGACCAGCTCATTTTGGTGCCATAGATGGTGATAACTTTTCTGTGTTGCTTTCCCTGCACTTAACAGATTAAATCTTCATCATGTCCACCTATGTAGCTCTTGCCAGAAACCCAGTTCAATCTATTTTTCATGTTACGATTTTTTGCATATGATTCTCTCTCCCCCCCCCACTAAAAAACAGTTACATTCATAAAAATAAGAAAGAATTAGCTAATGATGAACTGACTGGCTGTGACAGCAAATAGTAGAGGGCATGTTGACCCATAGGGATAAACAGAAATCTAAAATCCACAAGTGGGCAGTACCTTTATAAGAGCCAACTATAAATTCAAAAATCTAGGACATTTTGAGTTCTCCATAACTTGTCACTAGGTTAGATGATAAAACACAAGTCACAGGCAAAGTACCCACAAATGAAACAAAATATGCAGCCTGTTTATTGAGGTTTTAAAAACAAGTCTGGAGATCATGTGGCTGGGGAAGCCACAAGGAGCATTAAAACTGACATTAAATGGCACGGCTTCATGCAGCACAAATCACCAGTCTAGATTTGACCATAGTCAAAAAGTTGCCCATAGGGAACAGCTTTGTAGGAATATTTTCAGCAATTTAGGGCCTTTGCAGACTGCCAGAAGTAGTGCAAATCGAGTCCACTTTCACTGCCATGACTCAGTGCTAAGGAATCATGGGAACTGTAGTTTATTGTGGCACCAGAGCTCTCTGACAGAGAAGATGCAATGTCTCAGAAAAAATTACAATTCCCATGATTCCATAGCACTGAGGCAGGACAGTTAAAGTGGACTCAATTTGCACTATTTCTGGCAGTCTGCAAAGGCCCATAGTTCACCTTCATTTGGTAGAATGAAGCACATGCTTCAGACAGCAGGACTTGGAAGGTGGCTGCAAGGTGCTGAAGAAGAGGGCTGCATGCCTCTCAGCAGATTGAACTGTATGCCTCTAAGCAAGCCTGCTTAGCTGTAGTGGGGAATTTTTCCTATTGACA
>CM034703.1:158939140-158950070 GCA_020142125.1 Phrynosoma platyrhinos
GTTGTTAACTTATATCTATGTTGTCACCATCCAGATTTACACATTTTCCCCAGCGTTTCTTGATCCCTGAATACCATTATTGTAAAAGTCTGCAGACTGTGCCTTAAACTACTCTTCCACTTCATGAATGATACATCTGTGTTGTCAAATCAGCCACCCCACAATGGATTTTTCATTTTGGGGGATAGAAAAAAATCACTTGGTGATGATGACACTGACAAAATTTCTTCAATATACCATAATAACTTACGGGTGATAATTATTATTTTACGATACCCCCTCGTACTTCTCCATCTTACACTTTAGTCACTTCTGGCACAACCTGTAACAAAAATAAAGGACCCAATGAGCTGATTTTCTCAACATCGTTCACTAAGGAACCAATGATGACACTGACGGAATTTCATCAATATACCATAATAACTTCAGGGTGATAATTATTACTTTGCGATACCCCCTCATATATGGAGCCACACTTTTAATTTTTTATAATGATTTCATAAAGTATTATGAAGATTTTTTATTATGAGTGCTAAGTATGATTTTTGTTCCTACCAGATCATGTCAGACAAAATGTACTCACTCCGTGGCAATAAGAGCTTTCAGTGGAGAAGGGAAGGGATAAAGCAATGGAACTGGGAACAAGAAATGTCACAGGTTGAGGTTATTGCTGGGAGTAGGATGGACAATTGCCTGAACTCGCCACTTACCTAAAAACAAAGGCCAAAATCTTTCCCAGAAATTCCATCACTAGGCTGTTGTAACTCACTGCTGGTCTTTCACCCCCTTTTCATAGAAAAGTGAAAATGGGACCACAGAACTATCATCAGCTCATTTGTTTGAAGCTGCTCAGATTTTACTTCAGCAAAGGCATGAGATTTGTGGATATATTCATTAGTTTGTGGATATATAAAGCAAGTCTTATGTTGCTGAATTTGGTTTCTATGTTGTAACCTCTGTGAGGTTCTTGGCATTATCTATTTGTTTATTTTTTTAAAAGGAAGTTTCTATCCCATATGCTTTGCTTTTGTTTAAACTGATGATTGGTTTGGAAAGAGCTCCCACTGAGTGAGAAAATTTATCCATCCTTGACCATTCCTTTCTTCTAGTCTAGGAATGTGGAATGTATGACCCTGAAGATGTTGCTGGACTAAAATTCCTATCCTCCATTACCATAAGTTATATTGGCTAGGAAAGGTGAGAGTTGCAATTCAGTATCATTTGCAGCACCACATATTTCTCACCCTGCCCTCATCCATGGACCTTGGTCTCAGCTCCTCCAGTTGTTACTTATTCATTCGTGTTTTCTAGATCCCATTTTTCTTCACTATTGTGCAAGAGTGCTAAGACAAGTATAACTCATACAAGCTTTTACCCCTTCACCAGTGCTGAATAGAGTGTCCAATAAATCAGATTTAGTAGGTACATTAGATAAAAGATTATTTAAAATATTAGCATCAATTTGCATACAATACTGAGATAGTCTTGTGCTTGTATTTCTTTGTTTTTCTGGGTTACACAGATTTGATTTGCTGGTTTTCAGTAGACTCAACAATTTAGTAAGAAAGACCATGACTAAACATTTCAGGGCATGTACGGTATGTTAGCTCTTAATTCACATCACCCTGGTAACATCTGTATATCAAACAAGACATGCTACATGACATAATCTTCACTAGAGATTTCATCTTCTCCTGCACTATTTCAGTAGGACTCAGCACCATGTCATGCGTAGCTTTCTACTGGAAATCATTATACAGTTGCCCCTTTGTTTTCATGGGGGATCTGTTCTGGAACACCCTCCACCACCACCACGAAAATGGAAAACTGCAAAGATTCAAGCCCCATAGGCTTGAATGGGGGCGCACACCCCATTTTATCCCCCTCCATTTGCCACCCATGAACGGACAAGAGGCATGGATTTGAAGTCTACAAAAATGAAGGAGCAACTGTAATGGCATAGTTTAACAGTACTCGCATATCTTCGTAATGTCTTATTTGGGGCCAAAACTACCCATATTTGTTTTTTATTAACTTTCCTTATTGACTAGTGCTAGCTTCATCATGGCACCTGCTTTGTTGGGTGCTCCTGTACACTTAGGCTGCATATGGTGCCACATCAAACTTCAGTTCCCAGAATTCCATAGTACTGAGCCATGGCAGTTAAAGTGGTAGCAAACTGGATTATTTCTGCAGTGCAGATGCAGCCTTAGTCACCAGAGTGCTCCAGACAACAGTAAACTGTACAGCTGTGGCCATCATTTTGAAATGCACAGAGTTAGGGTATAAGGGGCAGGCTGTGATTCCTTACCACTGTTAGTATCCTCTTTTACACATGTCCCAATGATTAAACCCTATCACTGTTCAAGTGTGCCTAGATTTAAAATGCTCTGGCTTCTTTTCGTTCCTGGAAATGGCCCATGAACAGGTTGACATTACAGGAACTTCCAGAACCCTAGTGATACCTAAAATATATTTTCTTTTACTGTCAGATACTTTTTCATGGTATGACAGCACTGAGGAGAAATGCAATTTGTGGCAAACCTTTCCTGAGCCTCCACAGAACAAAAAATTATTCTTGTCTTGTACCATTTGGAACACATCAGGGGTACGGCTTGGTATTTTCATTCATTCATTTGTATCATTGTGTCTTTGTTTAAAAATTACTGACTACTTAGCCTTGGAGGGTAATAGTTAACCCTGCTGTGCTTTACAAACAGATACGTAGAGGCAGTCAACATTCTAAATATTAGGAAAATCATAATTATTACAACAAAAATAAGCATTTTTTGCTGGTTCAGAGTAGGAAAGGAAAGACCTCCAACTGTCTCGATTTGGCAGGGGCAGTCCCAGTTAATCCTTTCGCATCCCACTTTTTCAATTACTTTAAAAATGCCCCATTTTCTCTCACCTCCTCTCACTTTTACCCTCTATCCTTAGCTTACTGTTGTTGCTGCAAACTGAGTTCAAAGTACAAAAATAATTTGTATTCCCTTAACTCAGCAGAGGGGAGAGGAGAAGGCAGGCAGAATCTTGCCCTTCCCAGTAGACTTGGGCAAAAGGAAACTGATGCACTCTCTCATACTTGTGTGGTCTTCCTCAATAACTTTTCCCATCTTGACCACACACACAAATATGTCTTGGTTTTCGTCTGAAATGTTGGAGGGTATGTAGTTTAAAACAGGCCTAACAAACTAGACTTCCCATTGATGGGGAGTTAGATGGGGACATAGAAGAGTTCCAGTCGGAGGACAAATTGGAATTGATAGAGCTACTGAGGCAACCAGCCTCCCAGCCTTGCTCCACTGGCAATCCAGCTCTTCTGCCACCTTTCCGGTTCCGAAAACCTCAAACACATCAGTTTTGAAGATGACGGCTTGTCCGTGGCCAAGCCTAGAGATTTAAAAAAAAGAAGTCTGCCAAGTCAGACGCAACAGCAGATGACAGTGATTGACGAGGCTGACACAGGCCTACATGATGATCAAAAGCCACCAGAGCGCATCTGAGAAACAAGCAGCGAAAAGGAGCTGGAAGGGAGGGAGGAAGAAGGAAGCTGTTGGAGGGGGGAGTATCTCACTAGAGCAGACACCCGCATGATGGATAGGGAGAAGGGAGAGTTACTGCAGCCAGTGATCTCCACTTGATAGATGGAAAAAGTAAGAGGCCAAGGTAGAGAATGGAGGCAGTGTTCCCCATGGCTGGCTTAGGAAGGGGGCCAGGGAGGAAAGAGTGAGACGGAGAAGTGAGCAGGATAAATTGAGATTGATAAATGGTCTTTGGGGTAAGGTAGTGATGAATAAGCTAGGTGTTGCTTAACCTTTGGTCATTCTAGCAGTCTGTGTATATTTTATGACTCCATGGTTCTACGCTTTCCTCTTGTGCTCTAATTATTGAGAGCTGTTGGAGGCAAGGTAGGGAGGTTAATGGAGTCTACAATTCCCACTCCCAAACCTCCCCTCATTTAAACAAAAATCATAGTTTCCACTCAGCCTTCTGAAAACACTACTCTAAGGGGTTCTAGCAGAAAATAAAGTACCCTCCTACCTGCACCTCTTATAATCCAAGTACTGTTTTCCTTTTCCTTCCATATAGTTCATGGGTGGGGAGCTCCCCAGGCCTAATTTTTTTCATATATTTTATAGATAAGCTGTATAGTTATCCATGCACACCAGCATGCAAAGAGGACATAGTGGTTCTCATATGCATGTTCAATACAGTCTAACCCTCCCCCTATGCTTATTTGTTCTACATATGATAGCTGACAGATGAATTTGTCAGCTGGCCCCATTTGAAATGCTCCTAAGGTAATATGAAGCTGTTCTTTTTAGAGGGACATAAGCACCAGTGGGGGCAGAACACTTTACCAAGGAATGACAATCTAGCCCCTCTGGTTGAATGTTGAACCCCACTGCCATGAGATGGAGAGGCACACAGTGAGGCTAAGGGCCTTTGCAGACTGCCAGAAATAATGCAGATTGAGATTACTTTAACTGTCCTGGCTCAATGCTAAGGAATCATGGGAACTGTAGTTTATTGTTTTATAAACAGAGAGTAAAATCAGGGCTGGACAGAAGTACAGGGTTTGTCATGTAATACGTGAGATTTGGTGTAGAATTAGGTGCCAGAACTCCTGTATCTTGGGGCATTCAACCCACATATGGATATAGGAGCCAGTGCCCTTGCACCCATTGAGAGATTCCAAACATTTTTGATAGCACGATGGGAGTAAGGTACCACCTATGTATAGTTCTGAGGAAGTTTTCCCTTATGGCTGCTAACCTAGACTCAAATGGGGATGAGGACCATATATGTGTCCGGGTGGATTCCAGTATTGATAGCTTTAGTTCTGATTGCCAGAAAGAACGGACAGACTGGCCCCTTCCACATGTGTGTTCCAGCAAATGCCTGTATGTATATGCTGTGATTCTTTTAGTCTGGGCTATAGTTTACAAAAATTCTCATATTGGGTGAGTGACCTATGGAGCATAATCTCAATATGAAGGAGGTGAGTTGGAGCATTTCAAACCAAGTTAGGTCCCTAGTTTGGAAGTGTGCTTTTAAAACATCAGGAGATTAAGGTTTTCCATCTGCAAATAAATCAGCAATATAACAAATGCCTTCCTGTTTCTAGGTTCTATCCAGGAGAAACTGACCAGCTGATCCATATTTTTAAAAAAATATATATTAAATTTGTTATGCTTTTATTCATTTTACATTTTCATTATTCTTATTCTATTTAATTATAAGCATCCTTGAGTCTTATTATTAGGAAAAAGATGGGATTTATACTGTATATACTCATGTATAAGTCTAGAAATTTTAGTCCAAAAATTGACCCCAAAAACCTGAGTCAACATATCAATGGGTCAATGTATATAAGTACATATATACAAGTATACATTTGTCCCTCCCCGTTCATGGACTTCCCATTCCCTGTTTTGAGTTTCTGCAGATGGGAAGCCAGGAAGGACAAAATAGCATGTGCGCCCACAGTGCGCACCACTGTTATAGTAAATGGGGCTTGAATATCCGCTATTTTTTATTTTGCGGGGGGGGGGCAGCGGCGGCGGAATGGATCCCCCATGAACTGGGAGGGATAACTGTGTACAGTTGAACTGTACTTCAACTCTTTCTTTAAAAAAAAAGAACCATCCCATCCTTTCAGTCAAGTGGCAAAAGTTGAGAGCTTAATCTGTCCTGTGAGCACCTAAAAGAAGCACTGACTACCACCACCCACTATCTCATTCATCCATCCTTCATGGTGAACACAAACATTTATGCCTGCCAGAATTCAGCGTAATTTCCCTTTGCTTCATCGTTTACATCCTTTGTTACAGTCCCCTAAGTTTTACCTTCGACTTATCCACAGGGATATCAAAATCCATAATTTTGACTCCAAAACCTACTCTTGACTAAGACATGACATCGACTTATAGTTGAGTATATAAGGTAATCACTATTTATTATTATGCCATTTTATTTTTATCCTAGAGCAGACTTTAGGCCAGTTGGATATGGTTTGGTTTGGTCTTTTCTATTTTCTTTTTTCTTTGTTGGCTATAATACCATCAACCAGCACATGGTGCAAAAGATAAATGCCTAGAATTCAGGAAGCATTGCCTCTGAACACATTCTGAATTTTCAGTTTATTCTCAGTATCAGAATTGAACTTGTTCATGGTCTCTTCACATAAACCTTTCCACTATTGGTTAGCCCACATTCATTCCAGAAGCCTAATTTAGGTTGAAAAAGTCATTTTGGTGGTCCTGGATCTGGCATTCAGAAGCCCTGATGGATCTTTTGCAAATTGCCCTAAGTTTTGGCCATAGATCCAGACTTACCTTCTGCCTATTGCTGTCCTAGAAAGGCTAGGCTAGAAAAATCCTGGGGAAGCTTTATTTTTGTAGAAAATGGCAGCCTGTCCCCGAAGAAGCTAGGTCAGCAGAAATTCCACATATATACAAAAATGAAGAGGCTCAGTGGACTCTGTTTGTTATCTAAGTACTACCCAAAGCCCTAGCTTTGATGAATAACTCTTTTTATTTGGCTTGAGATTGCTATGAAGATTCCAAAGAGACTGCTCCTGCTGCTGCCAAACAAAAGCGACTGTTCATCTATTCTGTTTTCCCTTCTTCCTTAATGATTTTTTGTCCAAATGGATGGAATGGGAAAGAGGTGGGGAAAACCTATCTTGGCAGCCTACGGCAGGAGGGTTACACATAGAACGCCATGATATCTGGACCCGTTGTTACATTCCATGAATGAGGCAGATTGTTGCATAATAAAAAGGTTATTCCAGAAAAATCTTTTCCTCCTCAGCTGCTATGTCTCCCTCACAGTTCCGATATCCGCTGATAGTGCTCTTCAAACAAGAAACTGATTTAGAATGTGTGCCTCATGCAGGAAATTCCTTTTGAGATCCATTTTTACAAAGACTGCAGACCTTAGGTTCAGAGTCTTTGCAAGCATGAAGAGACTTCTTTAAAGCCAGTGGTGGTGGTGTTTGGGTGTCCTTTGTTAACTGGAGTTGACAGGGTCATTGGAGATGTTTGGGGGCCCCTTGCATGTTATTCTTCTTTTCTTTGCCAAGTCTGCCTCACATTAGCCTCACAGATTTTTTCTTTTTTATCATTTTGCTGGTTATAAATTGGGCTGATCTTACAGATCAAACTAGGTCCTGATGATCCTCAGCACAATAATCTTTCCTTCCCCCTTGCCCTTGTTTTTCAAGTGCAGAAAATAAATTTGTCAGTCTTGTGAAGATGAAACATCACATGTGAAAACATACACTCTTTTTTCTTCTTCTTTGAACAGTTTCCCAGAGGCACCAACCTAAAATTGGGCCCTGGGTGCCAGACGATTCCTTCTGACAGGAATTTTGGGTTGTTGTTTTTTCAAAGGCAACTGGAAGGTTAGCTTTCTATTTGGGGTTAGGCTTGGCAAGTGGGAATGACATCTGTGATGTGTGGGAGGCTTTGTATGCATCTGTAAGTGAGGTGGGGGAAGAACAAGGCACAAGGGCTGCTGGATTATAACTGCAGCTTTTAAAAAGGTTCAGATTTGTCAAAGGTTGCTGGCCAGAGAGGGGCCAATATTAGAGTTGTCAGAGCAAAAACCAGAGAGAGCTTTACATTTAATGATTGTGTAGAAGAGGGAATTTCAGCAGGGGTTTCTTACTACCTGGTTGCACGACATGCAACACCTGCTGAAATCCCCTCTTCTACAAACTAATAAAGGTTCAGGAGCCTTTTGCAATTTTCATTCTTAGTCTGTACTGATCACCAAGCAAAGGGGCAAACTGAAGGCTTCTTTATGGAACCTCTTTATGCAATTTATCGGACAAAGACTGCATTTTCTTATTTATGAGTATTCTGTGATTGTGTAATTCTCCTTATAGGAGCTGCTCATAAAAGGCTGACTGTAAATGAATGCATCCACATACAAGTAGAATTGGAGTCAAGAGCATTATTGGACTGTTGAAATGTTAGTTGCCTTTCTGTATTATTTGACCCCTTCCCAGTTTGTAGTTGCAGTACCACCCTCTGGTCATTTCTAGTAGTGGTGCTAAACAGACTAGCAGCAAAAATTATCTTTGCAGTCCCCCACGGTGTTGTACAAATTTGCATAACCTACTTCTCAAGTTCTTGGATTGTGATCCTTGCAACTTTACAGATTCCATATTATGCTAGGAATTGAACAGAAGAGTACTCTAGGCAAACTGGTATCTCTCTTGCTGGACATCTTTCTTAAGAGCCAACATGCTCCTGGCTCTTAAGGAGGATACTGGAGAGAGAGGATAACACTTTTCAAGTATTGGAAGAGCTGTCACATAGAAAAGAAAAATTATTCCCTTCTGCCACAAAGTTTAGGACTAGATCAAATAAGCTTGAGCATTAGAAGAAATATATTTACAGTAAGAGTGGGTTTGAGGACTAACCTCAAAACCTTTGTTTTGAGTGTTGGACTGGAACTGTGGGAAACCAGGGTTTGGATCCCTGCTTGACCACTGGGAAAATCACACACTCCTCACCTTAGATGAAGGCAAGGGCAACCCTTCTCCGAATATATCTTGCAAACAAAACCCTACAGTATGGTCACCATATGTCAGAGTCAATTTGAAGACACAACAACAACAGCAGCCAGAGCATTTTGAGTGGAGCCAATAAGGAAATCTCATTCGTTGGAGGAATTCAAGTAAAAGCTGAGCGACTATCTCTCCCAAGTGCTGTAAGCCTGGAATCCCTGAATAGAAATCATAGATGGGACTACCGTAGATAGGCAAAAAGGAGCCTTCTGAATCTTATGATGCTGTTAGGTCTCCATCTTTGTCCTCTAGCTCCTTGAATTGGTGATCATGGGACAGACATTCTCCAAACGTGAGGAAGATTAACATTTCAGGGGATGTCTAGGGTACAATAATAGTTGTCCACCTGCTGCATTAGCTTTCTATGAAAAACAAAACAAAACAAAAAACAGATACTGTTCATAACTTGGTGAAACATTTCCCAAACCCCAGACAGTACATTCTTGGGATAATACTATGTGATATGGATGGACACGTAGTTTGCATATCAGAATGTTGGTATAGCTCAGTTAATAAAACAGATGTATTTATGGGCATTACTTCTTTAGCAGAATATTTGGTACCAGAAGCAAAAATAACATCGAAAGAATAAGGATAGATTCCTATACCTGAAAAAGGAATTTAATAAGAAAGCAAATAAAATTGTATGAGTAGGCACAAAGACATTTTGAACCATTTAGAAACCACTTCAAGGTTTCTTCCAAAATGCATGATTTTTTCTTTCACAATCCTACACTTTTCTTATGATTTCCTTCTTCATGGCCAAATTTAAAGATCTATGCTTTTTAAAATACACTAGGGATAGTTAATGAGGCAGGCTTATCTGCTGTCTCTTTTTTCTCTGTTCTCCTTTTCCTACATGCTCAGTAAGGGATTCTGAAGGCAGCTGCTGTTTGTCTTGCCTATTGTAGGGATGCACCCACATCTACAGTAGAAATGGCAAGAACAGAATTCTCTGCTCTCCCAGCTCAAACTTTACTGTATTGTTTACTGCGGGGATGCTGCTGCAGCCTGTCCCTGGAAGTCTATGTTTCTCAAACCTTCCTTCACCATCCTTTAAGTGCCAGTGCTGCTAAAAAATATTTCTAACTAAACAGGCGACAAGGAGGAAAGGCAGCTGGGCAAGCATAATAAGTCTTTGTAAAAAGGAGCTTCATTGTCAAAGGCTTTATTAACTGAAGTATGTCTATACCTCTGTGCAGACAGTAGTTTGACCTGTTCCTTGAAGTTCATTAGAAAAATTCCCAGGGGCTCTGAATATGGAACAGTGCCTTCAGCATAAGAGTGTTGGTCATTTGCAGTTCCTTCCTTAGAAGGATTTAGATACTCAGCAGCCTACAGAGCATGGATATAATGAGCTGCTTGATATTGTCACAGACCAATGCTTCATCTAGTATGCTGCTGTCAGTGGCTTTCAGGATCTGAGTTGAAGGCCTTTGTTAAGTGCTGCTACTCAGGATCCCTTAACTGGAAATGCCAGGTACTGAGTCTCTCTCATGCATAAAAAACTGTGTATATTACCTGTGCCCTATTACCTCTCAGGTAGAAGCAAGATAGTGTGACTCTAGGAATCTGGAAAGCATTTCAGCACAGTTATAACAGAATTTAAGCTAAAAGATATAACTATGTTATCCTAGATCAGTATGCAAAGGGATGCATATGAGAAAATAGACGTGTGTGAAAACTTGTGCTACCAATTTCTTTCCCTCAGTTAGAACTTTATCTTGAAATAAATTCTTAAAATAAATCAATCAATAAATTTATCCAATAAAAAAGTGGAATTTTAACTGAACAAGAGCGTCTTTGGCTGGTGCTTATCACACGACGTCATGTCCATTCTGCTGCTGCCTTGCATTCCATTTGTTTCTGTTGTGTACCTTTTCATTCAGGGACAAAACCTGTCAGTAGACTCTCAATCTTGTTGCTATTCCAGTACCGCCTTCGTGTGATAGGTCCCTTCTGCTGCAGTTCTACTTCTTAGCCAGTCATGTGGTGTGAGTGGGTGTGAGTCTGCTCATTTCCCCCTTGCAGTGACTGTAGCCACAAGCACCATCCAGATGACAGCTGTTGTGTGCAGATTCACACAGCAGCTAGCTTCAGGAGGCGGTTGACAGCTGTGATAGTTTGTTCCTACCCTTCCTCCCAGATGGCAATGTTTGGCAGTGCAGAAAACAGATCACACAACCATGGATTGCCAAAGCACTATTGTGGGGAAAAGTGTGATAAGAAATGATACTAAACCAGTATGCTTCCATTCTTAAACTAGCACAGTTGTGGTGGGACAGCAGGTTGGTGTGATAAAATCCTCTCAAAGTTACTACAATACCTCTTTATATATAATGTAAA
>CM034703.1:158950170-158969768 GCA_020142125.1 Phrynosoma platyrhinos
CAACTAAAACAAATACAAATCCCGACAAAAGCAACTAGGTAATATAAGGGAACATGATATCCCCCCTTTAAAAATACATTAAATACAGGTCTCAATTGAAACCAATTTAAAACAGTAAGCAAATTTAAAACAATAAGCAAATTTACAACAATTAAAACAGTAGGCACTCTGGGGCAAAGCAAAATAAGAAAAAGAGAGTGTCTGATGGGAAGAAACCAAGTTGGAAGGTGGTTTTTATTCTGGGTAGGCCTGCCGAAAGAGATACATCTTTATGACTTTTTTAAAGCCATCTAGGTTGGTTATCTGATGCATCTCTTCCGGCAAGGCATTCCAGAGTCTGAGAACAGTGGTAGAAAATGTCCTCTGGGAGGTTGCTGTCAAACTAGTTTTTATCAGTTGAAGGAGCTTCCTCCCAGAGGACCTGAGGGTGCGGGGCGGATTGTATGGAAGAAGGCAATCCCCTAGGTAAGTTGGACCCAGGCCATGTAGGGCTTTAAAGGTCACCACCAACACCTTATACTGTGCTCGGAAACCAATAGGCAGCCAGTGAAGAGATTTCAAAACGGGTGTAATGTGATCACTCATTGATGTTCCGGTGATCAGCCTGGCTGCCATGTTTTGTACTAGTTGTAGTTTCTGAGTTAGGTATAAGGGTAGTCCCATGTAGAGCGCATTGCAGAAATCGAGTCGTGAGGTTACTAGTGCATGTACTACAGTTTTTAGGTCCCTTACTTCCAGGAAAGGGCGCAGCTGGCGTATCAGCCGAAGCTGATACACAGACACTTCTGACTCACATTTACCTGATTTGTCATGTGAAGCGACAAGTCTAGGAGCACCCCCAGACTGCGAACACAGTCCTTAACAGAGAGTGTGACCCCATCCAGGATTGGAGGTTGCAACCCAATATCCAGTTTGGGGCCCCCTACTGTAAGTACCTAATTTTTTTTTTTTTTTTTTTTTTTTGGTATGGATTCAGCGTGAGTCGGTTTTTCCTCATCCAGTCCATTACCGCTTCGAGACATTGATTGAGGGAAGAACCGCCATCTGCTGTCATGGCAGCTGACTGAGACATGGAGCAGTATATTTGGGTTTCATCAGCATATTTGTCCTGGAATGCTGCCAGAACACACACACGAAATAAGCTGATAAGAGCGGCAAAGCCCAAGCTGAGCTGGCAGCAGACAGACTAAACTCACAAACCTGTCCTTTGTCCAAATAGAGTAGTCACAAGTCAGTCCAAGTTCAGGATTCCAGAAATTCTCGAGTATCAGTTCAGTCCAAGGTCAGGGTGCCAGAGAGTTGGTCAATGAGTCCGATCCAAAATCGTCATTGAAAAACAGTCCAAGCGCAAAGGAAGCCAGAGCCAGCAGCGTTTTCTCAAGAGAAGCTCGATAGTCTCTGACAAGGGATTCAGTGTCTCCCATGTGCCTTAAATCATAACACCACTCCCTCCTTCTCGCAGCTGCTGAGTGTTGGCTGAGCGTTTCCCAGCGAGCCTTCTGGAACGCTGAAGGTACGCCCTTTCAGCTCTCTTCTGGCTGAAGGTAGGAATGTTCTGCTGTTCTTTGTCTCCCAAGGCTGAGACCTCTGCTGAGGCAAGGCTGAAGGAGACTCCACACCACTAGAGTCGGGCTGAGTCATCTCTGCAGGGGCTGAGAGGGGAGAGCTGGAACCTAGGAGGGCAGAATTAAGCTCTGTCACAGTCTCATGATCCCCCTGTACCTGAGGGGCCAAGACCTCCTCCAAGTCCTCCTCAGGGCTGACCATGACAATATTGATAACACCCCGTTCCATGTCTCCTGATGATCTCTCCTAGAGGCTTCATATAGATATTAAACAACATCGGGAACAGAATGGCAACCTGTGGAATGCCACATTTTAGCTCTATTTTTGAGGAGCAGCTGTCCCCGAGTGACACCAGCTGGAACATGCCCGAGAGGAAGGAATGGAACCACTGAAGAATGGTGCCTCCCATTTCTAAATATCTCAGGCGTTCCAGGAGAATGTCATGATTTATTGCAGGGGTAGGCAACCTTTCCCCTTTAAGGGCCGAGGGACTTCAGCTCCCAGAATCCCAGGAGCTATTGGCCAACATGGGACTATTGGCCAACATGGCTGAGGCTTCTGGGAGCTGAAGTCCCTTGGCCCTTAAAGGGGAAAAGTTGCCTACCCCTGATCTATCGTATCAAAAGTCGCTGAGAGGTCCAAAAGCACCAACTGGGTCACACTTCTCCTGTTGGTGCTAAGGCACAGGTCATCTACCAGAGCGACTATGGCCGTCTCCACCCCATATCCAGATCTGAAGCCGGTTTGAAATGGATCTAGAAAATCGGTTTCATCCAAGATTGCTTGGAGTTGAAAGGCCACGGCTCACTCGATCACCTTGCTCAAGAATGGTAAATGTGAGACTGGTCTATAATTTTTCAAATCCAGGGGGTCCAAGGAAGGTTTCTTCAGGAGTGGTCTAATGACCACCTCCATTAAAATTGTTGGAACAGTTCCTTCCCTAAGGGATGCATTGATGACCCTCTTAAGAAAGGCCATCAAGGCATCACCCCCCTGGACGACCAGCCAAGATGGGCAGGGATCAAGGGAGCATGTGGCCTTCCTCACTTTTCCAAGGATCTTGTCCACGTCATCGGTACTCACCGACTCGAACCAATCCAGTCTAATCTCACAAATGGGTTTGCTGAACACCTCATCAGTCACTTCTGTTATAATCCTGGAGTCTAAGTCGGCTCTTATCTGAGAGATTTTATCTTTGAAATAGTCACAGCAGGCTGTTGTCAGGTTGAGTAAAGGGTTCTGCACAGGTGGAGTCTGTGTCAGCTCCCCTACCACCCTAAACAGTTCTGCTGGATGGGATTCCGTAGACACAATACGTGCAGAGGAGAAGGATTTCTTTGCTGCACGTATTGCCTCTCAATAGGAACGAAGTAAGTTCCTATGACGAGTCTTGTCAGATAAGAGTCAAGTCTTCCGCCAGGTGCACTCTAGTCGTTGTCCAATCCATTTTCCTAAGTTCTTCTGTGAACCAGGGATGGCGATTTGGAGCGGGATAGAAAGGACGCTTGGGAGCAATCGTGTCGATAGCTCTGGTAAGATCGGTGTTCCAAGTATTAACCAGGGCTTCGACAGGGTTGCTGGCTTTACCAACCAAGAAACCCTTCAAGGCTTTCTGGAATCCAATTGGCTCCATCAACCTTTGAGGGTGGACCATTCTAATAGGTCCTCCACCCCCTGTGGGATGGTCAGTGGCTCTTAGTCCAACCTTGACCAGGAAATGATCTGTCCATGACAGTGCGGAGATATTTATTACCTCTGCCCACAGATATGCCTGTTCTGTACTAAGGACTGCATCGAGACTTTGGCCTGCCAAAAGCGTAGGCCCAGAAACCAATCGGGATAGGCCCATGTCAGTCATGGAATCCATGAAATGCCGAGCCGCACCTGTTAAACTGGTCTTGAGTGGGATGTTGAAGTCGCCCAGAACTAAAAGTCTGGGCGACTCCAGCAGCAACTCCGAGACCAGCTGCACCAGCTCGGATAGGGAGTCTATTAGGCAACAGGGGGGACGGTATACCAACAGAATCCCTATACTATCCCTGGTTTTCAGGCTCAAGTACATACTCTCGAAGTAGTCTGTTTTCTGGATAGGTATCCTAGTCAAGGAGAGGTTGTCTTTAAGGACCAGAGCCACTCCCCCCCGCCCACTTTCCCTTACCTGCTCATAAACAGAATACCCAGCTGGGAGAGCCTGGTTCTAGGTGATGGCACTATCCTCCCCCAGCCAGGTTTCTGTAAAACAAGCCAGGTCAGTTTCTTCATCCATAAGAAGATCATGGATAATGTGAGTTTTATTTTTCACTGACCTGGCATTATAGAGGAGCAAGGTAAGATTCTGTGGCAAGGTTGGTAAGCTCCCCAATTTACTTTGGGCAACAGAGTGAATTGAAAGTGGGATCACTTTTAAGCATCGAACCCTCCTTCTTTTGTAACAAGGATCCACTCTGTAATCATCATATCTTCCTCTACCCCACACCACCTCAATTGCCACTCCCACAGTTACCTCGGTCAGCTATCCCCCGCCACCCTCCATCTAACTGGTTGTTTTATAAGCCCTAGAGTGCACAATCTGATCATCTTAAAAAAGAAAATTCCACCAGTGGACAAACTCTAATAATTGGGCGGGCCTATATTCCTCCGCCCCAATTCTCCCAACTCCTGCTACCGCTGCTTCAGCTTCTTTCTGGGGTGATGGAGGTAGTGGTGGTGAGTTTGGGCCTCTGCCCGAGCCCTCCAGCTCCTGTCCTGCTGCTGGCCGCTGCTGCCTTTGCTACTTCCAGGGTGATGGTGTCCCAGCCTCGCTGCCTTTGCCCCCAGTGTAATGGGGGAAAGAAGGCTTCTTCTGAGTCCTCCGGTGTCCTCCGGCTGGCTGGCTAGTAAGTGTTCCTGGGGTGCAGGTGGTGGAGTGACTTTTAAGGCCATGCCCCACTCCCTGCTGCCTGGCTCAGCTGGCTTTGCCCCGGTGTAAAGAAAGGCTTCTTCAGAGTCCTCCAGCCGGCTGGCTGGCTGGCTGGTAGGTGTTTAAGGATTATAGGAGCTGCCTGTCAAATTTCTCTTTCATTTCTTAAGTACAATTATCAACATCAACACTGGCAAGGCCAAGGAAATTTCCCACTCCCTTTATAAAGCCTCTGACAAAGAAACTTCTTTTTACAAAGTATTTTTATGGTAGTCCAGTCCACCTCCCACCTCCCCACATTTTTGTAGTCCTCTCTCAGGCTGGAAGGTTTTTTCCTATTGTTGTTTTTGCAGCATAGACATTGGAAAGATGGCGAAGAAGGGCTGGAGAGTGACAGACTTTCAGTGTTGGGTTACAGCAGGGTGTCTGGAGTGAACAATGCAATAAAGCTGTGTGTGCTTACCTACAACAGACAAGATAAACAGCTGCCTCTGGAATCACTGAGTATGTGTGAATTGTAAAACAGAAAAAGGGGAAAGCAGATTAACCTGCTTTACTAGTTACCCCGGCGTATTGAAAAATGTAGATCTGTAAGTTTTGCCACTGAAATGGAAAACATAAGAAAAAGGGGATAATTGAAAGAAAAATAATAATCCAGAGATGCATTTGGGAAGAAGTGTTCAAGTGGCATATAGAAGATTTATTTTTTTTAAATTGTTTTGTTTTTTAGGCTATGCAAGGCTTACCTGAACTGTTTTTTATTTATTTCAAATGTGCATAATGTTTGTTTTGTATTAAAGGTTTGCTGAAAGGTTTACCTGCTCTTCCCTTTTGTGGTGTAAGAAGGAAGCTACCCCTATTCTGTCTGTGGTACCAGATCTTCTGTAAAAGAAATTATGTCCAGGAACACATCAACTTCATTAGCGAAGATATACTTGTTCAGGGATGTACAGCATATAGAATGATTTGGGAGGTGGGGCAGGTTGACATGGGTTGGACCCAGGTACCTGAAGGAGTGATTCCTCAACCCCTCTTAGCCTGTCCTCACACTAAGGTCGGTCGCTGATGCTCTTCTCAGAATACCACCTCCATCAGAGGTAAGATTTGTTAAAAAGAAACAAGCAGAATATACGTAATAACTGTGCTTTTGTTAGGTGATGAGAGCCAACGTGGTGTAGTGATTTTAGTGTTGGACTATGACTCTGGAGAACAGGGTTTGAATGCCCACTCGGCCATAGAAACCCACTGGATGACCTTGGGCAAGTCACACTCTCTCAGTCTCAGAGGATGGCAATGGCAACCCTCTAAAGAAACTTGACAAGAAAACCCTATGATTACTTCGCCTTAGGGTCGCCATAAGTGAAAAATGACTTGGAGGCACACACAACAGCATATTGGCTGAGAGGTTTGGTGAACTGTAATTCAAAAAAGGAACTTTGGCACACTCTGATAGTGTTACCCCAGTAATGGGGGAATGCCCTCCCCCGGAAGGTACTCCTGGTGCTAATATTGCTAGCTGGCTTTTTCAAAAATTCAGCCAAGCGCTTTAAAACATGTTAATTTTTCTGTGTGGGAAGCAGAGAGTGGGATGCTGAGAGGGTAAATGGGCAGGAGGTGGGAGCTTGGGAGCTCTTAAGCCTGCTGGTAGCAAGAGCCCACCTCCCATAGCTCTGTGCTTTGTTTTTCTCCATCCTGCAAAATGGAGTTCAGAGTAGCTGCCCTCCTGAGAGCGCATGAGGTTTAATTAGTGCTCTCCAAACGCCTTGCCAGCCTTCCAACTGAAGGATCCAACATGAGGGTCAACCAGCCAAGAGCTGCTTGCTTCTTCCTCAGGGGAATTTGCACTTTGATTCCTGTTCTATTCTTTGCCCCATAGAGAGGGAAAGAGGACCCACAGCCTGTTCCCTGCTGCTCTCCTCCCATTGTTGCTCAGCTGGTCGTTGATTGTAATATAATTTTACTTTCTAACTTGTCTCCTCTCCCTCTGAAGGATTCAAAAACTAGTGCAAGACACAGCCATTCCCAGAACAGAAGTCCTTTCTTGCTTTTGAGAGAGATTTAAGTCTCCTAACAATGCACCGGCGTTGTCACTTCACACCCGTTGTGTGCATCATCTGCCTGTTTCTCCCATGCCCTGCTTGCAATTCTACCCCTGCCCTGCAGACTCCATCTGAATAACCACCTCGTGAGGGTGGGTAGGGGGGCTCTGCTAAAGTGGCATATCTGTGCCTATGCATAATGATACAATTAGGGGTCTTCCTAGTTTCCCCCTGCAGGCTGTCCTCCTTCCTGTATTTTAATGGGTCTCTGTGACCCCCTGCGCAGGTGTTAACAAACTGCTGGTTTTCCTTTCCACATTGACGGCTGAGAAATGGTTGATGGCCAAAGCTGCTCAGGAGATGGTACCTTTCTGTTGAATACAAGGGAAAAATTTCTTCCAGCCTCCTTTAGCGCTGCAGCAGAGTAGCCATTCAGCTGTTTTTCATGTGGAACATAGACTGTTGTGTTCACGGACAAGATGCTTCTGAGCATATGTACAATGCCTTTATTCCATAACTTAGAAAAAACAAGCTCTACTGACTATATCTAGAAAGGCAAGGGCAGGGCTATATACCAGAATCAGGAAACCTTTAGCTCTTCAGCTGTTTTGACTACAACTCCCACACTCCATTAGAGAGCCAGCATGATGTAGTGGTTTGAGCATTGGACTACAACTCTGAAGACCAGGGTTGAAATCCCTGGTCAGCCATGGAAACCCAGTGGGTGGCCTTGGGTAGATCACACTCTCTCAGCCTCAAAGAAAGGCAAAAGCTATCCTCTTGTGAACATATCTTGCCAAGAAAAGCCTGTGCTAGGTTTACCAGGGTCACTGTCAGTTAGAAACAACTTCAAGGCACACAACATACCCCTGCATTCCCTTACCACTGAGCACACTGGCTGATGCCCACACTGGCTAGACCAGGGGTAGGCAACCTTTACCCTTTAAGGGCCAAGGGACTTCAGCTCCCAGAATCCCAGGAGCTATTGGCCAATATGGGACTATTGGCCAACATGGCTGAGGCTTCTGGGAGCTGAAATCCCTTGGCCCTTAAAGTGGAAAGGTCGCCTACCCCTGGGCTAGACCAAAACATGAGAAGTGGGAGTTCCCCAGTATATGGTAGTTTATTGTTTGATAAATCAAGTCATGTCTTGAAGCTCTAGTCTCTCAATATATGCATAGTTATGAAGACCAGGATTGCTGAGGGGCCAATAAGCTGGTACAAATTAATGTAGCCCAGTAGTACATATGAAAGGACCCAAATATGGTGCACATGTTTTTTTCTTTCTTGGTAATTTATTTGTTGGTTGTCTTTGACTTCCGTTGTATAATGGGTGAATTTAAAAGACAATAGAAAAAGAAAAAATAATTACGATACACAAAACTCTTGCAACATGCTAAAAGATTTTTTGCTGGTGCACCCTTGCTGCAAGAGAAACTGAAGCCCAAGTGGGCAAGCTGTGAGTGAGCAAAGTAGTGCCAGAAAGTGAGAAGAAGGGAATGAGATGGCTGGGCAGGTAGTGTTAGAAGAAGTTACAATTTTTGACAATAATGATGGCAGCTGAAAACAGAGATCTGAGCAGTCAGAGCACTGTGGCCTCAGCTGTCTAACAGACAAGGAGAAATGGCAGTAGTGCCATCATCATCACTACTTCCACAGACTGGGCAAGTAGTTTTCCCAGTTCTTGCCAACTCCTCTGCTTCTGGCATAGCTCCTGAACATCTTGTGACTGACCTGGACTGGCCACTGAAGGGCACATGGGTGCAAGTCAAAAAGTATAGTTGGGCTAGTGGCTGTGGGGGATGCTGGTTGTGAGTCGCAAAAATATTGGTTAGCATCCTTTTGGGACATATGCAAGTTTAAGTCCATCTTACGCCTGCATATGTCCTTTTAAAGTCATTGTGGAGATTCGTTTTCTGAAATAGCTTTCCTGAATGGCAGTTCTGTGGCTGATGGACAGCACAAGGGATTGAAGAAGTGTCAGGCAATGACACAGTCAATGCAGAGCAGCAGCATCATCTGTCAGGACCTTCAGAAGCCCCTGGCAGATCTTGGTGGAAGATGTCGTCACTTTGCGTCTGGCTATGGGGCATAGCCAGATTCTTTTCCAGTTACCCATCCACCCACCCCACACATACATGCTCTAAACCAGCCATGGAATGGCTGTTTAGAGTGGCTATTACAGTAAAAGTGTTGTATTCCAGGAGTTGTAGCAGAGCTTTTATGCTAAACAAGATTCTTGTGCTACACTGTGCAAGGTAAGAGCTTGGTCATGGTGTCCCAAATTCCATACTTGTGGAATTTTCTTCACAGATAATCAAGAGACTGTTTGGGCCTGAACAAAAATATTTACCATGGCCCAAATCACCTCTCATCAGCCCTGATGAAGACATGGCAGAAGGAGAGGAAATGAAATTTTGCCTGCTTTTCTTCCTTCAACCTTCGCATGTTCTTGTGGATCTGAAAATAGGGCAAGTTGCCTCTTTATGCACAGTCAAAATGTAGGGTTCCTAGACAAGGTGCCTCTGTGGTCAGGCATATAAGTTGTGCATTCATACACCATCTTCTGACCTTTGCATGAATGAATGCTAAGATGTTGGACACAAGGGAAGGATGTAATCATACCCCACACATTTTACGGCTAAAAGAAAAAAAGCTCATGATTGCATCGCTTCTGTTTTCACTGCCTGAGACCCACCCTTGCTATTCTCAACTTTTGTTGAGATCTTTGCTTTGCCTGCTGTGTTCCTTGCCTTTGCAACAGCCCTGTTCTTTGTTGATGTAAAAATCAGTCAAGTAAAATATACTATGTGTATTGTCTGAGATCATAGTGTCTGCACATCATGTCAGATAGTGTTTGTGCACATGCCAGGGCCAGCCTTCTCATTAGGGAGTGAGGCAGGCTGATCTGGGGCTTCATCAAAAGGCTAAGCAAATGGTTGCTTAGATTTTTATTTTTGGATTTTTATCCTGAGGGAGAGATACTTGTGGAATTTTCTGCCTCAAGAAAAATAAAACTTGGCTAGCCTTGGGTACTGTGGTTTCACTTGAGAGTATAAGTATCTCATATTTGTTTGGTTCAGGCAGTGAAATGTCTTGTACGTATATTTATATACAGTCAGACCTCCATATCCATAGAAATAAATTAAGAGTAATGTCCAGGAAGCAGCCAAATGGCTGATAAGACCAACCAAACAAATGGCTTGTAGAGGTAGTGTGAAGCAGCAGCCAAAGTCTCTGCTTCAAAGTGCAGAGTTCCAAACACAAAGGTTTTTACCAGAAGAGTTGTCAAGCAGGTCAAGGTCCAGGGTATCAGATAAGAAGGTCAATCAGGTAGTCCAAAGGTCAAGGGTTCCAGAAAATCAAGATGGGTCAGCAGTCCAAAAAGCAAGATTTCAGTCCAAGGAGCAACGGGAGCCAGAGTCTTTTCCTCATGAAAGCCAGATATTCACTGACACCGAAGCAGTCATTCGACAACTCCTTAAATGAGCACACTGCACTCAGGTGCTTCTCATTACCAGCACGTTTCTGATAAAATGTCAGCAACCTTCGGAGGCAAGCCCTTTTGGCTCAACACTGACTGAAGGTAGGCACAGTCCCTTGATCCTCTTCCATGTCCAGAGACTCTGCCATCAGGAGACTTGGCTGCTGAGCCTCCTGAGAGGCCACAGGCTCTGCTGGAGCGGGCACAGCAGAACTAGGGCCGGGCTGAGGTTCCACAGCTGCAGGCTCAGGTCCCAGAGGAGGTTCTGGCTCATCCTCTGAGTCCTCCAGGCAGGGCATGACAGGTAACAACAACAACCTCTATACCTCAGTCATTGGTCATGCTGGATGAGGGTGGTAGGAATTGTAGTCCAAATATCTGGAAAGTCCTAGGCTAAAAACAGCTAGTTGGACAGCCATGATCAAGGAGGACTAAAGTTCTGGCTTACTGTATTCCTAGCCATGAGAAAGAGGTGCTCTATTTCTTTAAAACTATTTCTTTAATCTGCTTGGAGACAGAAAGCTTAGGCTAATCTATTACAGTTAATTTGGTATTGATCTATCTATTGCTTGTCCCTTGTTTAGTTCTTAAGAAACCTATGGTTTCTTGTTCTTTGATGAAGTGAGTGCCTCTTCACAAAAATTCTTCTGTCTTAGCTACCTCACAGAATTGTTGTACAGATAATGTGAGAAGAGGCAACCCATGTAAACTTCTCTTTGGGGGACAGGTGGAATATAAGAAATGGGATATAAAAGATGGGATATATGTAAGGAAAAGGTGGGATATAATAATCAGCAATGTAAAATTAAGTAGCCATTTGAACATGTCTCCCCATTCTTGACACACTTAACTCTTACAACCATATTGGCTAGTGAAGCAAAATGCAAAATTCTGGCTAAACGCTCAATGAAAGATTGGAAAGAGCAGGAGGCTGAGAATAATAGGGGTGTTTCCCAGGTGAGGTTTATCATGTCTTGCTTCAACCAAGTAGTCATTTTGTTATGGTGCTCAGGCAGGATGGCAGGGAGGTAGATGGGAGAGAGATTGCATGAGGTGCCAAGAACAGGAATGCAGCACTGAGGTCAAGCACCACTTTTAAGCACTATTTAAATTTTGAATTGAAAAACAATGGTCAGAATATACACTGGACTCATCAGCTTTGGTGTTGATGGAGCAAAGTAACCCAGAAGAGGAACTCTCTAACACACTCCTGGGATTTTTGTGGGTTTTTCGGGCTGTGTGGCCATGTTCTATCTAGAGAGTTTCTTTCTGACATTACGCCAGCATCTGTGGCTGGCATCTTCAGAGAATGCCAGCCACAGATGCTGGCGTAACGTCAGAAAGAAACTCTTCTAGAACATGGCCACACAGCCCCAAAAAACCCACAAAAAACTATGGATGCTGGTCATGAAAGCCTACGACTTCACACTCCTGGGATATTGCATTTATTTTTCCCCCTTCAAAGTATTGCTGCTTTTGCTTGGCCTGGGTAAGCCATGTAGAACCCCACTTACACACACACACACACACACACACACACACACCAGACGTGTCCTGCCAGGTCTACTTAGACAATTTGCTGTTTCCTTGGGTACCTTTCTGCCCCTGACAGTGACTTAGCACCTCAGTAACAGATTCCAATATGGCCTAATTGGTCTCTTCAGAAATCAGAAATATTCTGATGGAAAGTGACTTGGCCAGGCCTGTGGCAGGTGTGTTTCTAGTGTGCCCATTATAATCCAAAGCCAGATATGTCTCTATAGGAGGAACTTGTGAGAGGTGGGCTTCCAGATGTGGTAATGTACTGTACAATTACTGTACTTCATTCACTGAATTTCACAGGAATACCAGGCAACAACATCTTTAATTTGTAGCCCTTTCCTCTCTTCCAGTCATTTCCCCTTATATTTCTTCTTACTAGGAAAAAATATCTGTTGAAGAAAACACGAAATATTTCTTTTAGTGGTAGTCTCAAAGTATCTACTGGCAGCTATAACTGTAGCCTCTCAATGCTTGTCACTGAATATTTCCCAACACTAGTTGCTCATCACAAGAGGCTAAGGTGGTCTACTTTACAGGAGATAGTTCTCTGCTTGAAGGGCTATCTCATGCCCACCAGCATTTCAGAAATAAAAACTGGGATATTTATGGCTGAGCAACATCAGATTGGTCAACAGGGCAAAAACCAGTACACTTGGCCCTCCATACCCATGGATTTTTTTATCCATGGATTCAACCATCCACAGCTTGAAAATATATATATATATATATATATATATATATATATATATATATATATATATATATATTTGTTGTTGTTAACTGCCTTTGTGTTGATCTCAACCCACAGTGACCCTGTGGTGAGACATCTCCAAGACCCCTGTCCTCCATTGCTCTGCCCAGCTCCTGAAGATTCATACACTCATGAGCTCTGCAATAGAATCCATCCATCTAGCATGCGGCCTTCCTCTCTTTCTACTTCCTCCACCTTTCCTAGCATTATTGTCTTTTCCAATGATTCACGCTTCCTCATGATGTGGCCAAAGTATGACAGCCTAATGGCTTATATGATGCTAATACACACACACACACACGTGTGCATGCACACACACATTTATATATATATATTCCAAAAAACAAAACTTGAATTTGCCATTTTATATGAGAGACATCATTTTACGATTCCATTGTATTTAATGGGACTTGAGCATCCATGGATTTTGGTATCCACAGGAGGGTCCTGGAAAAAAACCGATTGAATACCAAGGCGCTACTGTAATAAGAAAGAACACACAGGTTAGGTGAGGCTGCAGCAGTTTGTTTTTGCCTGAATGCAGGGAGGGGCATGATTTTATCTGCTCCTCTCCTCCCTCCTCTGCAAACTATTTTTCTGCTTTGAACTCAATCTGCAGCCATTGAAGCAAGCCAAGTATAAAGGGAAGGGGGAAGGAAAGAACCTGGAACATTTTAAAGGCAGGTGAAAAAGTGGAATGACAGAAGATGGATTGGGACTGTCCCTGCCAAATTGAGGTAGTTGGAGGGTATGCTATCTACTAGGTAAAATCATTTCCTCCTTGGACCTTTTTCATTTGATGATGCTTAAATGATGTTATTGTTATGTGGTTTTTTGACTTCTTAGTATGTTTTAAAATCTTTCTACTGTTTAATTCTATTTTAAGGGGTGGGCGGGTTCATGGGAATTGTATTACATTTTATTGTCTTTCTAATGCTGTAAGCCGCCCCGGTTGCATTAGCAGAGGGGTGGGATAGAAATATTATTATTATTATTATTATTATTATTATTATTATTATTATTATTATTATTATTATTATTATTATTATTATTAAATGGCCATCCTACTGGTTGCATGTTGGACTTGCTAGCAAACTGTCTGCCGCATAGTGTTTGATACCATCCCAAGACTGTTCTGAACTACTCAGAAGTATTTGGCTGGTAAGGGGTGCCAGCCAGTCACATGCAGAGACTGCACTGTCCTAAGCATGTAAAGTGCTTCTTGTTTGTATGTCCCTTAAATTTTTAAAAGATACTTCACTTTACTAAGAGTAGGGAAACTCAAGCATCTAGGCTTAATGTGGTTTAAGGAATTTTCCCATTTACCCTTCAAGCTGCTTCTACTGGAAGGATTAGCAGGTGCCAGAAGTTGGACCTTGTAAGATTCTTTGCATTCCCTCCCAATTTTTAATTTTGGGGGTACATTTTTTTCCCCAGTTGACTCCCTGATGGAAAATAGTATCCTACTGAGCTTAAAACAGTCCAGGGCCCCCAAATCATGGTGAAAATGTCCCCATGTCCCTAAAGGCATTTTTTTTGGGGGGGGGGGGAATTAAAACAAATCTTGTTGCAAAAAAATATTTTGAGATGGTGGGGGACCCCGAGGCCTTAAACACATTCTTCTGCATCACATGTAACCAACATGCTATACTTTCCCCACCTCTGTTCTACTGTTAACTTTAGTCAGTGATCTGAGGTGAGAGTTAAGGAGCTTTTTAAAGCCTAGAAAGCTGTTACATGAAATTGAGTTTGGTTTGCAGCCCAGAAACCTGTTTCAGGAAACTGAGCTCTGGGTTTTAGAAAACTTTCAGAAAAACTTTTTGGGGTAGTGATTTTCCCAAGCACTGGTTCTTGCCTTGACTGTATATGTATGCCTTAGGGGTAGTGCCAATCCCCATAAGACAAACACTGGTGCGCGTGCACACACACACACACACACACACACACACACACACACACGTGCTTTCTATCAAAAAGTCAGTGGACTCACACTTTTAAGTCAGTGGACTCACACTTACTTGTAGTGGAGAATAGAAGTGCTATAGTGGGAATGCTGTTTCAGCAGTGCCACCACCTCTGTATGCTCAGTGCAGTGAAGCTCCACTGGCACACTTACACAGAGTCAGCATTTGAGGATATGTTCCAGTGGCTATTGTGGGCTGCCTCAATGGTAGTTCCAGATTTTGTGGCTTGAGGTTACCCCATGTGTTAAGCTGGCCTTTAAGCCAGCCCATTCTGTTGTGGGCAAATGGGGAACTGCTTGCATAAAGTAATACCTTATACAAGTGTGTGTGTGTGTGTGTGTGTTTAAAAAGGATTTTAACCAGACCATTTCTGCAGGGCAAGATGGGAAATTAACATGGTGGATAACTTCCAAAACTCTACCCACCCCATGGTGGATAACTTCCAAACCCACACCATGTCACTAGGGGTCAATCAACTGTCTGATGCTGATACTGGGCCTACAGAGGGACACCCACTCTACTTCACATAAGGCCATTGCCATCCAGTGACATGTAGGCTGCATCTGCACTGCAGAAATAATCCCTTTTGACACCACTTTTAATTGCTATGGCTCCATGTTATGGAATTCTCAGAAGTCTAGTCATTTGAGACATTTAACCTTCTCTGACAGAGAGCTCAGGGGCCACAACAAACTATAATTGCCAGAATTCCACAGTATGGAGCCATGACAGTTAAAGTGGTAAAAAAGTGGTTTATTTCTGCAGTGTGTATGCAGCCATACAGAATCGCCCCTTTCTTGGGCAGCTTGTTAATACAAAGGGAAAAAGAAGCCTCTGTTGGTGCCAAGTAACACTGAAATGTGATAATCCCTTCCCAAAAATAGTTTGGTATGCTAAAAATTTAACAATTAAAACACATTTCTACATAAAATGTCCTTTACATACAGAAGCCTAAATTCTGACAAATTTAGTACCAACTAGAATAGACTCATTGAATCAATTGGATTCATGTATATATTGACTCACCCTTCAACAATTGATTCAATGGATCTGTTCTGTTTAGAACTAATAAACAGGATTCTAGCCAGTGTTCATACAATAGTCATAGGACTTTCACTTTGGCATTGATTTCCATCTCCCTTTCCCCACCCACCCTGCCAAAGAACATGAGAAAAGGATGGAATCTGGCCATCAGCTAACCCAGGGGTAGGCAACCTTTCCCCTTTAAGGGCCGAGGGACTTCAGCTCCCAGAAGCCTCAGCCATGTTGGCCAATAGTCCCATGTTGGCCAATAGCTCCTGGGATTTTGGGAGCTGAAGTCCCTCCGCCCTTAAAGGGGAAAGGTTGCCTACCCCTGAGCTAACCCATGGTCTGAGCTGACAGGGAGGGACATACTTCACTCCAAGGTGGCAGATACAAATGCCCCACTCCTGTCTGGACCACAATCCCTCAGTGATATTAGCATAGAACTTACATGTACAGCTGCAAAAGCAGAGAGAATCGCCATGATTTAAATGGAAATGCAACACATCTCACCAAAGCTGACCAGGAAACCTGTGTTCCTGCCTGGTCTGCTGATGGATAGCATCAAGGTTCCCTCCCCCATGTTATCCCTTCTTATGCTGGATTTATATTTCAACCAGAATTAGGACTGAACAAAGGACTGGCCTTTCCGAAGTAGGAGTCATGGCCTAAAAAGTGTGAAGTGAGACAGTATTGCCTTAGCTATATTGCTGCAGTTGTGAGTGGGGTTGAGTTAAAGAAAACCGAGGCTTGCCAAAGGCAGCCCAGTACCTGAGATTTGAACTGGATTCATCCTGCATTTTCTCTCCTCTTCCTCCTTTCCACTGTTGTGCTATCCCAGATCAATAATAATAATAATAATAATAATAATAATAATAATAATAATAATAATAATAAATTTTATTTTTAACCCGCCCCTCTGCTAAGCAATCGGGGTGGCGTACAACAAGTTAAAATGATACAAAGTAAAACACATCAATCAAATTACTCCCCTCAAACCCCCCACCCCTTAAAAATAAATTAAACTCAGACAACATTAAAACAATCAAAGTAAAACCAACATCATACAACATCAAGCCATTTAAAATTAGAAACAGGGGAAATGTTTTTTGAATCATGCTACTTTTCACCTTCTGGTGGCTGCCCACATTCCCAGCATGGCAGAAGAAATGCTGCTGAGAGGGAGAACTACAAAGATGGGGGAAATAGGACTGACAGAGACCTAAATCATATTTTTATTTTTATTTCCCCCCTAGCAACAGACGTGTTAAAAGCAACAAGAGCTGCCCCTCTTTCCTGGGCAGACAGGCTTCTACCAAGACATCTGTTCCTGCTGAATGCTTATTTTATTTTACTACATTCATACCCTAACTACTTTTAAAAATGTATACTTTGCTTTGGTATATTTTGCAACTCAAGACACAAGGAGTCCCCAGGGAGTCTCCTGTCTAATTTCTGACCAGAAAGAGACCTATTTATGCCTAGCTGCTCCATCTGCCTTCAGGCCATACATTAGAGCTATGAACACAATTATTTATTTGAGTAATTTATAACCTGCCTTTCCTTCAAGGAGCCAACAGTGGGATCCTCCCTAGTTTTATTTTCAAACCAACCTTGAAACGGTAGGTTGAACGGAAGGAATATGGCTTCAATTCAGCATCCCCTCAGTTTAGTGGAAATACCCACATGCAGACCTTTGCTACATTGAGCCATATGTCATCCCCTCAACTTATGGTAAAGCTCCAAAGCCAACTCACACAGTCATTCCATAGGTGAGCAGGCAGGATTTGAGAAGGTTTAGCTGCCAGTGCCACCCCATGGTTGGACACACAATGATGATATCAACGCTGAGATCCAGGTGGTCTTCTGGAAATCTCAGCAGTCCTGTAATAATTGTGAATCTGGTCAGGGGGAGGAGTTGTCAGACACTACTCTGGTCCTGCTCACCTTGAAGCATGGAAGGCCCATGCGAGGCAGATTTGGGGATTTATAGGAAGTCAGGAGGGGAGTTTTGAGGTCTGCGGAGAGAGGAAGGGAGTGCCAATCACCTCAGTGCCTGAAAAAGCATGTCCAAATGCATAACAGGAACTTTAGTGTGCAGATGTCCTTACCTGAATTCCAGCCAAGGACTGGTGGAAGGGGCTCAGCAGAAATCTGTATTTGTGCTATCTCAGTCCTAGTCCCACTAGTCATTACATCATACAACATGACTGAATGCATGCACACTGAATACGTGTTGGTTTGAAGGTTCAAGTCTCCAGTGCCAAAGCACATAGGGAACTCTACAGCTTGTACATATATACCACATGCACATCTGCTAGAAAGGGCCTTTCTGCAACAATCCCACCCCACATTCATTTCTATACATATGAGGTTCTATATAGTTTTACCATCAGGCCATGTTAAGACTGTTGCACTCTTGTTGCGTATTGCCGTGCCAGTGATCCCATGGTGGGGCTAGAGGTATAAAGGTTTCTTCACTTCATCCTTGCATGCCAAAATTAATAATTCCAAATGTTGCCCACTTTCCATTCCAGGTTAAAATAAAAGAAATTATGCATATTTTATTGCTTTTTTATTTTTGCACTTTAGAGAGTTTTTGTTTTTTGTTTTGTGTGTGTGTGTTTGCAAAAGTTAAGTTGTACACAGAAATGTGCAAATCCCTTTTGTGTTTTGTGTGCAGAAATGTTTTGGTATAAAGCCCCAAGGGTTTTGTGCAAATATTTTTTTTGGCAGAAATGTCACCAAATGCAAAAAGATCTTGCAGCCATTAAACATTTTTTCCCCATAAGGCTGCCTTGATTTGTATGATGAAACACCCTGTCCCATTGAGGAGGACAACCAAATTTGTGAGTATGCTTTCCATTCACCAGGTGGGGCAGAGATACATGAGGCAAGAACCAGTGCAACACCATGCTCAATAGCATGATGCTACTGCTGTGCCTTTGACACTACTTTAATAATTGGAACAGAAGGCTTGAGTCCACCTAGTGCTCCCTTGCAGGCAGGGTGTGGTATCTGTGATCAGGCTGTTGACTCAGCGTTTTGGTTAGGTTAATTACTTTCTCACCCCTGCCAAGTTATCTGTTTGGATCCCTGCCTTTGCCTGCCTAGTGGTGAACAGGCTCTCAATTTAGAGATGACTCAATTATAAAATATAGATATATTCATAGGCAGCAGATGTGCAGTGCTAAAAGCTTTTAATCTGGCAGAGCAGAGGCTGCAACAAGAGTCAGTGTGGTGTAGTGGTTTGAGCGTTGGACTACAACTCTAGAGATCAGGGTTTGATTCCCAGCTCGGCCATGAAACACACTGGTTGACCTTGGGCAAGCCACAGGCTCTCAGCCTCAGGAAAGGCAATGGCAAACCTTCTTGAACAATTTTTGCCAACAAAACCCCATGATAGGTTCGCCTTAGGGTTGCCATAAGTCAGAAATGACTTGAAAGCACACAACTACAACAGGGTCTGCAAGTGACAGTCAACACATAAAAGCCAACTTTACCACAATCAGAGAAAATAATAACCATGGAATAACAAGAGAAGGGTCTATTGAAAGAATGCTTTCACGCATATGAGCCTGCCTGAAAAAATGAGATCTTCAGTTGAGGCTCTGTTGTGTATCCCAGCCCCTCAACTGTTTGGTGTATACACAGGACAGGACTTTCTCTGTAACAGCACCCTGACTATGGAACTCCCTGCCAAGGGAAGTTGGGCTGGGTCCATCTCCTGATCATTCAGTGGGCAAACAGCTGTGTTCCCCATGGCCTTGGTCCTTGCAGTTTCTCTGGCTGTTTTAACTATTTGGTCTACAGTCACCCCTCTATATCCATAGATTCTTTACGCACAGTTTTAACCATCCATGGCATGAAATTATTTTTTAAAAAAATACAAATTCCAATAAGCAAACTTTATTTTGTTAGCTTTGGCCCAGCTTTCTAATCTATTAAGAATATTTTGAATTTTGATCCTCTCCCCTGGAGTAGTAAGAGGGATAGCTAATACCCCAGAGGAGAGGATCAACATTCAAAATGACTGTAATAGATTAGAAAGCTAGGCCAAAGCTAACAAAATGAATTTCAGCACAGAAAAATATAAGGTTCTGCACTTAGGGTGGGAAAATGAAATGCCTAGATATAGGATGGGGGATACATGGCTTAATGAGACTACATGTGAAATGGATCTAGGAATCCTAGTAGACCACAAGTTGAACATGAGTCAACAGTGTGATGCAGCAGCTAAAAGGCCAATGCAATTTTAGGCCGCATCAATGGAAGTATAGGGTCTAGATCAGGGGTAGGCAACCTTTTTGAGCCATGGGCCGGGTTGCTG
>CM034703.1:158977941-158990611 GCA_020142125.1 Phrynosoma platyrhinos
GCGGTCTCTTCCAACTCTATGATTCTATGATTCTATGAATTTTTAAAATCTGTTTTAATGGTAGTATAATGCGGTTTCAGTGCTGAACTGACTGCACATTGTCAGAACAGTTTGCATAAGCATTAGCACCAGATTGGGCACAATGTCATTTGGACATCTAGATGCCGTGACACAGGGGGGACATATTATTTGGCCCATGCAGACATGGCCTTAGTTACCATTAGTAAACCATTACTTTTTTGTTTCTCAGTAATAAATAAATCAAGCATAGGAATCGAGGCCTGGATGTTGTTGGACTTCAGATCCCAGGAGCTTTAACCATCAAAGCTATTACTGAGATCTGCAAACCAACAACATGGAAACAAATGACGCACTCCTGAACTAAATATTTATTTACTTTAGAAAAACACAAGATCTGAACACTACAGATTGTTGATCTGTTGTACCAACTCATCATCCACAGCACCAGGCAGAACTTGACCTACATAATACTGCCTTTCCATCAGTTGCAGAAGCCAAACTAACCCTTTGTTGTTAACTGCCCTTGAGTCAAATAGATTATATAATTGGAAGTAAAATGCTAAATTAAAAAAAAAAACTTGCAGACCTTTATTAGGGTGAATCCTACAAAAGTGAGAGCTTTCAAGGTCTCGAGAATTCTTCAGGCTAGGTAATAATAAAACTTTAGGTAGGGGGAAGAAAGTCCCAAATGTTGATTAAGGGTGGATGCAGATGGGCCGCCCTGGGAAACGAAGGATCGAGGCCAAGTCTTCTGGACGCATCAGCCCCAATCCTCCCTTTTGCCATCTCGGAAAGGAGTGCTCCTTTCAGAGGTGGCAAATAGGTTGCCCCAAGAACCGGCGCACTGCTTTTTGGCGGCTCTTCTGGCACAGCGCATCAAAATGCTGCACTGGAAGGATGTCCTGATGTCTTCGGGGAGGGGTTGAGGTGGCCGGCACATGGCTGCCCCTCCCTACCCCGTCTCCTGGATGGCCCAAAGGGTCCGTCTGTAGAGGCCCTAAGACTTCAACTGCAATGCAGAAATAATGCAGTTTGACATGGCTTTAACTGCCATGGCTTCATCCTGTGCAACCCTGGAGTTTGTAGTTTGTTGTGGCACCAAAGCTCTCTGACAATGGCTAAATATCTCACAAAATTTCAAATCCCCAAATGTCATAATAGTGAGCCATGGCAGTTAAAGTAGTGTCAAACTGCATTTAATTCTGCGGTGCCAATGCCGCCAAGATGGTTTTGCCCATAAGGTCTGTTGTTAAACTCAGTCCGAGGGTGGAAATTTTATGCAAAATGAGTTACTGGTTGGAGTGCAGGAAACAGCTTATACCTTGCAGTGCTCAGTGACGGAGATAAGAGATAGTGGGGTCTCCACTTGTGAAAACACAAGACTGGCGGCAGTTCAGAGATCTGCCTCTTGGCTTAAGCACATGTTTAGTGGAATTTCAGTTGGTACTGTTTGCCTCTGGATTTTGATTTTGTTCTCTTCTCCTCATTATCCAAACGTGAACAGTTACATCACAAAAAGAGTGATGTTACCCCACCCTGGCATCAGGGCTCAGTAATACAGTAGTATAAATAATTACATCTGTGTTCCTTTGAAAAGGAACCTTTTACTTCCAGGCTCTGGCCTAGGTATCTTCTTTGTGTCTGCACAGACATGCCATTAAGTGGAGAAACGAACAGAATTTGTTAAGCAGCTAACTTAACTGGGTTTACACCAGGACCTAGCCTTGGCTCCTGGTTTTTCCCAGCTGCCTGGGTCTTATACTGGCACATCTCCCTGTGGTTTCAGTTGTCACCTTTTGCTGCTCCTGCCTCCCTTTTAATGAGCATCCCTCTGTGCTCCCTGTACCTGTGAAGAGCACTGTGCCTGTAGCTCCTCTGCTCCTACTGTGCCTGTGGTTTTGCTGCCTTGGGGGATTTGGGCTGGAACCAATCAATCAAGAGGCATTGGTAGTGAGAGGGTGGTTTAAAGACAGGCACACACAGCTGTGAGGTTTGATTTCTTCTCTTCCTTCTCTCCCCTTCTTCTTTTATGTGGGATAGCTGTGGTTGGTACTTTGTGCTGAGTGATTTGGGGCAGAGATCTGTGAGGCTCAGGTTTTAATTCCCTCAAGTGATACGTCATGTCCGATGGGAATGGCCAATTATGGCAAGGGTAACAAAGCAGGAAGAAGGGAAGTGCAGACATTTTCATGCCATTTCACAGAGCTCTGCTAAGGGCCTATCACTCCTTCATGCGCTGTCGTCAACTTTCTCTGAAACAAGGCTGACTACAGTATAGAACTCCCTTTCCCAGGATGAAGGTGCTAATGGGCTGTTTCACCCAGCAAAGAGAAACCGACTAAGAATCTGCACCAAGAAAGCAAGTCTCTGGATCTGTTTAAGGGACCCATGTAGCCTTCTTCCATGCCTAGGTGGAAAATTCACTATAATTCAGAAATAGCCTCCCCTCACACCATCTACCATGACCATGACCATGCTGCCTGAGGAGTTCTGGAAGTTACATTTTTAAAGTAACTTTTGCAGGCTCTTCCTTCATTCCACAATAATGGTTAGATGTTGAACAGAGAGAGAGTTGCAACAATGTCAGATCAAGATCAAATGGATTCACTGTTCAGATATAATGTGTAGGATGGGTTGAGCACTGCGTGCGTTCGGTTTTTTTTATTTTGTTATGTACATTTATAACTTTTTTTCCGTGTGAGGCCAGGATGGCATATGTAGCCTCGTCTCCACTGTACCATCTCAACAATCCTGTGAGGTAGGTCAAGCTGAGAACAAGAATGCCTGGTCCAAGGTTACTCCCTGAATTTCATGGCCTGGTGGGAAACAGAACCTCTGTCTCCCAAATCCTCTAAACCAACACTCTCACTGCTATACCACCCTGGTTCCCAGGTATGCAAAGGGATCTTGTATCACCTTTGAGACTAACTGAAAGAAAGAAGTTGGTAGCATGAGCTTTCATAGACTTCAGTCTACTTCTTCAGTTGCATGTTTTAAAACCTAGACTTCACCCTACTTCCTCAGATGCATGTTTTAAAACATGCATCAGAGAAAGTAAACTGAAGTCTACAAAAGCTCATGCTACCAACCTCTTTCTCTCATTTAGTCTCAAAGGTACTAGAAGATCTCTTTGCATACTGATTTTCCAGATTAACATGGCTATACCTTTGAATTCTGGGTCTGAGATGTTTTGGGAAGGAAGATAGGATATAAATAAATGGAATAATAATAATAATAATAATAATAATAATAATAATAATAATAATAATTTACAAAGTAAGAAGAAACAGAGCTTGAACCTTCTGGAAGCCACAAACAATTTGGCTTAGAAACTCACTGAAAGCTCGGATCCCAGATGCAGCAGGGTTGGCTGAGGTCACTGAAGCAATATCCACATACTCAGAGTTAACCCTCTTTGTAGCCCATTTCCAAGAGCTGAAGCAGAAAGAGCCCCATTTATCCAAGACCCATCCTCCATGTTGGACCCTTCAGTGAAAAAAGAGGCTTCATATTTTGGATGCCCTAATCCAGGGGTAGGCAGCCTTTCCCCTTTAAGGGCTGAGGGACTTCAGCTCCCAGGATCCCAGGAGCTATTGGCCAACATGGGACTATTGGCCAACATGTCTGAGGCTTCTGGGAGCTGAAGTCCCTCGGCCCTTAAAGGGGAAAGGTTGCCTACCCCTGCCCTAATCTCTACGATGCCTGCACCTACAAACTCCTCTGGATGGGCTGCCACCATTGCCTTCTGATTGGGATGCCTGTGTCCAAGCAAGTAGCAGGAGAGTCCATTCCATTCTTCATGTAATACTCATCTTCCCTCTAAACAGAAAGTACTTTAGAGTGTGGTGAAAATTAGGCATTTGTAAGGAGAAAGCTATTCTTCCAGGTGAGGGAGTTACATCGCATTAAAAGGCATATTGTACATAAAACCGTTCAACAGGTACAGTTTTAAAAATGATGAGAGTTACAAAACCATCTTTATGCCAGCATTCAGTCAGGTCTAAAATAATCAGAATTTGCCTTAACACATCTGGCTACACACATTCCCTGTTCAACTCACATTATGTTTGGTATTCTGATCTTGGGTTGTCTTTTGCAGAGAAGCCAGGACTCTGGAACTTTCTTTCCAGCTTCAACTGTGGCTTCCCTAGAATCAGGTTGCTCAGCTTGCTTATAATTTCCCTATCCTTCTACTCATGCCTTGGAAGCTTTGAATATTCCAGGCCTTTCCAAGCTTTTCTCTTTTAGGCAAAGCTCCGATTAGGCAAGGATCTCTGTCATGATCATATGTAATGCTATTCCCTATCCGGCTTCATTAACATATTGACACTAAACCTGCAATACAGGTTGGTTACACCATCACTTTGCAGGTTTGTTGTATGTAATCAAAATAGATGGAGATGAAGGGTTTAAGATTAAGAGTAACAACAGGAAACCATTATCACAGTTGCTGCTATTTTTCTGCCTTTAGAGAATCATAATCAGCACTACCTCAGTGGTAATATGGCACAGTTGAGGTCAAAGCACTGGCATGTACATACAAGTGCATTTATTTATTCATGTAGTACACTTACATCTGGCTTTATTGCCTGGAGAGATCCTCAGGCTAGCTTGCAAAAGATTTACACAACACAATCATAATTCATACTTCAGTAGTCCTGATGACAAGCCCATAAAATAGGTTGCGAGCAATTCCCCATTATTACAGATTGGGCAGTAGGGCTGAGAGACAAAGTAGTGGTCCATGGGCCAGTGCTAGTCAGCAAGCTATTGGCTGTTGGACCACAATGAGTTTCTAGGAAAGAAAGAAAGAAACAGTTGTAGTCCATAGTGCTGGTCCCTGGCACACAGTGGGAAAACCCTGCTGGTCCCCCTGTCATATAGCTTAATAAGCATTGGCCTAAGGCAACCTACCAAATCTATTTGATTGAGGAAGGATTTGAACCAGGGACTTAACTGACTAAGGTCTAATCTACCTTGCAGAATTGATGTAGTATGACATCACTTTAACTATCATGAGTGAAAGCTGTGGAAATCTGGGATTTGTAGTTTTGTGAGATATTTATCCTCCTCTGCCAGAAAGCCCTGGTGCCACTACAAATCCCAGAGTTCCATAGCATTGAGCCATGGCAGTTAAAGTGGTACATTATTTCTGCCATACAGATTAGACTTTAGAGCCCACATTTTTAAGCTGCAGTTCTTACATATATAACATCATGATAATAGACTATCCCAATGCTGTCCCAGGTTACTTGTAGCTCAAAATAGTTACTGAAAATAATAGCATGGAACACACTGCTTAACGTTCAGCAATAGAGTAGATGAAACGTTCCCATAGTATGGTTAACAAGCTGCATCCATGTAGCCTGTAGAAAATTTACAGAACATGAAAGGATGTCTGTAGTTGCACTTGAACTGTTTTTTCTCTGATGACAAAGCCAAAGCTCAAGCTTGTTTGGACCATGTTGGATTTATTAACCAGGCAGACAAAGTCTGGATTGAGGGCCTGCAGCGTTATACAGCAGCATCAGTGTGGTCTACTTAAGGTTCACTAGAAGTATACCAGTTAAAAGCTTTCCTTCAATGGCCTGCCCTAGGGCTGTGACCTTTATAATATGGTGCTGCCACTGGTTTTTGATAAGGATCACATTGCTGGGGGTTTGTGTGTTAATGAGTGGTGCTGTGAAACCTCCAGAAATTGGTCCACGGGTAAAAACATTCACAAATCACTGGGTTACTCTATTTTGTTAGGCATGAGTATCTTTTAAACTTGATGTTTTGCTTGTAACACCCTGTGGTGGGATGGTTAGTCTCTGCTCATTTCTTTACCACCATGAAGATTCTTGAGAGCAAGACATCTGTTAAATACTCTTACTTCTGGTTGCCTCAGGTTTTGTCAGGAACGTATAGCCTGGAAGTCAGAACAGTAAGTATATCTAGAATTTCTCCCAGAAATTGTGCATCTTTATTTATTTATTTATTTATTTTTGTGAAAGCGTACTTGAGTGGGAGACTGCCAACAAATGGCAGGTGCTGTAGGCTATATTTCAGAGGAGGAAACTGGCAAAAACACATCTGAGTATTCCTTAGAACCATAGAGTTGGAAGAGTCCACAAGGGCCATCACGTCCAACTTCCAGCCTTGCAGGAACACATAATCAAAGCCTCTGTTTAAAAACCTTCAAAGAAGGAGACTGCCATACTCCAGGGCAGCATATTCCACTGTTGAACAGTTCTTACTGTCAGGAAGTTCTTCCTAATGTTTAAGTGGAATCTTTTTCCCCTGTAATTTGAATCCATTGCACTATGTCAGTCTCTAGAGCTGCAGAAAACAAGTTCACGCCATCCTCAGTATGACTCCCTTTCAAATATTTAAATAGGGCTATTATGTCACCACTTAACCTTCTCATCTCAGGCAAAACATACCCAATCCCCTAAGCTGCTCTTCATAGGGTTTCCAAATCTTCTAATGGTACAGAGATGTGGAGGGGGTCACTTTCCTTTGGACACAATTTCCTTCTTGAATTGTGTTGCCCAGAACTGGACACAGTATTCCAGGTGAGGTTTGACCAAAGCAGAATACAGTGGCACTATTACTTCCCTTGATCTAGACACTAGACTCCTATTCCTTCCCTAAAAAAACCCTTTCAAATTCATGGGGACCACCCTAAGTCAACAGGCAACACATACACATCCAGGGAACAAGTGGCTCAATTTCCTGTGCTTTCATTTTGTGTCTTCTTCTGTTCCTTCCCCCACCATTTTGGGGCATTGCCTAACTGATTCTGTTAAAATACAAAGCAAATCACATAGGAGGTCTAAAATCTCCTTTCCCTTTACCTTGGCCACTCAGGGAAGAGAGGGAAGGGACAAGATTGCTTTGGGGTCTCATCTATGATTGCTGGAATGTTGTGTAGTCCAAAGTATACTATTTCCTTCTCAGAGTCTACTTGAAGAGCCACCCAGTAAACCTTTCCATGCCTGAATAATTCACCCACTGGGTAGATGAATCAGTGATGCCATAGTTGATGAATAGGCCACATACCTGTGAATCTAACAGTGCTGGCGATGGCAAAGAAGTGCCATTCATCCATCATGGCCTGTCAGCTGCTAGGTTGGCAAGAAAGTTTTCTTGGGCTAAGCAGAACCAGTGACACAATTGGTGTGATGTTGATAGGGAAGCTGAGGCAGGATCTGTGAGTGGTTATAGTGGAAAGATTGAGAAGAAGAACAGAGTGCAGAGAAACTGGAAAAAACACAGAAGACTTAAGGTTGCCTACTAGACCATAGGGACTGACTGCCTCATATCAAAGTGGCCAGATGGGCTAGCCTGTTGGTTCATTTAACTCAAACTCCATTGTTCAGGCATAACCAGATGCTTTGGAGAGATGTTTATGAGCAGCAGAAGCAATGCGTCACTTGTTGTTCCCAATATCCGACAGGCTTGGAGGTGGCACCTTCATTCAAATCTTTCCACTGACCACCTTGGCTAGTGGCCAGTGCATTTATGAGCCACCCTCCATTTGTTGTTGTTAACTGTTCTTGATTAGGCCTCGACTCACGGCAACCCTGTGAATGAGACACTTCCAAGCCCCACTGTCCTTAATGGTTCTGCTCAGATCCTGCAGGCTTAGGGCCACTCCATTACTTTTTTTGAATTGAATTAGTTTAGGATAAACACGGTGGAAGTCTTCTCTTCAGATCCTAGAGAGAGACCACATTAGGCTGTCTTGCATAGGTACATTTTGTCTCCAGTGGCAAAACAGAAGCTGTGTGCGGGCAGGGGAGAAATTTAAATGGGGAGGGGAGAACAGTGGGGAGGAGGGCCACAACTGGGAGTCGAGTGGCTCCAGAGACCACATATCCTTCCCTGCCATTGGAGTGGCAGTGGTCAAAAAAGTATTTACATTAAGCATTTCTGTTTTGAAAAGAGGCACATGGGGAGACCATGCCTTTTTTGGAAGCACAACTGTGCAGCACAGCAGCAAATTTAAAGGAAAGACCATGCGCTTTGCTACTGCCTGTGAGAGCAGACTTGGCAGGGGTGATGATGTTAGTAGGGACTGGTGGGGGGGGGGGGTTGGTCCATAGGCCACATGTTGTTCAATCCACCCTTCAGTTAAACAATTCATCCCCCATTCTGGTCAAAATCAGGGTCTTTCCAACTCCAAATAATTCTGGTCTTTTGTGGATCCCATATATCACAGCTGTTTCAACCCTAAGATTGAAACAGAACCTCCCATGTGGCCCAAATTGAGCATGCTGTGTGAATAATTTTATGCAGATACACCTTGGGCTGCATCTATGTTGCAGAATTAATGCAGTTTGATACCACTCTAACTGCCATGGCTCAATGCTATAGAATTCTGGGATTTGTCATTTTGTGAGATATTTACCCTTCTAGAGAGCTCTAGTGCCACAACAAGCAACACATCCCAGGATTTCATAGGATTCCATAGGATGGAGCCATGACATTTAAATTGGTGTCATTACATTAATTAACTACATAAATTAACTACATTAATTCTGCGGTGTGACAGCAGCCTTGGTTGCATAGTTTGGCCCAGCTGCTGAGTGTGCTTTTTCTGGGCCATGGCATTTTGGATTCTTTATGCCAGGCTTTGGGGATTGGAATCTCTGCATTTTAATTCCAACAGTACAGCATCCAAACCTCCCACTGTGGCCCTAGTAAACCCAAAGCATAGAGACAAAGCATCCACAAGCCACATTGGCTGGAGATGATGGGAGTTATAATCCAACACACGACAGTGCTGGGCTAGGGAAAGTTAACCCAAAGGATATTAGGCTATAAAGCTTTTGTAGTCCTAAGAATGCCTAAAGTGCTTTCCATGGGCACAGCACAGGGCAGGATTCAGAACTGAAACATATGCATAAGTCAAGGCTCCCAGAGCATGCTTGGTCTAACTTAAAACTACCCATTTCTCTTTTCTCTTTGGTAGGTTGTATACGTTGAGGGCCATGTGACCAAGACCCTGAACTATATGGAGATGAGTCCCACGGGTGTCTTGAAAACTGGGCCATATGGCACTGCTTTGAAACCTCACACACTCAACCCTGCTCGGATATTTTCCAGTGAGCCATCCAAAGCTAAGTTGGATCCATACAGTGGTGCCATGACACCCTGGGACTGGAGTAAGAACCAGACAGCAATGGAGCACTTCAACCAGCGGGCCAAAAGGAAGCCTTCCATGAAAGCAGGACGTACCAAGAAGATCTTTGGCTGGGGGGACTTCTATTTCAACATCAAGACCCTGAAGTTCAGCCTACTAGTGACAGGCAAGATCGTGGATCATATTAATGGTACTTTCAGTGTCTATTTCCGTCACAACTCCTCCAGTCTGGGAAATGTCTCAGTGAGCATTGTGCCGCCAACTAAGGTTGTTGAGTTTGATGTTTTGGTTCCTCCTATCCAAACCCAACACCTCCACCCCCAGCAGTCCACTTTAGCTGAGCCCAAGGAATCCAAGACCTTCAACTGCCATGTGGAGTATGAGAAGACCAACCGGGCACGCAAGAACAAGCCTTGCCTTTACGACCCCTCCAAGATTTGCTTCACTGAGCACACGCAGAGCCATGCCGCCTGGCTGTGTGCCAAGCCTTTCAAGGTCATCTGCATCTTCATCTCGTTCTTCAGTATCGACTACAAGCTGGTCCAGAAGGTCTGCCCAGATTACAACTTCCAGAATGAGAATCCCTATTTTGGCTGATGAGGGAACAGGGTGCTTTTGAGGGACGGGGAAGCAGGGAAGGGAGGGCTGTTTAAGTAAGTGGTGGTTTATAACAAGGTAGCAGTCGGAGGAACTTTGATGGATGGCGAAAGAGACAGAAACACACACACACACCCCTCTGTGCTTGGTGGGAAAGCAGTCACTAGTTCTGACTAGGAACTGGATGCAAGTCCATCAGACAGACATTCCCCCTCCCAGTGAACACTGAACCTCTGAGGACAATAAGAAAATGGAGATTGATATAAGAGATGACATTGCTTTCATGCACCACCTATCTATCCCCCTTTCTGATGCTCCTGGGGGTGTCTCATGGGAGTTCCCAGCAATATGAAGAAATAGCTTGCTGAATCTGTCTCTCTTTTGTGCATAAATGAACCCTGCTGCTCCTGTGGGGCTGTCACACTGACTATGTGATCCTTTCTACCAAGGATCATGCCTCTCATATGGAATGTAAGGGTGCTGAATGGTAGCAACTGTGAGTGTCTGTGGGTCTCTCTATGTTTGTCTTCCCTCCCCCTAGCGATAAGCCACAAACTATCAAGTTTGTGACTGAAGTTGTCACTGACCTGAGGCTGCGGGAAAGGTGTTGCCAGAGACCCTAGAGGGCAGAAAAGACCAAAGGGCTGGGAAGTGAATGATGGCATAGGGTAGAAACTGCCCATTTCATGATCATCCCTGTACAGACAGGACACAAACATAATACAGAAGGGATAGATGGATGTCAGCTGGCATTTGAGAGTAAATAGAGAAAGAGTTTGACTTGGCAAAGATGTACCACATAGCATTAATTTGAGGAAAGCAGAAAGAATGGTAGGTACACAAGTGCACCTCAATGTAACCAAAACAGTAACATTTCCTAGTGGGTGTGTGAAAATAGAAACATGGGTTCTCAGCAGAGGCGTGGCTAAGTGTTAATAGAAATCTAAGTAGGTGTGTAAGGACAGTCAGAGCGACTGAAATTCAACAGAAGTGTGTCAATAGAAACAAGTAGGTGGCGTGCATATGTGTACACAGCATGGTGGCTCACAAGGACATGTGCTACATTTGTATATGTTTGTGGCCTTAATGATGTGTGCACAAGAGTGGTCATTTGAGTATATAACTAGAAATGTATATGCATGTTAGCAACAAATAACAGAAGCGTGTGAGAGTTTTAATTAGGGATGAAAGCTTTTATCGATTTATTCAATAGATCAGTCAACCAGAGCTTTAATTATACATTGAAATTTCTCCCTTTAATTGATCAGTGGGGTTTCAAAAAACGGCACACCAATGAGGGTCTGCACAAGTATACTAGCTCCCTTCTTTCCTGTGGCTAGGTTTTGCTTCCAGTTTACATCCAGAGAGAGCCAGTGTTTCTTATTTGAGGGTGAAACCACTAGGGCTTTCCTGCCAGCAATAAGAACCACAAAGCAACTGAGGCTGACAGTGCTCAGTTGAAAATGACATAAATTTGTCTTTTAAATCTGGATCTTCCGCATTACCAATGGGATTTGAAGTTGTTCCTTTTTAAAGCCATTTTGGCTCCAGTGTGTTTCTGTAATCAGAAATATTCTGTATGGCAAAGAAAACATAAAAGATGGCCTTTTCCTTCTTAACAATGAGAGGTAGCTTTTGGTTATTGAAGGATAAGTGATCTCATATTTTAATAGGAAGTCAAGCCTTCCCTACTGCAGCTTCAAAACACAAGCACTTGTAATTTTTTCCCATGATTTGAGTATCATGTAAATGTACTTAAATAGAATTTATCCACTGATCAAAAGCCAGATGATTAATCAGCAAACACTTTTTTAAAACAACTAGTAGACAGACCTAGTTTTAATCTGTGCACATGTTTGGGTGTAAAGATTTCACCAAAGACTATGGCGACATTTGAAAAGGGAGCATGCATGTTATCAGGAATCTGAATGCATCAGCAGGGAGTACCTGTATATAAAGCTGTGGATGTACAGGTGAGGTGGTGTTGATGGGGAAGTCTGCAGATGGTTTATGAGCTGGTAGGGTGTGTTTTGTTTGGCTTGGTTTTGTTTGACTGTACAAGAAGAGACCACAGTCATTTTGTGTAACGTACTTGTTTTGAATTCCTCCTGCACTGTGTTACTGGTCATGTTTCCTCTAGAACACATTATCCTTAAAACATCTTCTACAGTGTTCTTAGGTCACTCTTCTTGGCATATGGAGGATCTGGGGTGATTAGGTTTACCTGTGAACAGCTGGTACCTGGTCTGGCCTGCCTTCTGGCAGGTGGTGATTCAACTAGATCATTTAGATCTGGCTACAAGGTAAAACTGGATCTCTTTACAGCTCTCCAGGAGATTTGCAGTAGATGTGCAAGAATTACTGACTTCAGATTAACTATAGAAGAAAAACAATTATTCTTCAAATTACTGTTGAAAGTGTAGGATAATCAAGACTAGGTTTTCATGCAGGAGTGTGAGCTTGATTCAGTTTTGCTATTCAAAACAAATTTCAGGGCTTAGAATTCATTGGTTCAAAGTGTGCATCTTTCGTACCAGGCTCCAGTGGATTATAGTTTTGTTTTGTTTTTAAAGTAGATCCTGCCAGTCTAATGTCTTGCCATTGCTGGATGAAATGATATTTGTGCTACTTCCAGATCCATGATACAAACATAAGTCAGGTGTGGATGTACAAGGAATGTGATATGCTTCCCTTCTGGTAATCAACATGTACAGCTACAAAAACAGTGATTTATTTAATTTCTAAAAAACAAGAATAGAACCACAAGTACAACATCACGTGGCTTGGACTTTCCTGGATTGTTTCATGTCAAAAAGTGTAAGTGTGGAATCACATGCGTGAATGTTTTTCATATTAAAAGATATTCTGTTTCTTTATTTCTAGCATATTAGGGAAATGAGTAACTAATCTCCCCCCCCCCCC
>CM034703.1:158992843-159009021 GCA_020142125.1 Phrynosoma platyrhinos
GCAACCCAGCCCCCGGCTCAAAAAGGTTGCCTACCCCTGGTCTATATGGATAGACACACACATAATCCCAAAACGTTGGCCAAGTATTTGCTTTGTACTTGCAGGAAAATCTAGTTAACATTGCCTCCCTATGGCACCTCCTTCCCACTTGGTTGGGACTCATAGGTAAGGACGTGCTTTCTTGGCAGTGGTTTTTAGGATTCCCAGCATTCCAAGTGTAGTACAGGCTGCATTAGAGAGTCTCTTCTCCTTCCCTCCAGATTATTTCTGAGGAGGTGTGGGAGGAAAGCCAACACATGGCCTTCTTGCAGGAAGAGTACAGAATAGCAGATGCCTCCAGCATGGCAGTTTGATCATTCAGTGCCTCTGAGGCACATTCATTTACCCCAGCACAAGTTATTTTTCCTCCATTGATTCAGTGGTTGGATCTGAGATGATGAATACACAAACACGAGCGCAACTACTGAGCTATGGCGGCAGTGGTGATGGTGAACAACTAATGAAAAAGCAGTGTGACTCACTACTGTTTTCATTTTGAGAGGACAAGCCATTTTTAGCTAGCAAGGTAGTAATGCTAGAAAACATGCCAGCAGTCCTTAATAGACCCTTGCACCTCTGTACTGTGAAGGAAACAAATACACTTGTAAATACCTCATTACTTTCTAAAATCCAGCCTCCAGGGAGGTAGCCTGGGGGAGGGAAGAGGCATTCGATCCATAGGTATCTGATGTCAGGTACCAGTCAGCATGTGTAAAGGAAAAATGGCCTTCTCTACACATGCAGCCAAAGTTAGCACATTCTTGGTGGTCTCTTTATAGTTCCATTTCCACCTTTGGACAGATTTCTCTCTGTGAATTCAGAGATCCCTCCCTCATTGCAGCCAGTGACACAAGAAGCGTCATGACGCAACCATTTGCTATCGAGATCCCATTTTGTCCCTTTGACATTCATTTCATGCATCAGATCACCCAGAGCATCACACGGTGTGTTTCGATTCCAAATCTTCATGGGTGATTATTCTGGTTGCTAGAGTACTTGTTTGTCAGTCTGTCTTGAGTGTGTGTGTGTGTGTAAGGAAGTAAACAGCAAGGTACAATATGAATATTGTATGTACAATATGAATATATCTGTGTACTTGCTATATTGATTTTTGCACGGGGGGTATGCAGTATGTAGGCATGCATCGGTTAATGTATTTGGTTGGCTGTGGCGTTGTTTTCTCACTCCTTTACCGAGGCCAGAAGACACTTGTGCACTGCAGAGGCCTTTACCTGTGAATACAGTCCAGGGCATGGGGGGCAAATAGACAACCTCTTTTGCCCAGGACTGCAGCTATGCAGGCAAAGGAAGTCAGATTTAAAGGGAAGCAAGAACTAACCAACCAACAATACTCCCATGGAACACCTCCCACCTCTCTGGACTCTCCATCTTCATTCGTCACTGTCATTACCTATAGAACATCTGTAATCTGTGAAGAAGCAAGAGGCTACCAGACTGGGGAAGGTGACAGTGGCTGAGTTTCTCCTTCACCACATGGCAGGGTCGCAGTCTCTTCGGAGGTATCCCCCAACCCCTCAGCTGTGCCCTTTGCCAGAGTGAAGACTTCTTCATATTTTTTATATATTTAAATTAAATAAAGAGAATAAACAGAATTTGGAGAGTGGTGCTTTTTATGGAATGGGAGCATGTTAGGATTGAAGGGGTAAACACATCTACATGGGGTGTTAAGAAGATATTAGGCTGGTTTTCTGCCAGCGACAGTAATCTATGGGCTTCTCTGCCCCAAGTGCCGAAACAACTAGGCCAGCCTTGCACACTGCACATCATAAGAAGCAGGTGCCATAGCTATGTTATGGCCTCGGACAGCAAAATGTCCTGGGGCGGCTCTCCTTCAGAGGCCCTTGAATGGATAGCATCATGATAGAATGTGGTCACTAGGTGGTACGCTGGATTCAGCTGCATCAGGATGGAATTTCCTGTTGATATAGCTATTCTGTTCTTGATTTGGGGGGCTTTTTACACTACATAGTTTTTGCTCTATGGTCCCACTTCAGTGGCCAAGGCTGTAACCTGTAGAACCCTGGGATTTGTAGTTTAGGGAAGAGCCAGAATAGCCCTCTGGCTAGGCAGTCTAAATTGGATGTTTTTATGTGCCTTCAGGTTGACTCTGACTTATGGCAACCTTGGCAGAAAGAAAGCAGTTTGACACCCCTTTAAATGCCATGATTCAATGCTATAGAATTCTGGGAATTACAAATCCCAGAATTCCATAGCATTGAGTCATAACCATTAAAGTGGTGTAAAACTGCTTTATCTCTGTAGTATGTTAGCACTCTAGATCATAGTCTTGTCTTACCAGTAGTCCGATTTCTTCAGAGGGGCTTTGCCATTGCCTTCCTCTAAGGCTGAGAAAGTGTGGCTTTCCCAAGGTCACTCGGTGGGTTTCCATGGCTGAGCATGAGTTGAAGCCTGGTCTCCCAGAATCCTAGACCAATGCTCAAACCACACTGGCTATCCTTCCCTTCTGCTTTCTAAACTGCTAATCCCAGGATTATAAAAGAAGTTGCCCTTTATCCTTGGGTTACCGTATTTTCCGGCGTATAAGATGACTGGGCGTATAAGACGACCCCCCACTTTTCCAGTTAAAATATAGAGTTTGGGAAGAGTATGACTTCCAAAACTACTGTTGTTGTTGCTGTGCACCTTCAAGTCATTTCCAACTGATGATGACACTAAGGCAAACCTATCATGAACCTCCTTATACCCGGCGTATAAGACGACCCCCCACTTTAACCCCAGATTTTGCAGGTTAAAAAGTAGTCTTATACACCAGAAAATAAGGTACTTTAACTTTAATTTTAAAAAAAACATGCTGGGGGTAGCTGGTGAGGTAGGCTTTGCTGTTCTCTTTTCTCTCTGTTTTGCTGTTCATGCATGTTCAGTATCAGTATGGGATTCTGGAGGCAGCTGCTGCTTACTTTGCCTGTTGTAGGAAGGCACAACCTGCTACGCAGATAAAGTAGATTCTTTGGCAGCTAACGCTTGATTGCATTGTTTACTGCAGATAAACCACTGCAAATTGAAACTGAAAGTCTGTGTTTCTCCAGCCCTTTCTCTGTCACTGCCCTCCCAATGCTGATACTACTAAAAATCTTCTACAGGGATAGAGGACAAGGAGGAAAAGAGCTGGGTGGCCATAAAAAGAATTTATTTAAAGAAGCTTATTTGTCAGATGTTTTAACTGATAGAATTCAAAGATATAGTTGTGTTAGTCTGTAGAATCAGTATGTAGAGAGATCTTGTAGCACCTTTGAGACTACCTGAAAGAAAGAACTTGGCAGCATGAGCTTTCGTAGACTTCAGTCTACTTCCTCAGATGCATTATCTGACTTCAGTATACTTCAGATAACGCATCTGAGGAAGTAGACTGAAGTCTATGAAAGCTCATGCTGCCAGTTTCTTTCTTTCAGTTAGTCTCAAAGGTGATACAAGATCTCTACATTTATTAACTGAGATATGCCTATAGTTTGCACTCCATTAAATCAGGCTGCATCTACACAGCAAAATTAATGCAGTTTGACACTGCTTTAACGCCCATGTCTTAATGCTATGGAATCCTGGGATTTGTAGTTTTGTGAGATATTTAGTCTTCAATGTCAGAGAGCCCTGGTGCCACAATAAACTACAAAGCCCAGGATTCTGGAGAATGGAGTTAAAGCAGTATCAAATTGCACTAATTCTGCAGTGTGGCAGCAGCTTCAGCAGGGAAGAGAGGACAGAATCAGAATTGGAAAGGAGGGGGCAGAATCGTCTTCCTTGTAAACCCAGGCAAAAGGAAACTTTGGAAGCTTTGCCTAACTTGTGTGCTCTTCCTCATTAATAACATACCTTTTTGATGCCACTCTCATGCTACTTGGCTACATGTGTTCTGGTTTTCAGCTGTGACATGTTGGAAAGTATGGAGAGAGGACTAGCTAGCAGGCTGCTGTCATTGACCTCTCCACACTATTCCAGCATCTATCACATGAAGCAATCACTTCAGTCTGCCTAATGTTAGGATCAGCCCTGTCATGTCTCAGACTTTGAGTTCAAAGCACTCTCAGCCAGCCATTTTGAGAGCCAAGTAAACTCTCTTCCAGATCAATGTGACTATCGCCAGAGGTTTTGACAGGTTCATGCCATAATGCTGTGAGAACTTCAGTACCAAAGCTCCGTACAGCAATGAAGCACACCACCCCTGCAAATACATGTTCCTCATAATAGCATAAGACAGTAGCATCACTAGTTTTGGTGTGATCCACTGTGGTAACTCATGTTACCTCCATGGATATCTTGGCATGGTGGTACGATGGGGAGGAGGGTTTCACCATGGGGAACCCAACATCCTGCCGCCACTGCCACCAGTTGAGACAACTAAGACGGGATGCTCCCCTAAGCACAACAGTGTTTTAATTATGAAAAATCTCCACCCTCAAGGAAAGATGAAGTCACAGTAAACAGCCCTTGCCAGAGGACAGTGGCGGAAAGGAGCCAAACAGATCACAAGGGGGAGGCTGCAAGAGAGGGGGACTGTGGCTTCACTCCATCTTCATACTCCCCAAATGGCACACCAAGAAGAGTCTTCCCCTTTCTCTCCAGTCCAGAGGATTGTCTCTAGGACACCTCACTGCTGCTGCCCAGTGTCAGCCTCTCTGATGATGTCACCCAGTATGGTACGCACCCCCTGCACCCCCTAGTGACACCACTGAACATAGATAAGGGTGGGTACATGGGTCAGGTTGTCCTACTGCCTATCACTCATGACATCCCAGGAAATATCTCTCAGTCCTTCCTTGCAATCACTATAGCAAATACACTTTTGCAGCAGGACCAGAGAGGTGGACAATAGAGGAAATGAAGAATCTCGTGCAAAGCAGACAAGAGCAAGAAGAAGAGGAGGAGAGAAACAATTACCAGTGAAACTCCAGGAAAACCTCAAAATTAAAAGATGGTAAGCATAGCTATATCACAGATACAATGGGCCCTTGGGATCAGCTTGGGTTTGGTTCCAGGACACACATACTTACACACTCACGGATAACAAAATCCAGGGATATTCAAGTCCCTTTAAATACAATGGATAGTAAAATGGTGTCCCTTACATAAAATGGCAGAATCAAGATATTTGTTGTTAACTGACCTCGATCTTGACTCATGGCAGCCCTATGGATGAGACATCTCCAAGACCTTTAGGAATATATATATTCCAAAAGGTCTTGAAGATGTCTTGGAGATATATATATATCTCCAAGGTGTGGATGCTTGAATTTGTAGATACAGAGGGCTGGCTGTACTGGTTTTGTAACAGTGAAATGGTCACTGTTCCCCCTTCAAAGACGTGGGAATTGTAGTTTGGAGTGGGTGCTGAAAATTCCTTTTAAACAATATCCTTGCGCACAACAGAGAAGCACAGTTCCCAGGATGTCCTGTGAAGAAAGGATAACTGCATAAACAGTCATAAATTCATAACGATCAGTATTTCATACACAATCTGAAGCTGATTTCAAAATAAAAAATAGAATACCAGTGCAACTTCAGAGGGGTGTATACAGATATCAACAAGTGATTGCTAGAAAAATCCTGTTGGGGACTGAGGTCTTCATAAGTGCATTTGCATCTGCGGGAATGAGAAATGGGCAGTTCCATAACTTTTGTATCCAGCAGAGGGCTGCTGTTAACGTTATTATGTAGTAGAGCCAGCAAGGTGACCATTGTGCAATGGGACTAATGCATCACATTGGTTCTCATGCACATCATATCAGTCCCAATGCACATAGCATCAGTCCTAATGTGCATTGAACACCAATGCGCATTGGGCACTCTTGCCAGTTTCCTGTTATGCATCTTTGCAATTCATTAAAGGGGTTTCTTAGTGCCTCTGCTACATAGCTAGATATGTAACGTAACAGGTTCCTAGCTGTTGCTCTGAAATGTCCTAGTGTGTCACAATTTTTGCATTCCCAAGATATAATAAATATTAACTCTAACACTTATGTCAATTCCAAGACTTGCTATGGTGTGTTCTGAGCAGCTTCCCCATATGCCTAGTCAAATAGATTGCATGTTAGACCAATCTTTTATTCATCCCTTGGCAGTAGAACAAAGGGAGAGAAGCCTGCTGCTGTTATACTTTCCTTTTCCTCTATGCTCCAGTGGATTCTCTTCAGCATTAAACAGAGTGGAACCATTGCCAAGAAATAATTTGTGTAACCTCTGGCTCTGTGTCATTGATATGTTTCTTATTGAGCAAATCCAACAGAGAATAGGTAGATTTGGAGTACTTGTGGGACTTTTTTTGGCTTCAGCTGCAAACATGCCTTTGGGGACATCTGCACTGTAGAAATAATGCAGTTTGACACTATTTTAAGTGCTATAGCTCCAGCCTATGGAATCATGGGATCTACAGTTTTACAAAGTCTTTAGCCTTCTCTGCCAAAGAGTGCTGATGCCTCACCAAATTACACATGCCAGGATTCTGTAGGCTGGATCCATGGTAGTTAAAGTGGTGACAAACTGCATTATTTCTACAATGTAGATGCATCCTTGATTTGTGTTTAAGGTCTCTTTCACACTATATAATTATAGTACTTTGATAACACTTTTAACCTCCATCACTCCACCCTACAAAATCTAGGAATGTGTAGTTTGATCAAAGTTGCTTAAAATTTTCCACCAGAATTCTGTAGCTTCCTAGTATATTGAGCTTAACATAGATTAATATGGTAGTTACTATATAGCAGTGGTGGCAACCCTATGGCACGTGTGCCAGAGGTGGCATTCAGAGCCCTCTCTGTGGGCACACGCACCGTCACCCCAGCACCTGAGTTTATTACTAGAAAGCCAGAGAAATGCGGCACTTTGCGATAAGTGGGTTTTGGGTTGCAGTTTGGGCACTTGGTCTCTAAAAGGTTCACCATCACTGCTATATAGGTTTCAGCATAGTACAACAGAGGAGGAAAACTTTAGTTCTCCAGATGTTTTGGATTGGCTTCACTAGCAGATTTCTGCATTGTTTTTTCAAGCAATTGATGAAGTCTGCCCCTCATCTCATGTCCTTTCTAAATTAGTTTCTAAGGTGTTATTTAGTGTTACATTAAATTAAATTTTTTAGCACTTCATCAGCCTTACAAATATCCCCCAGGGGTATGAATTACATTTTGGTTAAACATCCACACAGGACACACTCTATAGCTCCATTTCTAGCAGGATATTTTTTTTAAAAAAATCAGCTGATTATGATTTATTCCCCTTTTCTTTTCTATTTATAATTCATAAAGTATAACAAAACAACCAATGTTCTGCTTGGAAAGACAAAACAACAAAAATAAATTGCCCACCATCAGGAAACAGGAAATGACTGGTTAAAATGCTGATATAGTAATGCAATGGTGTAAATGAACAGCAAACTACTAATTAAAAGGCTGTTGACTGGGAGAATAGTTAATAGTGGTTAACCACTCCATATTAGAAAGGGCTGGCACTACAACTCCAAAAGAACCACAAGTCATTGTTTTAAAAACAAGTGGAAAGACAAAAGGAAAAATACTGGATTGCAAATATTCAGCAAGCAATATTGGCCAGGATCCAATAGTATGCATCCATTGAAGGCATTTTCCACTCTGCATATTCCGTACCTGCTCCAAAAACCTTGGAAACCCTCAGGAGTACCTCAAGATGGTACATATCACATTTGGGAGGGAGGAGGAGGAAAATATCTTTTTGAAGACTGGGGGATGTCTGCAAGAAGGGGCAAATCACCTCCTCTCATTTCCACTGAAAAAGCTGCTTCCATCAGTGGATGTGTGCATCATTGGATCCTGGTTACTGTTTAAGAATCTCTGTAATAATAACAGGGTAAATAAATTGTATCCATGCTGGAAAAAATAATACTGAAACTACAGGTTGAGTCTCCCTTATCTGAAATGCTTGGGACCACCAGTGTTTTGGATTTCAGAATATTTCAGATTTTGAAATATTTCCATATGTATAATGAGATACCTTGGAGATGAGACCCAAGTCTACACATGAAATCCACTTATGTTTCTTATACATGCAGCCTGAAAGTAATTTTATACACAATACTTTCAATAGTTTTGTGCATGAAACAAAGTATCTGTACACGGAACCATCAGAAAGCAAAGGTATCACTAACTCAGCCACTCATGTGGACAATTTTGGATTTTGGAATATTTTGGCTATTGGAATTCTGGATAAGGGAGACTCAATCTGTACTGTTGTTGTGTGCCATCAAGTCATTTCACCCTATAATGAGGTTTTCCAGGCAAGATTTGTTCAAAAGGGTTTTGCCTTTGCCTTCCTTTGAGGCTGAGAGAGTGTGACTTGCTCAAGATCACTCAGTGGATTTACATGGCTAAGCAGGGAATTGAACCCGGGTCTCCAAAGTCATAGCCCAACGCTCAAACCACTATATCATGCTGGCTCCTGTGAAACTACAATAGACAGCCAGAGCACTTCACACTAGATGATTTTGTTGGAACCATTCAGTGCCATTTATTCCTGAGAATCCAGAGAACATTTATTTCTAAATTGCTACTTTCCTAAATTTTTAAATTTCCATCGGGTGTTATCCAGTTTTTAAATTTGCTTTGTTTCAGTTAAATTTTCAGGGACTCTGGAAGTATTTTTGAAGAGTTTGTGGAGTGGTAAAGATGATATAATATTAAATTAAAATTGCAATTCACATCCCTCTTCTTGTTTTGCCTGATCCACCCTTCAGAGTTCAACTTCCTTATGGGAAAGTGCAAGATGTGGTCTCTAGTCCCCTTACTGTTTGTTCCTTGAATTCATACTTTAATTACATACAAAAATAAACAACAATTTGCATTTGTTAACCAATCCCATAGGAAATGTAAACTTTGTTGGCTGTTTAGCATAGCCCCTCATTTAATTAATAAATAATGTAATAACTGAAATGCAGGGTCAAGATAAGTCCAACTTAAGTCAATCAATTAAATTTAAAACTAAATTTAATTAGTATAGCACTTTGTGTTGGAAAAATTCTAACTAGACTATCTAACTGGACTGATAGCTTGATTTTAACTAGAGGGCTCCTATCACTGCAATGGAGGCCCTTCTGCAGGGTTCCTCTCTCTTCAGACATAGGAGGCTGCTGAAGCTCTGGCAGTCAATACTAGTTCTGGAGCTTCCATTTTGCTTTTCCTTTGATCAGTTTGATCTGGCATTGAAAAGTCTTGGCTTCTTCTTCAAAGCTGTTCTGAACTGCCTCCTTAAGAAGCAAGCCTGGAAGGCCTTAGCGCTGGCAACCAGGCTTTGAGGGAGGAAGAGAAGAAGGGAGTTTATTTCAGGAGAATATGTCACAAGCATAAAAACGCAACTTACCTCTCCTGAATTTAAGTGAAATTCGGGCTGTATTCAGGTCCTATCGCATGGCTTTTGTCACCAAATCTGTCATCCGAATGCAGCCTGAGTGCAGCCCGGCTCATTTAACTCGCTTCGTGGCCATTTTTCAAAAGTTGGCAACATAGGGGCTATGCAGACGGGCGGCTCTAGACCGCCCCTGCTAGCCGCGGATTGAGGCCACAGCAACCGTGTGCCGCAGTTTCAATCTTCCCTTTTGCTGCCCCTGAAAGGAGTGGCGAATTGCCGCTCCTTTCAGGGGTGGCAAAAGGGCACCCTCTTTAGCACCCTTTCTGACGCAGCACATAAAAATGCTGCGCTGGAAGGACGTCCTGATGCCGTGCGCCGTGCGTAACTGCGTGCAGTATCAGGACGTCATTGGGCTGGGGTTGGGGCGGCCGATGTGTGGCTGTCCCTCTCCATCTCTGCGTCCAGGCCGGCCCTTTGGGCTGGTCTGTAGAAGCCCTTAGTTTAGCTGGAACCTTTAAAGTACTTGAGTGGTTCTGGATTGGCAGAGTAACAATATGTTTCTGTGAGCTACCCCTGTTGTAAGGCACAGTACTTTGGAGTGGCTTGAACTTGAAAAGGCCATTGAGTCCTATTAGCTGTACAAAAGGCCTCCTCCTGATGGAGAGGAAAACTACCAGAACTAGTTTGCTGGTGCAGATTACCACAGCTGATTGCATTGTTGGTCATTGTTAGAAGATGAGTCTACAAGGAGCATGGTGATGCTCTCCAAAATTTACCACTGCATTATGTGACACTACTGGCTATGGCACTGTTTATATCCAAGCTGAGAGTCTGTTACCTGTGGCTTATAGGCTTATCAGTGGTTAGCAAAATGGTTGGTACGTTACTGGGGTTATGCCATCTGCTAGTCATAAGCAGTCTTGAATACAAAGTCCAGAGCTTCCTCTTTGTCTTGGCTGTTCTGTCTCAGTCCTGTACCCCTTCCATCTCTGTTCACTGCTGTCTCCTCCTTTCTTTCTCTCTCTAACATCTTGATTCTCTCTCTCTCTATTTTTTTTTTTTTTTGCCATGTACTTGAGGCAATTATGATACTTTGTGAAAGCACAAACGGAACAGAATCTAATTAAAACAAGGCAACAAAACCAAACATCTGGGCTCAGGAAATAAAGCTTTCGCAGCAGGAAAGCAAGCAGATAAATTTCACGTGGCACAGCAGCTGTACAGAAGCGGATGAAGAGGGGAGAGAGGAAAAGAGAAAGGGAGAGGAAGAGGAGGCCATTTGGGAGAAGATCTGCCTATGTTTGCCATGGGGGAATGCTCTGAATAGGTGTGCCTTCTCTGTCCCACTCTGATGGGCCTTATAGAAGGTGGCATTGCTAGCAGTGTATCATCCCCACCCTCCCCACCGTGCCTTCCACTTGTAGTTAATTTGTTGCTCAGCTATGTAAATCAGTATCCCATCCCATCAGTAAATGAGCTTGGGAAACATAGATTTTGATTTAATGCCACCTCCTTCATTCTGGAGAGAAAGAAGGGGCAGCTGCATGAGTCTAGGGAAAGGTGGAGAAAAAGAAGGATCTTCAGCAACTGCTGCTATTGTCCTCTCCGAAAATGCTTGGGGAAATCTGAAAATGGACCCAAGGGAGTTATGTTCATTGACTCTCCTGGGGTCTGAGGCAGAGAAGGCACTTGGAATATAGTCCTGGACAAATTCCTTCAACTATATTTCGACTCAGCAGAGCAATTAGTGACTTTTTCAGCAAGTGATCAAAGGGAGAAATATACCCATCTGTTCTTCTAGAACTGGAGTCTACAACTTTCAGAGTCCTGCAGGTCATATCTGTCCCCCAGGAACTCAGAGAACCAAAGCAAACTTTCTGACTCATTCCCATGAACACCCTGTATACTCCCCAATTTTTGTTTGTAGTGGTCACTTGTGATTTCTAGATTATTTGAGTGGTCAGTTTTGGCAAAACATTTAAAGGGGTAGGCTGGAGATGAGGGGGGCAGAGACCAACATGTCACATGGAGGTTCTAGAGAGGCTGAATGGGGGGTATGGGCCACATTTTGTCCACATTGTGTAGAGGTTTCTCCCAGCTTGGAATAATGGTACATTATTGATGGTGCCTTTCACATTGCCTTTTATCAGACTGGACCACCCTCTGCACCATCTGTGGCTAAGAGCCATATGGAAACTCATTTACTCCATCCAGAAAAATATATACACTGAGGAATTGAAATTTGGATGATCTAGAAATAAAATGCTCAAACCATACCTTCTTGCAGTAAGTATCTTACCTGTTTGGGTACATTCTCCTGACATTTTGCCTCCCCATCTAAAGATCATTTGAGTGGTCATTTAAGGCAAAACAGAAAAGGAGTAGATTATGGATGGGGAGGCAGATGTATACAGGGCAAAATGCCAGGAGAATGCACCCAAGCAGATAAGATACTTACAGAGAGGAGGTATGGCTTGAGCATTTTATTTATTTATTTATTTAGTTATTTAATTTCTATGCCGCCTTTCTCCCAGAAAGGGACTCGAGGTGACATAAAAATAAAACCGTTTAAAATTACCAAAAATAATTAATTAATTAAAATTAAAATTAAACGACAATTAAAATTGGACTACAACTCTGGAGATCAAGGTTCAGTTCTGCAATGGGCCATGGAAACCACTGGGCGACCTTGGGCAGGTCACACTCTCTCAGCCCTAGAAAACCCTGTGAGCCTTAGGCTTGCCTAAATTGGCAATGACTTGAAGGCACATGACAACATGTAAATAAAGAGTGCTTCTGGATAATGATACCCTCCTCAGTCTTTTGTATTTTTGTTAGCACTATGCAAGTACTAGCATGATTCAGTGCTAACTACACAATGCTCAACTGTTCCTCTGTCAGGGCCAAGGAAACTTGTGGCCTGCCAGATTTTCCCAACAGCCCTTACCACTGGCTGTATTGGTAGGAATGGATGAGAACTGAAGTCCAACAACACTTAGATCATCACAGGTTCCACACGTATACTTGTGCCCAGTACAGTTCCAGGACAAATAAGCAAACTTTATCCATCTTCCCTTTTCTTTTTGCTTAGAGGTCCTATGCAAAGAGTCTTTGCAAAAGAAGAGGGAAGCTGGGAAAAGCTTGCTCATTCATCCCTCAATTCTTTATTGAAGTGCCCACTTTTGTCATCAGCTGCTGCTCCTGGCAGAACTTTAGCTGGCCTGCTTCTTTCATTGTAAAGAGGGGCCCCATCACCACCACCTACTATTCCTACTGGGGGAGTTTATTTATCTGCCAAGAGCAGTTTAACCTCTTACACAGAATTTTAGGAGATTATCGCACTCAGTTATAATGCGGCTTACTTGAGCGGGCTTAAAATTAGAAGCAGGTGGCATCCTGATAGTATCACACACATTTAGCTGCCAAAATTGCCACCTAGCTGCAGCCCAGCTCCATCGCCAGTCCAATGAGTGCTCCTTGCACCTCTTTTCGAAGCTGGGAGTTTTCCAGCTTGAAAAAATGGCCATTGGAGTGCACCTCTGAGTGGCGATGGAGCCGGGCTGCAGCCAGGCAGCAATTTTGGCTAAATGTGTGTGATACTATCAGGATGCCACCCGCTTCTAATTTTAAGCTGGCTCAGGTAAACTGTGTTATAACTGAGTGCGATAATCTCAATAAGAGTTGGAAGAGACCATAAGGGCCATCCAGTCCAAACTCCTGTCATTCCAGAAAACACAATCAAAGCACATCAGTGTTGCTATTTGGTGAAGGAGAAAATAAAGCATTAGTAAAACTGGTAAGGAGATTGTCAGATTCAGCTTTTTAAAAATACCTTTAATTCTTAATGGAATTTTCAACAGAGGTGAAAGGGGGAAATTTCACTCCTCCTGTCCACCAAGAGCAGTGCACAAGTCAAGGTGAACAAGGTGCAGGCTAGTCCAGAACTGTACTGGGTACAACTATACATTTCAACCTTTTTAAAAAGGGGGGTTATTAACTTTTCCCTTCACTTGTTCAGCAAGTCCTTCAATGGCTCGAAGAAAAAGAAAAAAGGAAGAGAAAGAGAGGAACTGTAGTACTTGTGGGAGGGACAAAATGAGGGCATTCCTCCTCCAAATATGAATTTTGCCCCCAGCTGAAATTTTTCCTGCATCCCCCAGATTTTTAGCACTACAAAGATTGAGGCATTGGAAAGCATTTGCACCTATAAATCTATCTTCTGTGTTCGCATGTCCTTGGTGACTTTGAATTACACTTTTCTTTGAGTGCCTAAACTGTATTTCTAAATCCTCAACTGAAGTTGTAAGACACTCAAATGCTAGAAATTTCAGAACTGAAGGAAAATTTCCTTTGGGGCAATAGACAGATTTTGCCCCCTCCTCCTCTAGCTATATCACTTCAGGTTAGTACCATGCCAGGCCCTCAGATTGTAGAGCCAAAACCAGAAGATCAGCCCCTGATAATATTATAAAGAGGTCATTGCTCTTGACCTCATTATGCATGATACATGAAGCTTCAATCATAGTTGCTTGATCAGTTTCATTTTTAAAAATATACGCACATATACACTTTTGGAAGCAAGCTCTTGCTCTGAGATTCCTCCCCCTTGTCCTGAGGGCTGGAGGAGAAGGGCCATGCCCTGAGATCTGTTAAAACCTGGTTATACATAAATTAAAAATCACAACTGCACTTTCAGACCAGATGAAAGAATAATGAGGGCAACTTGAAAGAGGTCTGGTCATCTCTACGTACATTCTCTGCCCTACACTGGACACCTAGACACTCCTCATCTGTACCAGGAAAGTGGATTTTGAAACCCTCATTGCTGGGGCTTTTGCTGGGAATCAGTAAACTGAAGAGAAAGTGAGATTAAGGAGATGAGATTATAAGAGAAGGGGGAAAGGAAAGCAAGAGAAAGATTTGGGTGGAGTAGAAGAGATGAGAGCCAGTGTGGTATCATGGTTTGAGTGTTGGACTACAGCCGTAGAGACCAGGATTTGAATCCCTATTTGGCGACGGAAACTCACTGGGTGATCTTGGGTTAGTCACACAGTCTCAGCCCCAGAACATCCCATGGTAGGGTTGCCTTAAAGTCACCATAAGTCTGAAATGACTTGAAGGCACAACAAGAGATATTTCAAAGATTTGCACAATTTCTCCTCGCTCCTGAGCCCAAGATGGAGATGGTGTCAGTGGATGAATTTAAAATCACTGATGGCATTTTCCAGCTTCCTTCTGGTAAAGGGTCTAGTACAGGCTTTTAACTTTAACTTAAATGGCAATTGAAGATAAACATAATAGTTAAATTTTCCCACTTCTAGCATAAATGTAATTGAACTAGATTTTTTAAAGCTCATTAATGATTAATTAAGCCCTTAACATTCCCATCTCAGCTTCAGTGGCTGTAGCAAATAAACAGACCCAGGGGCTTGCAGTTCTTCACCAACATTTCAACCACAGCCTTGAAAATTTCCTTTTGAGGGGCTATAGCTCTCAAAAGACCGTACCAGTGTGGTCACTGGCCATGCTGGCTGTGGATTCCAAGAATTGTAGTCCTGAAAAATAACTTTTCTCAATTGTTTTTCAGCATTTCAGACTACTGTTGGCCTTGATTCACTCTCTGCCCCCTCTTTTTTGTGCAGCCATTTCCAAAGAGGTTCAGCCTCACTCGTGATCTGCAAAACCTCCATTAAGCATGGGTGCTTCCACTGCAAAGCAGAGAAGTTGCTTGGAGAGTGAGAAAGCAATCATGCAAGCTGGGTTTCAGCTATGTGCGTGCGCACGGGTTGAAATTAAAGCTACAGCTCTTCCAAGGAATGATCTTTAGTGGCTGGGATGTGTTTGTGCAGTAACTACATCATAAAGCACCTTTCATCCTGAACAAGAGGCCTCTGGGGCACCTCAATGTGAATCAAGCAGAGTAAGAACATGAGAGCTGCCAGAAAGGGTAAGACCAACAATCCATCTGGTCTAGGATTTGAGTTCTCTGAAATGATACTGCAGTCCAGAAAGAAAAAAAGGCCTGAGAACCTGGAGTCTAAGGCTGCATCTACATGTAGAATTAATGCAGTTTGACACAGTGTTCACTGACATGGCTCAATGCTGTGGGATTGGTAGTTTTGCAAGATATTTTGCCTTCTCTGGTAGAGAGCTCAGATGCTACAACAAACCACAAATCCCAGGATTCCCGAGGATGAAGCCATGATAGTTAAAGTGGTGTTAAACTGTATTATTTCTGCAGTGTGGAAGCAGCCTTAGACTTCAGCCTGCAGCAGCTGCTGAGATACAGCTTTCATAGGACTTGTTGCCACTGCAACAGTGACTGTTGGAGCAGCACAGCAGCAGCAAGAGATGGCAAGACACACCACATCAGCTCTAGCTCTGTGGAGTGCAAAGTCCTTGTGGTGTAGCATTCACCGATCTCAGGGTCTGGCTCCACTTCTCTGGCTTACTGGCAGGGAGGAGGAATCTCAGGTTGAGAGAATTGTCTTGCAAAGTGTGTGTGTATGTATTTCCCTAATTTGTTATTATTGTCATTGATCCAGACTCATGGCGACCCTATGGATGAGACATCGCCAAGACCTCCAGTCCTCCACTGCTCTGCTTAGGTCCTGCAAATTTATACCCATGACCTCCCTAACAGAGTCTATCCAACTGGCATGTGGTCTTTCTCTCTTTCTTCTACTCTCTACTTTCCCTAGCATTATTATCTTTTCTAACTAGTTGTGCCTTCTCATGATGTTGCCAAAGTATGGACGTTATCACACGGGGGCAAATCTGCTGGTTAATCC
>CM034703.1:159023189-159050507 GCA_020142125.1 Phrynosoma platyrhinos
GTGTGTGTGTGTGTGTTTTTGTTGTTGTATGCCTTCAAGTAGTAAAGCTGTGAACCTGAGTCTTCCTCCTGCCCCATTCCTTTCCTTTGCGTGTGGGGTGTGTATCTTTGTGTGGTTGTTGTTGTTATTGTTGTGTGCCTTTAAGTCGTCAAGCCCAGACCCTGAGTCTTCCTGCTGCCCCATTCCTTCCCTTTGCATTTGGGGGTGGTGGTGTCTGTGTTTGTGTGTGTTTTTGTTGTTGTTGTATGCCTTCAACGTGTAAAGCTCTGACCCTGAGTCTTCTTCCTGCCCCATTCTTCCCCCTTTTTGGGGTGTGTTGTTGTTGTTGTGTGCCTTCAAGTAGCTCCTGAGTCATGGTGACCCTCTCCTGGGGGTTTCTTGGCAAAATTTCTTCAGAGCGGTTCTCTGAGGCTGAGAGAGTGTGACTTGCCCAAGGTCGCCCAATGGGTTGACATGGCTGAGCAGGGATTAGGTGCCATCAAGTCACCTGTTGACTTATAGCAACCTCATGAAGGGTTTTCTTAGGAAGAGAAGACTAAGAGGTGGCTTTTCCAGTGCTTTCTTCTGAAATATAGCCTGTAGTACCTGCTATTCTTTGGTAGTCTCCCATCCAAATCCTAACCAGGGCTGACCCTGCTTAGCGTCCAAGATCAAAGGGAATCTGGTGATTTTTGAGTATTTAGAGAGGGGGTTGTAATGACCTCTGTGCATAGAATCATAGAGTTGGAAGAGACCCCGAGGGTCATCCAGACCAACCCTGTGCCATACAGCCATACACAATAAAAGGGTGCTTTCCATGGGCAAGTCCAGTTTTCTATCCCCAACCTCCATCTATGCAACAACAGCCGCAACAAAAGTTTTGCTCCTTTTCCCATGAGTGGTGTTCCCATATACTCTTTTTTTTAAAATGTTCTTTTCTTTCCAATGGGAAAGTTAAATTGTGCAAGTAAAAGAAGCCAAATTTCTTGAGTAAGAGGAGTTTTATATCCCTGCCGGAGGGTTATAGCAGGGGATGCGATGACAGCACAGATCTCTTTTTTGGGGGACCATTCTGCCATTCAATTATTATTTAATTCTGGCTAATGGCTCTTGGATTGCGAAGCTGAGCGAGGGGAAAGAGTTATCTGGATGTTCAAGACTGAGACACTATTATCAGCCGAAAACCTCTCCCAGCAGCCACACTCGGCTGACTTTTATGGGCTCATTTTGGGAGCATCTTCTTGTCTCTCCCTGTCCTATCTGACATTGCAGCTTTCAGGAGGGAAAGGGAGAGAAATTACAAAAGAGGCCTTCAGAGCTGATGGGGCGAAGAGAGGGACAAAAAGTAACTTGTCTGGCTGCTTTATCACTTTACCAAAGTCTCTTTGGCAGAAGTTTCCCTGGGCACCAACTTGGCTGTTTGAATAAACAGGTCAATAAAATGACCAGCCCCCAGAAAACTGCTTTCTGATTCGCAGACTAAATATCTCGATTAGGTAACATAATTACACCTCATAAAAAAAAGGAATTACAAAATAACTAATCTGCTTCAGCTGCTGAGGATTAAAAACTTTTATTTCCTGAGTGAATCTGTTCATGCAGTTGAAAATGAATGGATAAGTGCACTTTGAAAAAACAACAGATTGAAATTTAGAGATTCTTTTCTCTGTAGTTTCTTTTATAAAAATAACATGGTCTTTTAACTATGTTGGAGTATGTTGGCTGCTGTGTCAAACTTGGTGCATTCCTGAGTTCTGCTTTCTGATGCAACCTCAAGAAACCAGTTACATCATCTGCAAAAGAGAGGATGGGTTGGAGCATCTTTCAATGAGGGAAATGAGAGGGAGCCACCTCTTTTCAAAGGCTCTTGGCTGTCATTTGTGGTGACAAAGTGGCTTCCTTTGAAGAGTGCTTAAGCATAGGGGAGAAACTTGTGTGTGTGTTTGAGTGTGTGTGCATGCAAAACTTTTTCCCTCTTGGAATTGCCAGCTCAGCAGCTGAAGCTAATGCCTCTCTTGTTCTGAGCGAATGAAGCATACTTGCTCTCTGCAACACAAAGCCAACTTTTATTTCAGCAGGCCTTGAAATTGACTGTTCCCTTCACCCTGCCAGCTTTTCTCTCTGGGATCACTTGCACATTTCAGGTTTGTTGTTCACACTATGGAACTGCATCTCTCTGAGGGGTTCAGTTGTTCACACACATCTGCACTCGAATAAAGATGGAGCCAATGATATGAATGTATTCGAAGCACGTTCAAGGCATGCAGTTTTATCCTGGTTTATTCTGGATCTATTTGCATAGGTTATTCACACAGCCAAGAATGTGAATCTTTTAGAAAAACTCACCCCCCCCCGACATTGATTATCCTGTGTTAAGTTGGTTTTTTTTTTTTTTGCAGTCCCCACCAAACTTAATCAGATGCATTTGAAATGCATTTGAACAACAAAGATCCAACCCAGAGTCTACCTGGATTATTTTCACTGTTTGAATAACCTCTCTAAGGGTCTTTGCAGACTGTAAGAAATAGTGCAAATTGAGGCCACTTTAACTGCTCTGACTTAGTGCTAGGGAATCATGGGAACTGCAGTTTATTGTGGCACCAGAACTCTCTGACAGAGAAAGCTCAATGTCTCAGAAAAAAATACAAATCCCATGATTCCCTAGCACTGAGCCAGGACAGTTAAAGTGGACTCAATTTGCACTATTTCTAGCAGTCTGCAAAAGCCCTAAATTCTTAGGCTGCTGCTTGTTTGGTGGCAAGGAGTACATTTATGTATGTACACAATACATGCATACCTTTTCTAAGTTCCTCCTTCATGGTGTTGCAAGGAGCTGGGATGGGCTACATGCTGTCTTGTATCCTACCTCAAGGGAAAGAGAGTCTAAATTCAATTAATAAACCTGTTAAAATATCAAATAAATAATAAATACACGTGGTCTTGTATAACAGAAAACCTCGGTTCATGACAATAAATACACGTGGCCTTGCTCTCTACATGTTGTTGAAGGACTGCAGACTCCATTAGGAAAGCCAATCATGAGATGATGCAATCTGACAACAAATTTGCTTGTCAGATACTTTGCTTTATTGAACAAATGCTTTTCTGTAAATTCATTGGATTAATTTACAAACTGGCTTAGAGGCACCAGATCCTGTCTGATCTTGGAAGCTAAGAAGGGTCAGCCCTGGTTAATACTTGAATAGGAGACTGCCAACGAATACCAGGCACTGTAGGCTATATTTCAGAGGAAGGAACTGGCAAAACCACCTCTGCCTGAGAAAGCATTATGCAATTCCTGGAGTCACAATAAGTTGACAGGTGACTTGGAGGCATGCGCGCACACACAACATGCATGTTAGAGAGCCAGAATGGTTTATGAGTGTTCGACTAGGGCTCTGGGAGGTCACCATTCAAATCCTTGCTCAGCCATAGAAACCCATTGGATGAGCTGGGGCAGATCACACTCTCTCAGCCTAAGGGGAAGATCGTGGCAAATCTCTGAATAAATCTTGCTGGGGAAACAATAGAAGAGGGCCACCATAAGTTGAAGTTGACTGGAGGGCACATTACGTGAACAGCAAAGTTACAAGTTGGTGAAGTTCAGTTATTTGTGCTGCCTTTCAAGATTTTTTTAAAGTTCTAATGCTGGTAGAACTAGCATGTTGCTTGGATCATAGAATCATAGAGTTGGAAAAGACTACAAGGGCCATCCAGTCTAACCCCCCTGCCATGCAGGAAATCACAGTCAAAGCATCCCTGACAGATGGCCACCTATCCTCTGTTTAAAGACCTCCAAAGAAGGAGACTCCACCACAATTTGAGGGAGTGTGTTCCACTTTCAAACAGCTTTTATTATCGGGAAGTTCCTCCTAAAGTTGAAGTGGAATTTCTATTTCCAATAGCCTGCATCCGTTGTTCCGTGATTTCCTCAGCCCTCTCCCCCTTGCAGACCCTCCGTGACTCTCCCTTTGTTGTCCTCATCATTATTTTAGCTTACAGAAAAGTATGTAATATGGTTTCTTTGCCTATGGTAGTAGGCGAGTTCTGATGTGAACATAACTACTAAAAAAAGGTCCACTTGGCAAATCTAGGAGTCAGCATAGCTTGTAGTAAATGTGGGCTGAGATCCCAGTTTTGTCAAGTGATACGTGGCCAGTCTCTATATGCAATAGTTCCCATCCTTTAAGTGTGTGTGTATGTGTGTCTTTGCGTGTGTGTCTCCCCAGGCAAAGACACTACAGTTTCTATCATCTGTGGCCATTGTCTGTGCTGACTGAGGATATCGGGAGCTTTAGTCCACTTGTAGCAAGAGCATCAGGTAGGAGAAGGCTGAAATAGATGCTCAGATTGCAACTTGGATGGGAAAACCCCTGGAAGAGCAACTGGAGCCACTATGTTCATTATAATTGTAGGAAATGTGACTCTTCAGTTAATGTATGGTCTTGTTTGAACATCTTCCTTTCTCGGACATCTCCCTCAGCCCCTGCGGATATGCTGCCAGGCTACAGGGAGCTTGCGGGCCCAACACAGCAAAGCAGCTGCAGTACCTGCCAAAGAGATGCCAGGCTGGACTGGGCAAGAGAGCTTGTCAGAGAGCGACCCAGAGATGTGGGAGCTGGTGCAGCAAGAGAAGGATCGGCAATGCCGGGGACTGGAGCTCATTGCCTCGGAGGTGAGTGGAAGAAGGATGCACAAGGATGCAGGTGGTCATGTTGTGGCTTTGGATACTTTCTGTGGCAAGGACTGTTTCCTTCCTTGGACCTTTAAAGAGCTCTGAAGGTGCACAATTCAAGTGGTTTAGGGCCTTTACAGACTGCCAGAAATAATCCAGCTTGAGATCACTTTAGCGGCCCTGGCTCAATGCTAGGGAATCATGGAATTTTTTTTTCTGAGACATTGAGCCTTCTCTGTCAGAGAGCTCTGGTGCTACAATAAACTACAGTTCCCGTGATTCCCTATTCCCTAGCATTGAGCCAGGACCATTAAAGTGGTCTCAAGATGGATTATTTCTGGCAGTCTGTACAGGCCCTTAGTTACTCTTTAAGCTGGAGGTGTTGCGGGGCAGGGGGAACTTTGGCTCTGGAGCTAAACTGCTTTTCCCAACATACCTCACCATTGACCAGGCTTTCAAAAGCTGCTGGGAGTTGGAATTCAGCAAATATCTGGAGAGCTCAGGTCTTCCCACCCTTTCTTATGTAGACATTAACCCTTAAGAATATTGGCCTAATTCAGAAGGATTCTTCTTAAATCCATCTCCCCATTACTCACAGGCTACATCCGCACTTCAGAAATAATCCAATTTGACACTACTTTAACTACCATGGTTCAATGCCGTGGAATTCTGGGAACTGCAGTGGAGCTCTGGTGCCACAACAAATAGCAGTTCCCAAAATTTCATAGTCTTGAGCCATGGCAGTTAAAGTGGTGTCAGACCAGATTACTTCTGCAGAGTGGATGCAACCACAGTGGCCAATAAGATGGAAAACTCACAGTGCATGAAGACAATAGTACCCTTTCCTCTGCAACTAGTGCTCTACCTCTGAGTGTAAAGCCAGGGTGAGAATCACACAGCTCTCCAGAAGTTGTTCAACTGCAGTTTCCAACATATCTCGCCATTGGCAGGAAAGCCTAGGGCTGCTGGGAATTACAGCCCAACAAAATTTGGAGGGCCACATTGCTGGTATAGAGCTTATTATTGATATTAACGTAATCGTTCCTCACCATTGGTCATGTTAGTAAGAAATTATGGGAAATGAAGCCCAATCATGTCTAGATGGCCATAGGTTCCCCATCTCTGCCTTTGTCCCAGCCTCCTCTCCCAGTTTGTAACATGGTATGATGTCCTAAATACCCTAAAGGCACCAGATCTTGTCTGATCTTGGAAGCTAAGCAGGATCAGCTCTGGTTAGTACTTGGATGGGCAAGCACTAATGAAACCCAGGTGCTGTGGGTGCTTTCTCCCTTCAGGTGCTTCTTCCTTTCATAGGAAGAAACTGGAAAAACTACCTCTGGGGATTCCTTGCATAAGAAAACCCTATGCAGTTCATGGGGTCATGATAAGGTGACAGGCCACTTGAAAGACATGGGATGGGAATCCTCCTCACCTACTTAATAGGAGCATCACTATTGATATGGTATACATGAAACACTGGAAAGACATTATATTTGAGGTCTGACCTCAGATAAATTAACGAACAACAAAAAAGATTTGTTATGAAATAGAAAGACCATATGCTGATGGATTCTTTTTTGTTCTTACAGAGATGTGACATAGTATTCTCTCTTAATAAATTACGCAAAGGCAGACTTATGAAGCCTCATAATCCATTTGAAGTATGTTCATTGGAGAAATAAATGGTAGATAAGAACTAGTGCTCTGTTTTAAAACTGGATATTAAAAAAATACTTACATCAGATTTTAATGCTGTTTTATTATTGCTGTTTTATGTTGTTGACCCCCCCCCCATGCAACCCTTTCAGAACATTCGCTTTGAAGTGGTATATAAATTTGGGAAATAACATGCCATTTAAATGCAAAGCATTAAAGGTAGGATTGTAAACATATTTCAGCATTTAATGTTGCTGTGTAGGTGACAAAGTCCACACCATTTTGGCTTGGCAGAAAATACTACAGTGGATAGGATGGATTTCAGTGCAAAATGGCACAGGGGAAAAGTGTTAGAATGCTCTTCCATGGTCACAGTCCAGATTTCACCATCCTACATAGCTTCGGTACTCTTTCTCCTCTTAAGCTTATGGTGCAGGAAGGATGGACATTTGAAGCTTTCCGTCAGATGGATGTGAGTGATTCGATTTTTCTCTGTTTTGTGTCCTTTTTCACCCCAATCACAGAATTTCTGCAGCCGAGCTGCCCTGGAAGCCCTAGGCTCCTGTCTCAACAACAAATACTCAGAAGGCTACCCTGGCAAGAGGTAATATCATCCTAGAGTAGCACAGTCTGAATAAACCATTACATTACAATGCATTACAATGTGAGCAAAACAGAGATGGGCAATGTCTGCTGCGTTACATTTAGTTTGATAATTTATTGATTTTAAAAAAATATTTTACATGTAATAAATAAAATCTACTAGGAGAGTGATAGCAGGCAGAAAGAGAGAAATAAGACAAAGAAGGGAATGTGGTAGAGTAAGGGAGAAAGTGCACAGTGTTCATATTTGGAAAGAGTGGGATGAAGAAGTTCCTTTATCTCTTCTTTCTGCCATTGTTGGCAATTCTTATGAAGATAGCTTGAAACCCATTCCTCTGGGTGCTGGAAAAAAATTGAACCACTACTGAACTCTTGAACTCTTCCCAGGAGTGTACCTGTGGGCCTTTCACACTACATAATTATAGCATTGTGATCCCACTTCAACTGCTATGGCAACATCCTATGGAATCCTGGAATTTGCAGTTTAGGGAAGGGGCAACTAGAATCTTCAACCAGGGAGCTCCTTTGATGCTTCTGACCAAAGTGCAACCCACCCCAGAATACCATAGAAGGCAGCCAAGTGAAATTATAATATTGTGTATTTGTGAAATCAGTTGTGTAGTGTGAAAGGGCCATGTTTTTGGTTTGCCACATAGAATGAGCCTCCCTCAGAGCAGACCTCAGTGAAAGAGAACTGAAGTGTGGCCAGGGATGATCACAGGTCTGGTGTTATAGCCTTATGCAGTTACCTCAATGATTAGCCATTGGTGCCAACCAAAATGGCAAATTGTGTTACAAAAACTACAGTGCCCAGAATTCCATACCATTGAGCCATGGCAATCAAAGTGCTATTAAACCAGATAATTCTGCAGTGTGCATGCAGCCTAAGTCAGTTGTGGAGTGCTTCTATGTAGACAAGGGCTAGCAAAAGGCCTTGAGGCGAGACTGTTGTCTTGGCAGTATCCTTTATATGTTATGGTGGCAGGGAGGAGATAGGATTTTTGTTGTTGTTCTTTTCCAACATGGAGATTGTGCTGGTGGTGCAGTCTTTAAATGCTTCTTTTCCTATTTATATCCTAACAAACAGGTATTATGGTGGTGCGGATGTGGTGGACCGCATTGAGCTGCTGTGTGAACGCCGTGCTCTTGAGGCCTTCGACCTGGACCCTGAGCGCTGGGGGGTGAACGTCCAGCCCTACTCTGGCTCCCCTGCAAACTTTGCTGCCTACACGGCATTGCTGCAGCCTCACGAACGACTTATGGGTCTAGACCTCCCCGATGGGGGCCAGTACGTACAACTTAGGAGCCAGAACTCGTGTGAGGGGAGTTGAGGAATTTTCCTGTTCCCTGAAATAGCCTTCCCCACTCTGTTGCCCTCCACATGCATTGGACTCCCATTAAACCTTCAGTCAGCATGACTACTGCTGGTTGAAGAAAGAACTAAGTGGTGGATGTGTTGTTGTGGTTGAGATGTATGACGTGAAAGGGAAGATTAAGCACGAGAGTAATAGTAGGTTGAAAACTGGCAGGACTAACAAAGGGCTGAATGGGGAGGAGTGATTGAAGGAGCTGTGATAGGGAGACAGAAGTGGTGTAACTGAAGAATTAATAGAAGGTGATGTGGAACTTATATACCGTGGACCCTCCACATTTGCTGGGGTTAGGGACACAGGACCCTCATGAAAGTGGAAAAAACACAAATTAAAAAAACCCACTATTTTTTTACTTGAGAGATCACCTCTCTAGGAATCTCTCAAGGAATCTCTCAAGTAGGTCCTCCAGGGCAATTTTGTGGTCAAAATCTGCTGAAGGTTGACAATAGAATTGTACTGGAGGACCTACAATTACCTAGAGAAATATTCTCTCTAGGAACCTCTTAAGTCTTCCAAGATGACTTTTAGCAGAAGTTAACCATAGAGTCACACTGGAGGACCTAGAGATTCCTAGAGAGAACATGTTAATCAAATCCACAAAAGTCAAAGCCGCAAAGGTGGAGGGCTGAATGTATAGATTTGAAAGTGGGTTTTCTTTCTATCCCCCTCAATTGTTGTTCTATGCTTTCAAGCTGTTTCTGACATGGCAACTCTAAGGTGACCCTATCCTGGAGTTTTCTTGGCAAAATTTGTTCAAAGCAGGTTTGATTTTATCTTCTTCTGAGACTGAGAGAGTGACTTGCCCAGGGTCACCCAGTGGGTTTCCATTACCAAGCAGAGATTTGAACCTCTGCACCACATTGGCTTTCAGACAGGAAGTGAAATCCCAAGATGGACAGAAACTTGCCTACTCTCAGTGAGATGGTCGATTATAGCAATAGGTTTTTTGCCCCTGTCAGTGGGAAGTTCTAGTTTCTCCTTATCAGGAGAAATGTTTAGCAGGGGTGCCTCTTCTATTCCAGGGATGCACTGTGCCTTCTGTCACTTGCCAAATATAACCAGGCCATATAGCTCTCTCCTTCAAACCTCAGAGTGGCCATCCTATTTTGGTAGAGGCAGAGTTACATAGCTAATCTGTGGGTCCGTATGAGTTGAAGAATTTTTGCTTGATCTCTTTGTCAAAAATTTTCTTATGATTAGAGCTTGCACTCTGTTCTGACCATCTGTCTTTTGTCTCCATGCAGCCTAACACATGGGTACATGTCTGATGTCAAGCGCATCTCAGCCACATCTATCTTCTTTGAATCCATGCCCTACAAACTAAATGTGAGTGAACAAAAAGGGTATGTGTTCATGTGTATGCATGTTCCAATTTGTTCTTGGTTTATTTTTATAAAGCCAAAGAGGAGGAAGCTTATAGGTCTACAAGCAGTATACATGTTGAATCTCCCTTATCTGGAATACTTGGGACCAGATGTTTTTTAGATTTCTATTTTTTTCCAGATTTTGAAATATATATATATATATATATAAATACATAATGAGTTATCCTGGAGATGGGACTGAAGTCTAAACATGAAATTCATTTATGTTTTGCATACACCTTATTCACATAACCTGAAGGTAATTTTACACACAATATTTTTAATAATTTTGTTGAAACATCAGGAGGCAAAGATGTCATTATCTCAGTCATCCATGTTGGAATTCTGGATAAGGGATACTCAACCTTTATTGAAAGGATGTGTATATGTGAATATGTATTGAATATGGCCAAGTGCTCTAAGGTGTAAGCTACTGCTGTGCTCAAGTCAGCTTTTACAGGATGTTTTGCTTACATCTATGGTATTATATGTGAAATGCAGAACTGAGAAATATAGAGAGAGAGGGAGAGGGAGGAAGGAAGGAAGACTAACTTCAACACTCTGGAAGTTGTAGTCCATCTTCCCCCACCAAAAAAAACCCTCTCCAAGCTCTGGAAAGGTGTTAGCTATATCATGCATGTGTAGTAGGAAGTCAGTGAGTATGGCTTGGCTTTTGAAATAGGACCATAGCTCAGTGGTAGGGGCCATGCTTTGCATGCAGAAGAAGCCAGCATCTTTGCCAAACATTTCCACTTAAAATGGACAGGTAGCAGGTGATGGAAAAGGTCTTTGCTTGACAATCTGAAGAGGCACTGTCAGCCACAAAAAGGGTTGGGTGCACAAAAAGATTGACTTTAGTATTGGGCAGTGTCCTGTGATCATCTGCAAAAATGTCTTGTTCACACAGTGCTCTGTGTTCAAGGCTTTGTGTATGTATTTGTATATTGGAATGCCATCAGAGTCATCCGTGAACATTAACCAAGCTGACTGGGGCTGGTGAGAGTTGGGGCTCCAGCCAACAACTGGAAGCCCACAGGGTCAGCCAGTAGTTTTATCGGCTACATCCACACTGCAAAACTAATCCTGTTTGACACCATTTTAACTGCCATGGCACAATCCTATGGAATTCTGGGAATTGTAGTTTGTTTTGGCACCAGAGCTTTCTGACAGAGAAAGCTGAATATCTCACAAAACTATAGCTCCCAGAATTCCATATCATTGAGCCATGGCAGTTAAAGTGGTGTCAAACTGGATTATTTCTGCAATGTGCATGCAGCCATTATAACTAGTTTATGCACTATGCTCCCTTCTTTATTTATTATAGTGTACCTTCAAGTTGACCTTGACTTATAGCAACTCTATCATAAGATTTTCTTGGCAAGGTTTATTCAGAGGAGATTTATCATTGCCTTCCTCTGAGGCTGAGAGAGTGTGGCTTGCCTGAGGTCACTCGGTGAAATTTCATGGCCAAATGAGGATTTGAACCCTGGTTTTGCCAGAGTTCTAGCCCACCATTCAAACCATTACACCATGCTGGCTCCAATAGTCTATAGTTTATTTGGCAAGATTTGCTGTGCTGGCATGCCTAAGTGTTTGTGCAGGCTTGCATGTACCTGTGGTATTGCCTTAATACTTGTACACTGACCTGTTGCTCTTCTCTACCTCACCTCTTCCTCCAGCCAACAACAGGACTAATAGATTATGATCAGCTAGAAATCACTGCCCGACTCTTCCGCCCACGTCTCATAATTGCTGGCACCAGTGCCTATGCCCGCCTCATTGACTATGCCCGCATCAAGAAGGTACACTTTGGGAGCAGTAGGAGGGAGGGCAATGGTCAACTTGGATAAACTGAGTAGACATGAACAGAGGTGAGTGGGTGGTGGCAGCAGTAATGCTCTCTTTCTCTCCCCTTTCCTCTGTGTAATAAAGTTCAATGGGAATGTGAGTCTCTGAGTCTGAAATGGAATTTGTCTGTGGGCTGAATATTTTTTGATATGTAGGAAATGGCTCCTTCTAGTATACTGGGCTGCCCTGGACTGGGGTTGATGGTGCCTCTTACTTGAGATAGGTGATGGGGATTAATGGTCAAGACAGTGTAAATGGGGCAAAATTGAGAGATTTAGTTTTTAAAAAGCAATTAGGTATAGTTACAGTTTCAAGGGCCCTCAAAGTAGTTAGATGCATTCTACCTGTCATTTTAAAGAAGTAACTTTTCATTTTCAGAAATAACTAAAACAGATATTCTTTATTTACTTAAAAAAACAGCAATCTAGAACACTATAAAAAGCTGACCCTTTTTAGTATAATCAAGATGCTTTGTGATTCTAATTATAGAATCATAGAATAATTGAATCATAGACTAATAATGTAATGAAGAGCACCTCCTTTGCATTGTAACTGTAACTGTTTTAGATACTTCTGTCGCTACAGGCTGTGTTTTGCTGTCTGTACCTAAATAGTGAGGCCACACACAGCCTGGAATTACAAATGTAACTAAGGGGCGGCATCCCCGATCCGGTACTTTGCTGCTCTAAAAAGAGCTGGCAAACGCCACTCCTTTTTAGAGCAGCAAAAAGCTGCCCTTGCTGCCGCAGCTTTTCGGCACTCCTGGTGTGTATGCTGTGCCAAAGGAATGGTCTGACACCGCCTGCCATCTGTTTGGGTGGACGGCATGACAGTAGCATCAGGGCAGGGCCGGGGTGGCCGGCGTGCGGACACTGCACTCCGACACCACCCCCAGTCCGGTCTTTTTGACCGGTCTGTATAGCCCCTAAAACCATTAAATAGTGATATATACATTATGAGATATGTGCAAAAGTTGTCAATTATTTTTACAGAAAACTTTGTTATACCTTTCTTACTTACAAGTGCATAATTATTCCTAATGAGTGGCGTCCCCATGCCTGGTGTCACCTTGTGTGGAGGGATGGGGGTAGCGGCGGCGGTGGCCCAAAGGGCACTCTTGCCTTTCTCCATGGCAGCGGCAGCGGCTTCCTCCTCAGGAGGAGGCTGCCGATGAAGAGAAACTTAGAGGTGCATGTTTGCCCATCTCCTTTGCCGCAGTAACGGCTTCTTTGTGAACAGTGGGCTGCCGTGGTGCCAAAGCCTAGAGAAGCAAGCTCACCTTTCTCTTTGCCACAGTAGTGGTGAAGCTGGGAGGAGCATGACCTCTTTCACAAGAGGAGGCTACTGCCATGGTGAATCCTGGAAGGGTGCATTCACCCATTCACACCCCGCAGCTGGATGAGGGCCCAACCAGGTGTCATCCAACTTCTGAGATGTCACCCAGCGCAGCCCACACATCCCATACCCTTCTAGTGATGCCACTGTTCTTTATGAGCTGCTTCTGAGCTCTGAGCAGGCAACTGATCTGCCCTTTTTTGTCAGGTGTGTGAAGAAGTGAAAGCGTATATGCTGGCTGACATGGCCCACATCAGTGGCCTCGTGGCAGCCAAAGTCATTCCATCTCCCTTTGACTATGCTGACCTGGTCACCAGCACGACCCACAAGACGTTACGTGGAGCAAGGTAAGTGTTACTTCTCCATATTGAGGGCAGGGAGTTCTGTTCCAGCTCCCATCAGATCTAGGCAACATGGTAAAATCTCAAGTAGGATGCAAACTTTAATCCAGCTACATAGGAAGAGTAGGCCTCAGGCTCCCCACCACTGTAGCATGTTCACCAAGAAGGACATCAGTTTAGGATGTCTCCACATGACCAAAATAATTTGGTTTGACATCACTAACTGCCAGGGCTCAATGCTATGGAATTTGGGAATGTTTGGGAATTCTGGGAAATGCCATTTTGTTCTGGTGCACCACCACCAATTCCCAGAATTCCATAGCATTGCACAATGGCAGTTAAAGTGGTGTCAAACCGGATTATTTTTGCTGTGTGCATGCAGCCTTACATTTCTAACATAGCAAAATTTTCAGAACTCACTGACAGTGACAAGGAAATGCCATTTTTTAAAATATAACAGCAAAGCAAGCAAACAAACATATTTAACACAAACTAAATGTTGCCTCCCCTTCCCAGCAATAACAACTTCTAAACCAGACTTTGCCATAATGGTGTCAAGTTACCATCACCATCAGCCCCAGTGTTTAAAGCTGGAGTTCACCAGGGCCCCATGTGGAGTGGTGCCAAGGGTAATGAAAGGGCAAAGTACTCTCCTGAAGCAAGAGGACAAAGGTACCGAAATTTTACAGGAACAGTGCAGTGCCAGTTTGCTGGCAGACAGGACTATATATAAAGTGGACTCATGGTATCCAGTGAGGTTTGGTTCCAGAACCCCCTATGGATACCAAAGTCCATGGATGCTCAAATCCCATTGAATACAATGGCATAGTAAAATAGTGTCTCATATATAAAATGGCAAAAACAAAGTTTGCTTTTTGGAATTTATATTTTTTTGAAATATTTTCAAAAATATGGATAGAGAATCTGTGGATATGGACAGCTGATTGTACTTAAAATGGTAGCCCTGAATTGAGGAAAGTTGGATATAAACTGAACTATCGGGCATAACTTTTCCATCCATAATGCTGCCATTTTTTAATAATTTCTTGATTATTTTGAATTATCCTTGATTCAAGGATGCTCCCTCCTGCTATGGGAAATCCTGTTCAGCTTTCTCTTTAGCTCTTTGAGAGTTCAGTAGACATTGCTCAGCAGTATGGGATCGAAGATTTGTAGATGGTGCTGTGCTGCAGTTCCCATCGTCCTTCACCACTACAGCATCTGGAAGGTCACATATTCTTCCCTCCTTGCCTTGGTGCTTTTAAGGACATTATCACAGTTACAAGTGTGGGTCTGTGGAGTACTTGCAAATTTTCTTCTGGATGATAAAGAATGTTTTCACACAAGGAACCCTATGGAGAAAATGATCAATCCTCATGTGATTTTTTTCTTTTACTCTTCAGGACTTTCTTTTGCAAAAGGAATTGTTTTTGTGAAAAAGAAAAAAGAATGTACAGACAGAGTATTGCTTATCCTCAATTCTGAAATCCAAAATATTCCTAAATCCAAAATTGTCCATATGGGTGGCTGAGATAGTGACACCTTTGCATCTGATAGTTCAGTGTACACAAACTTTGTTTCATTCACTAAATTATTAATATGTGTATAAAATTGCCTTCAGGCAATGTGTATAAAGTGTTTATGAAACATAAAGGAATTTCATGTTTAGATTTGGGTCCCATGTCTAAGATACCGCATTATGTATATACAAATATTCCAAAATCTGAAATCCAGAAAAGTTTTGTTTATATTTTGAGGTGGCTTGCCCCAAGCATTTTGGAGAAGGAAATCTCAAACTGTATTTTGGATGGAAAAGCTGGATTTTGTGTAAAATATTTTTATGTAATAAATAATAAATAAGTATGCCTAGTAATCAAATACAGTTACATTCCTAGTCACAAGGGCAGATTCTTTGGTTCTATGGAATTGCAACATTCACATGGCTGTGGTAGTGTAGATTTGAAATAGATGCAGGTTTCTTGGTAAGCAAAAATCAGAAGTGAACCTTGGATCCTTTGAACCCCGTATCCAGGTTGCATCCTCAGTGCAGAAATAATCCAATTTGATACCACTTTAACTGCCATGGCTCAATGCTATGGAATCCTGGGACTTGTAGTTTATTGGGGCACCAAAGCTCTCTTAACAGAGAAGTCTAAATATCTTACAAAACTACAGCTCCCAGAATTCCATAGTATTGACTCATGGCATTTAAAGTGCTGTCAAACTGGATTATTTTTATCGTGCAGATGCAAGCTAAGTAGCCCTGCCAACCAACATGTTAACATAGGCAGGGCCAGAGTGTTAATGCTTCTCCCCCCTTGTCCTATGTAGGTCTGGGCTGATCTTCTATCGCAAAGGTGTCCGTTCTGTGGACAAAAAGACTGGAAAAGAGATTCCCTACAATTTGGAGGAAAAAATCAACTTTGCTGTCTTTCCCTCTCTGCAAGGGGGCCCACATAACCATGCAATTGCAGCTGTGGCTGTGGCATTGAAACAGGTGGGATGGAAGGGGACAGAGGTCCTCCTCTTTTCTTTGGGAAATTAGATTGTGTATGTTTTAGTCTTTTATATAGGTCATTTCATTTCCCCTACTAACATGAAATGAAACACAGTTAAATTTCATTCATAGGTAATTAGTATGTTCTATGTCAATATGTGAATTTTAATATGTGGAAATAATTTTTTTTTTAAAAAATTGTTCTGACCTGCAAGAGGAAACTTCTGTGCTGTTTATTATTTTATTATTTAAATATTTATATTTATTTTTATGTATATAGTTTTCTTTTAATTTTTATTTTTTTATTTTTTTATTTTTCATATTTTTATTTCTAGTAATATAATTATATTTATTTTTAATATATCAATTGTAATTTTTCTTTATTTTTATATTTTATATTTACATTTATTTTTTAATAATATATTTTATATTTATATTTATATACCTTTTGTAGTTAAAATTATTTTATATTTTTATCCTTTATTACTACTTTGTTATTTTTAATTTTTTTAAATTTTAAGCTCCATTTTTTTAGTTGGAATTTTTAAGTGTTTATTTTAAAGTTGTTAAAATTGCACATTAGAAAAAATTGCACATGTGGGCAAAATTCGTTGCAGACCCCTCCTGTGGATACCAAACTCTGTGTATGCTCAAGTTCCGTTGTCCCCAATGGCAGCACATGCATGGGGCTATGTTATCATTAGGGACAACGGGACAGCCACCATTGGGGACTACGCTTTTCTCCAGGTGTGCCTTGGCCCCTGCTCCAGGGAGTAGCTGGGGAAACAATAGTAGCAGCTGCTGCTGGTGGCCTCCAAGCGGCCATGTAGGGATGAGGACTCCCAGGCCCCCCGCAGCACCTCCTTCTGCAGAGCCCAGTCTGGCTCTTCTCTGGGGCAACCGTTGGACCCTGTCACCAGGAGAATGCCTCATTGCTTCTCCTCCTCTGCCTCCCCAAAGGGGAGAATGGAACCCCACAGCTGTGCTCTAAGGAAGCTTCAAGAAACTGGAGGGCCCTTCCCCAAAGGCAAAAGGGATGCAGCAGGTTGTCCCCTCGAACCTCGGAAGATGGGTGGAATGGGCAGCTTTGAGAGAAGCAGCAGGCAGAGTGATCAGGGGTCCTCCTTTACCCAGCAGCGTGCCTGCGCTGCCATTGGGGACAACCAGTGGCAGTACTTATGGTGCCATGGCCACGCACTACCATTGGAGACAACAGGGCTTGCCATCCGTGGATGCTGGAATCCGTGGATGGCAAGCCCACAGATAAGGAGGCCCTGCCTTAATTGCCAGCCCCCCATATCAGATACCTGAGAAGTGCTGATCTAGAAGATGTGTGCATGTGTCTTCAGGTTGCCTGTTGATTTATGGCAATTTTGGCCATGGATCCCACTGGGTGACCTTGGGCAAGTTGCATGCTCTCAGCCTTAGAGGAAGGCAATGGCAGACCTCCTCTGAACAAATCTTGCCAAGAAAACCCCATGATAGCTTTGTCTTAGGGTCACCATAAGTCAGAAACAACTTGAAGGCACACAGCACGCGCGCGCACACACACACACACATCTCATAGAATTTTCTTAGGCAATACTCAGATGTGTCTTTGCCAGTTTCTTCCTCTGAATGGCACTTGGTAAATCTCCCATCCAAGTACTAACTACGCCAACCCTGCTTAGCTTCCAAGATAATATCTGATGCCTTTAGGGTTTTTAGTATTGTGGGAGACAGTAGTCTTTATCTGTAGCATAATCCTTTCTGTTAACTGTTATCATTCAATGCTTTGCCAGTCAGGCATCAGTCAACTGGCTGCTTTTTAAATCAATCACCAGGTTAACCATATGGGTATATGAGAGTAGGGTTGAGCAGCCAATATTTCACCTCCCTCCCTATTGTTGGATGGAATACGAAGAGCGTTTATTGGGCTGACTTTATATCCCTTTTTCCTTTGTAGGCCAGCTCACCCATGTTCCAGGAGTATTGCCAACAAGTATTGAAGAATGCCAAAGCCATGGCAGAGGCATTGCTGCAGAGAGGATACACTCTGGTTTCTGGTATAGTGCAGATGCTGTGGTGCTTCTGAATTGAGACACATAATCCAAAGAGCAATATGAATCAGCTTTGGTGATTTGTACCATTTCAGGATACAACATGTTTTAGTTCCATAGTAAAAGCCCCCAGCATGTATGAAATTAGTGAGAAGAATTCTAAGTGAGCCTTCTCTATGACACTGTAGGTCTGTTGTACATGTAAAGAATTTTTAATATATGAAGCACAAGTTTCTCCACTACAGTCTGAATTGGTGTTGCATGACCTAAGGTGTAGGATTTGAATTTTCTTGCATGTTTTAATTTTGTGCGTCATAACCTCCTTCTGGGGCAGTGTGAAAGTGCATGTTGCAGGTAGGGCTAACAGCAGCCAAGGCCTTGTGCATATGGGGAGATGTGAGGTTATGCAGATGCAAGCAGAAAAATGTGCTATTGCTGCTGGAGGGGGGGGGGGGAGAATAGCTATGAAAAATCAAAACACATTATGATCAGTGGATGGAGTGTTGTTTGAAATCACCCCTCAGCCAAGGGCCACATGTGGTCTCAACCAAGATAATAGCTTCACCTTAAAGATGTGAAAAATGTAATGTAGGATCTTTGGTGGGGTATGCAGTGGCTCAAGTGGTTAAGATGCTGACTCTGTTGATTGCAAAATCGGCAGGTTGGCAGTTCGAGGCCTGGTTGCTGCATGATGGGGTGAGCTCCCATCACTAATCCCAGCTTCTGCCAACCTAGCAGTTCGAAAGCATGCAAATGCAAGAAGATAAACAGGTACCACTTTGGTGGGAAAGTAAACAGTGTTCTGTGCAATCATGCTGGCCATATGATCACAGAGTAGTCTCTGACAACACTGGCTCTTTGGCTTAGTAACGGAGATGAGCACCATCCCCTATGGTTGGATACGACTTGACAACCTTGTCAACAGAGAATACCTTTATCTTTACTTTTTAGGACCTTTGGTACCAAACTAAATGTTTGTTTACTTTGTAGCATGCAGTTGCATATTAAATAATTACAAAGTGGCAGGGGGAGGGGGTGCTTATAGGAAAGGCAGAGCATGTAATGAAGACTCTTGTCTCCATTGTTAAAATGGAATGGAAACCACACTAAAAACCACATCCCACTCGGGCCACTAAAAGCTATAGGGAGAAAGATCTCATTGGCAATTTCTTCCTAAAAAATAAGCCTCTCCTCCCCTGTTATTTCTTTCCCAGTAATTGTACCCTAATTGTGTAATTGTTTAAGAAAAAACAAGATACACTGCTGCATATTATGCATTAACACGGGGGTGGGGAAACTTTAACCTTCCAGATGTTTAGACTAAAACTCCCACATTCCTTTACCATTGGCCATTTGGTCTGGGGCTTCTGGGAGTAGAGATCCAAAATGTCAGGCCAAAGGTAACTCTCCCCAATATTAATAATACATCTTCTTTGTTCAGATTGGTGGAGTCTCCCTTGGAGGTCAGACAGCAGGGAAGGAGGTTAGACCACATGGTCTTTCCAACTCTTATGATTCTAATATCAGAAAGGAGCCTTCTAGCAACATGTACTTAACCTGTGGAATTCATGATCACAAAACTTTGGAAGTGGTGATGAGGTGATGGCTGGGATAAATGAATTTGATATATTCATAGAAGATAAGACTAGCTTTGTAAGTCAGCTATGACTGAGGGACTCTCTCAACAAGGGAGGACTGGACTAGAGAGAATGTCAGTTTGACCTAAGAGTTTCATTTACTAATTGCATAGTTAATAACATCTCTGTTCCAATAAATGTTGGGGATGGAGCCATAGGTGGATATAGAGGATAGCTGTGACTACTTGGAAGGCTATGGGAAGCAACATGCCCTCTTCTTTCTCTTTTGGGTCAGGTGGTACTGATAATCACCTGGTGCTTGTGGACCTGCGGCCAAAAGGTATTGATGGAGCCCGGGCTGAGCGGGTGCTGGAACTGGTGTCCATCACAGCTAACAAGAACACCTGTCCTGGGGACAAGAGTGCTTTGACACCTGGTGGCTTGCGTCTTGGTAAGAACAAAAGATTCAATAGTATATATTTTTTTAAAAAATAAGGTACATGCTGAATTTATGTTTGGAATTGAGTATAATCTATGCTAAAATAATCCAGATTCTGCACCGAGAACACTCAGAACCTGCTTTTGTTTTCTGCTTTTTAAGTAAAATCAATTATTTTTTTCCCTAGGATTGTTGAATTGGGTGTAGGAAAGGGTATGGAGATTTGGGGACAGGTTCATTGAACATATTCCATTAAGTCATTCTGTGTGAGACTCACAGTTTTCATATGTTTACAAGCAAATTTCTAGCTCTTAAAGGTCAGTATGTGATAGGTTTGAAAGTATACTGGAAGCAGGGGCAGAAATGTCTGATTGTCTTCTAGAGATATTTCTCTCTCCCTCCTTGGAACAGAATATATGGAAGCAGATAGATGCAGAACAGCTTCATTTGTAGACTCCAGCTTTTCTTGGGCCAAAATTTTCATTAAAACATCTGTCTCTCATACAGAGTTTTATGCTCCCTAACAGCATGGAGCTGGAAAAGAACAGCCAGTAGGAAAGGGGGTTATGTAGATTTCCAGATCTTCTTGCCTCTCATCATATGATTGTTGCTCCTACTTTCAAGGCTTTTCTCTCTACAGTCAGAAAAGCTTCTAGTACATTCAAGATACCAAGTTCTTCATTTTGCAGCACTGCCCTCCCTTGTCTTTAAAATGTCCATGGTCCCCTCTGTGTGAAGCCACACAGGGACATTTCTCGCCTTCTCAATTCCCACACACACATCTTGCACTGGTCCTTCATTACCCATTGATGGAGGGACCATATTTGATGTTTTCCTCCTGCTTATTTCTAGCATTTTTCATCTGTCTTTAAAAGCATTGGGAAAGCTCAGTTATCTGTAGAAGCTGTCTCAACATCCAATGCCTGGATGAAAAGGCAGCCACCTTGAAGAGGACCTTATGTCCCTAAAAACCTGTTTAGTGTGACATTAGTGAGAATAAACGAGTTGGACTAGAATGAGGTGCTGCTGGTAGTATGGAACCAGGGCTTGTAAGGGGTGCAAGCTTAGTTGCAACCTTTAAAGTACCTGAATGGTTGTGGATTGCACAGAGTAACAGCTACTCCTGTTGTAAGAGTATTTTGGGGTGGTTTGAGATTGAAAAGGCCATTGAGGCTCACTAGCTGTGCAAAAGACCTCCTCCTCATGGAGAGGAAAACTGCCAGAACTGGTTTGCTGAGACATCACCACAGCTGTTGATATTATTGGTCACCAAAAATGAGAGAGATAAAGGCTATGACTTGGGGAATTTTAACAACAGACACCCACACTTCATAGTTTACCATTGCACCACTGGACAATATAGTCCGTCTGTTTTCTGTCTCTGTCTGGCATCTTCTGCATAATTAAAGGGTTGGCATGGCACCCTTTCAGCAGAACCATTTGCAGAATCAGTTGTTGTACATATGTACAGAACTTGGACAAGGAGCTGCAATGCCAATTAGTCCAGCAAAATATTATTCTTACGGCTGGCCTTTGTGTAGGTAGTCCTTCAGTAGAAGGTGGTCAGAGAGGAATGAGAGATTAGAGTCATCTTGGGACTCCCTTATCCACAGTTGCTCTTTTGCTTCTGAGTTGTAGCATTTTCTACTTGTAATGTTGGCTTTTTGATTACAAGTGCTCTTAATCCTATTCTCTTCCATTTGTCCCATAGGAGCACCTGCACTTACATCCCGACAGTTTAGGGAAGCTGATTTTCAGAAAGTTGTGGAGTTCATTGATGAAGGAATTTATATTGGACTGGATGTCAAAAAGAAGACCTGTAAGTCATTACTGTGTTGTGGAAAGCTAACAAATGATGGTTGTTTGACACTTAATAGGAGACCAAATACAGATCAGCCATGCTCTGTTGCCATTGGTGTAAGGTATTTTGGGAATTTGACTAGCTTCAGTCAGTCAGTCAGTCAGTAAGTCAATCACTTTATTTATATTCCACCTGTCCTCACAGGTTTTGCTGTTTAATAGGCAATCTAAATTGGGGTTTGGCAAATTTATCTTGTGGGCCACCTATGGCTGTTTTTGAGATCCCCTTGGATTCCCCAGTATCTCAAAAGTGGTTTTTATTGTTTTTTTAAAAACAAAATTGGAATGTAGGTTGAGGGTGAATTTTACTCCCTTATTGGCTTCCCTGAGCTGTTTTACATCCACCAAAGTCTTTTTAAAAAAACCAAACAAACCTGGTTCATTTATTTAAAAAAAGCCTCTCCTGGGCCTAAAATGACCTGGGGGAGGTACTAAAAAGAGGGCGTTTGGGGCTGTTTTTCCCCAAATTTTGTGGACATGAGATGATGCAGTTCCCCCTCCCCAAGTCTTGTAGAGGGACAGTGCAGTCCTTCAATCATCCAAGTGATCTGTTTGATTGACTCACTTGCATACATGGGTTTTCTTAATTCAATTGAGACTTGTCTGGTACTATTTTAGATTGCTACCTTTTCTGTTGGCCTTTTTGTCCTCTTTTAACATGGAGAAATTTAGCTGGGGAAGATTTCTCTGGCATGCTTTCCCTCCTTGCAAACAGAAGTGGGTTAAAGTGGCAAAATTGGAGTCCCTCATTTTTCAAGTTTGCACCCAGTTCTGGCAGGGAGGGGTAGGTAAATACATAGTATTTGAGATGATATGGATGGAATATGGTACTGGGAAGTTGATAGTCGTCATTATGGAAAGAAAAGTGAGGTTAGGGAGTGATTGGAAATCTGTGCCTAATTCTTGAGTGGAATGCATTACTGGGGAAGTGAGATACCTCTTTCTGTGCCAGAGTTTTCCCATGTGCTTTCAACTCTCCCACTGCTGACTTAATTGATCCTTTTCTCTTTGTCTCTTTCTTTTTCTCCCCCCCCCCCTCAGCCAAGCTCCAAGATTTCAAATCCTTTTTGCTGACTGACCCAGAGACAAAGCAGAAGCTGTCTGACCTCCAGCGACGTGTGGAGATCTTTGCCCGTGCCTTCCCCATGCCTGGCTTCGATGAACGTTGAGAGCCCTGCCCCATCAGAGACTGGCTAATCATTACATTCAGATGGATGGGGCTTGCAAGAGGTTAGGTGCCAGGAGTCCCTGCACCCTACCTCTGAGGGCCAGCCAAGTGGGAACCGTCCCACCCCCAAGGGCAATCTCCTTGGCTACCTTCTCCTCTCCCATGACCATTTTATAGTGACTCAAACAATTGACCTTTTGTTTATAGCAGGACTTGTCTCTCACCCATGATACACATGTAACATTTGGCTGGCTCATTATGCAAAATGGATTGTAAAAATTAAACAACTTTGCCTCTTTCCTTTGACTAAAAACACAGAATGTTTTGAGGGCATTTTTGAATGCAGTATTGCATCCTGTGCCATCCTACAGTGTTTCAAGTATATGGGTGTGCATGCACACACAACTCATTCGTCTGCATCTAACATCTATAGCCAGAGATGATATGGGGTAGTCCGGTGCTTTCCAGGCTATCTAATGTGGGGGATTGTAATTTAATTTTTTCTTGTGTGCCAGGGACTGGTGCAATAACCCAGTGGAGTTGAAAACTGCAGGTACTGGGTTTTTTTATATGGATCAACATAGCAGGCTTCATTTTTGGACCATCCTTGAGGGCCTAGCAATAGGGACTGACAAGAAGAATTCCAGAGCACTGCAGCAGAGAGATAAATTAGAATATAGCCTCTGTTCACAAATATATGTGTCTAAATCATGTACAGGCAGAAAAGTACTTTGTAAAGAAATTGAAATCCAAAGTAGATCAGACAAAAACCTCAAGGTGACCAACCAGATGGCTCTGAGAATTCCATAAAACATGAGTGCCAGAGCATCCCTCTTATTCATGTTCCCCAGCAAATGAAGCATACTGCCTCTGAATGTATCATGTAGCCACTGATAGCCTTACTGTCCATTAATTTCCCTGGCCCTTAGGTTGCCTAAGCCTTTATTTGTCTTCTGTGGTTGGCAACATCCTTCCACCAGGTTCAGGGGCACTATGATTTTTGGTCAGTTTTCCAGTTAAAAAATTGGGCCTCAAACTTCTTTCAATAGTTGATTGGTGAAGACACGAAATGGCCTTCTCTTTTCCCCATTTGAAATTGTGAAGATGTGACTTAACTTTGCTGCAGTTTTAATGTGAAGAAATGATCTTGCTTTCAAGAAAGGTTAAAATTGCAAAATTTCTTGCTTTCAGGAAAGGTTAAAATATCATCACCACATGTTGGCAGTTGTCTTTTTAATGTACTTGTGTGGCTCTTTGTGATTCAGCCTTTTGTTATCATTTGGCAAGACAATGCAGAAGGCCAGCTTATTAAACAGACGATGTATCCAGTGGCAAAACACTATGGTAAAAGACATAGAAGACATCCTTCTTTCTGACCCTTTTGACAATAAGGCTACTGGAAAAGGGGAAACGTGTAAAAAAAAAGAAATGCAAGGAGATTCTCTTATATTGGTGCCGGTGTTGTTTAAAACCCCACTCCAGGATGTTTTTGTCAGACTGAGGCTTTCTGCAAACTGCACCATGATTATTCATGGTGAACTATGGGATTGCACTACATACAATTTCAGTTTGGTTTTCTGTAGGAAAGAATCTGAACAGTGTGTGTGTTATCTCTAAATGACCTGGCACATCCTTTGACAATCTGGTGACCTTAAGCTGTTTTGGATTACAAATTCAGGTTCCTGATCAATGGCTATCTGGGCTGAGGATAATGGGAGTGATGGCTGATTTAGGAGGAAGGTGGGTGCAAACAACTGCTGGGCAGTAGCAATAGCTGTGAGTGACACTGGTGGAGGATTTCACATTTCAGCAGTGATGCCTTAGCTAACACAAGTTAGTATTCTGTAGAGGGAGGCAAAGGTGAACTTTCTTGTGATAATCTTCACTACAAAAAACCCAGGATGAGACAATCCAAAACAGAACAAGAGACACACAGAACACAACGAGGGATGGTTAGACTCAATCGGAAAGACCACAGGCCTGAGACTTCAGGACCTGAGCAGAGAGGTAGAGGACAGGGAATCTTGGAGGTGTCTCATTCGTGGGTTCACCATGAGTTGAAGTTGACCTGAGGGCAGTTAACAACGATTGCTCTTGCTTCATTCCTTTAGGGAAGTAAATCTCCTTTACCTGGAAGGCACCTGCTGGGCAATGACTAGAGGCATAGTCAAACATGTGCATGTCTGTGTATATGCTTGTACATGTATTTGTTTGCAAGTATGGCACTCCCTAAAGGCAAGTTGTGATTACAATCAGAATTCTCTTTCACAGTCTACAGAACTTTATATATATTTATCTACATAGCAGAAGGGCTAAGAAACCCTGTTAGTTGAATTGCAAAGATGTATAATGGTATAATGGCAAGAGACTCCCAATGTATGTTGGTACTCCCATTGTCCATTGATCCCATTACTCATTGGTCACTTTGCTGAATATGGACATTGTGAAACCTTAATTCTGTTTCCTTCAACTTCTGAATTCCAGCCTATGTGTGGTGAGAAGGGGCTCTTTTCATTTTCTAACTTTCTAGCAAGGTATGCTTCTAGGAGAAATTGGATAACAGAAGAAATGAGGTTGCACATGATGAATAGAATGGGAGTGGTGGGACTCTGATTGAGTTGTTTTAAAGACCAATATGCCTCATTACCGTAGCAGCTGTTAATATTTTCTGTGCCTGGTTCCCCACCCTGCTGCAAACAGAGGAAGTTATCTGATACTGCATCTGACCATTGGTCCTTCCAGTCTAGTGCTGTCAACACTGACTGGCAGTGGCCCTCCAGGGTTTCTGGGGGGTCTTTTTCCAATCCTTTCTGGAGATGGCAGGATTGAATCTGGCACCTTTGACATGTAAAGCATGTGCTCTGCCGTTGGGTATGCTGACAGAGGTTTTGCAAAGTTGAATTTTAAACTCTGTATATAAAAGCTGGAATAATAAAATGCAAGAGAAAGTGCTGGGTCTGGGGAGGACTGTCAATACATCTTGGGAGCATTGTTCTCTCTTCATCCGCTTTTGGATTAATACTTAAATGCCGAATAATCCGCTTGATATTATCTAGTCTCCCTGTCTTGCTACTGCAAGTCTTCTAGTGCCTTCTGTTTATTACTGAATCAACTTACTCCATTTCAATCTGGCTTTATGGAGGGAGTTCATAATTCACCAGAGAGCTGCAAGTTATGGGGAACTCTATTTTCAACCCTTCCCTGAAATCCCTTGGCAGCTTGTCCATATGATTAATTGCTCCTGCTGGTAACAAGTGGTGCCTTATTTCTCATTGAAATGGTTCCAGCTTTAACTTCCAACTGTTCCTGTTGAGTTTCCTTCTAATGCCACTGGAGTTGATTGCACATTTCGGGTGTTAGTTTTCCCTTTGCTGCTTCTCAGGGTATGATGCTGCACTCATGGAAAGAGGGGGAGAATGGATGCAGCCCTACAATGTCTTGATGGCTGTGCTAGCTAGGGATGATGGGGTTTTTAGTCCTATACATTCTTGCAGGCAACAAGGTAGGGAAGGCTCTGACAGAGACAGACTGCTTTTTACTGTTTTGTGGGTGGAAGCATATTCATACAGTTAGACTAGGGATGTGGAATTGAAATCAGTGGTGGAGTCGGAAGCAATTTTGGGTGAAGTTGGTAGAAATGTACAGTGAATGTACTCTAGCTTCAGAATAAAAACTTACAATATTAAATGCCTAATATGCATTTACTGTGTAGTTTCATAGGCACTTGGGAACATTTTTTTGTTTAGAGATTTTAAGAAAATAAGATATATAATATATTTATTAGTCAAAGTAGCCTAAGGAGTCACATTGTGGTGATGAAATGCCTTGTGCTACCATTTTATTACAGTAAATTTTTTATTTCTAATTAATGTAATTTGGCATTTATGAAAACCAAAGTTGGGCAGTTGAAGGTTTGGCATACCTACTCCTCTGCCTTCCATTAGAATATTTACTTTTCTTTGGTGAAGACCACCTTGTGCCAGCAAAACTCTGCACACATGCAATATCTTGGCACAAGAGGAACTCTAGCAGCTGGCCTAGCATTTAGTTTCTTTTAAATAAATGTGTAAAATCCAACATCCTGCTTCACACTAGGGTAGATAACCTATGGTTTTCCTGATGTTTAGGACTTCTAATGCATAGAAACTCCAGCCAACATGAGTAGTTGTCAGGGGTTGTTTGAGATGTGATTCAAAATGTGAAGCCAACATTCAACACCTATGTCTTAACGGCAAAGTGCGGCCTGCTAAATATGGCTGGACTGCAACTCTCATCAGCACTTGTATATGTAGATAGTGTTGAGGAAAGATGGAAGCTGCAGTATTTGGAGAGTTGCATTTTGCACATCTCTCCAACATACCCTCTAACATTTCACAAATGAAAACTGGACAGGTGTAGCCAAGCAATATCAGAATATGGTGAAGATGGCAAAGGTTGTTAATGAGGAAGAACAGACAAACTAGGAGATGCTGCAGCAGTTTCTTTTTGCCTCACTATACTGGGAAGGGCAAGATTACACACATAGGACGTTTTCACACGGGGCTTTAGGAGGACGCTAGCCGGC
>CM034703.1:159077465-159094385 GCA_020142125.1 Phrynosoma platyrhinos
TATTATTATTATTATTATTATTATTATTATTATGGCGGGAGGAGGAGGAAGAGACGTGCGGCTGTTCCTCTTCTTCCCCCTTCATATCCCCAGGCCTTCAGCTGTCTCCCGCCTTCAGCAGTGGGTAGCACCTGGTGCCAAAAGGCCTTTTAGCTTGGGCACTTGGACCCTAAAAGGTTCGCCGTCGCTGTCCTAGGAGCTCCAAAGAAAAAGCCAAATGACCCTCCCCCCATATACATTCACTGTTTTCTGCTTTTTGTTGTGTTGAAGAGGGCCTTGCAAGCTGTCTAGGGCTGCATCCGCACTACAGAAATAATCCAGTTTGACACTACTTAACTACCATGCCTCATGCTATGGAATTCTGGAATTTTTAATTTATCGTGGCACCAGGGCTCTCTGACAGGGAAGGCTAAATGTCTCACAAAACTACAATTCCCAGAATTCCATCGCCCTGAGCCATGGCAGTTAAAATGGTGTCAAACTGAATTATTTCTGCAGTGTGGATGCAGCCTAGGTAAAGCAATTCAGAACAGGCTGCCCTACCATTAGACAGTGTAAGCCCCAGGGCTGGGTCCTTAGATCTGAGAACTCTGTCTTCCCCTGAGTTCAGCAGAGAGTACCGGGCAGGTTTTGTGATACACAGAACTCTGCCCTCCAACAGACCGGAATGGCTAAGGCAGTGGCGTCCCTGTGGAGGGTGTCACCCAGTGTGGGGGAGCAGTGGGGGCGGACTGCCCTGCCATCCTCTCTCCCTTCCAATGCCTTGCTTGTCTGCCCCCCGACTGGCCCACCATTTCCTGGCAAGACTGCTGCTGGAGTGTGTGTGCTTCAGGCTCTGGATGGTCATTTGGGGTCCGGCATGGCTGTTCAGGGCAGTGCACCGTGCTGGACCCTAAACGAAAGGTATCTCCTATTGCTGCGGCCTTTTGATGGCCATGCAGGACCCAGAGCAGCTGCTTGGGGAGCAGCCAAGCTGCACCCCAAATGAAAGGCACTCCCCTACAAGCAGTGCCCACCTCTTTGGGGAGGCAGTGCTGTGGCCTCTGGACAGTCATTTGGAATCAAGCATGGCTGCTTGGAAGGACATGATGCCCTTTCTTACTTGTCCAGCAGCTGCACCAACCCCCCTCTGGGTTGTCACCCGGTGCAGTCTGAACTCCCTGCACCCCCTTAGTGATGCCACTGGGCTAAGGGGTAAGGGATTCAGGAGGAAACAACTGCAGAAGCTCCCTCTGCTGTCTCCCAGCTTCTGCTGCCTGAGTTGATTTCTTCACTCTGCCTAAAGGGCAGCTCTAAGCAAAGTGACTGCCTTGCAAGCAAGATAAAATTCTACCCTCCCCCCCCCCCATTGTATAGTGAAATACTGTGGGACGCTGCAGCTTGTCTAACTCCCTATAGCAAGGGGTGGGAAGGAATTGCTGTGGTTGGGAGCAATATGGCCCCCAGAACTTGAGGGGCTGTACCTTTACTGCATTCCCAAACCCCCTAATTTTTTTACTTTTTTTTTTTTTTAAGGAACTGGAATGCCACCACATCCTCTAGAATAGGGCTGAGCAACTATGGAAGGCTAGAGGCCACCAAGGAGACCCAGAAGGTTGCACCCAACTGTGCCCCTTGCATATTCTTGCCTCACAACTTCCTAACACTCTCTAAGGGCCATGGGGCATTTCCGGAATGTTTTTAGACCCAGGAGAAGGCCTTTTTTTTAATAACTGGAAATAGCAGAAGTAAATTCCTGTTTTAAAAATGGCTTAAATTGATTGGGGAAGAGGGAAATGTGGTGACAAGCTCCATCCACCATTGAAATTATTTGGGGTTATTTTTTTTCCCCTTGGATGCTGCAAAAGTGGCTGCTATTGTTGCTATTTTATTTATTTATAACCTGTCTCTCCCAATACATGGACTCAAGGCAGCACACAGCAAAATGATGCTGGGGTGGGGGGTGGGGGGGTCTCAAAGTGGCCATATTTTTGCCCACCCCTGCTTTACAGCAATTTGTTATGCCCCCCACCCAGGTTACTTAGCAGCCAGAAGAAGCCTTTTTAAAAATACTGGGATGTAAACTTTTCTGACACCTACCCTCCAGGTAGAACTGGAGGAACCTATGTTAGAAATTCTTCATCATTTTGAAACTCATGGCTCTAATGTCGAAAGTGACATTTCAAACAGGTCATTCAAATTCTGAATATGAATTTTTTAAATCTCAGAATGTTACTGCTCTGTTTGTTGGCGCTTCTTGACGGCTTTGATTTTGGCAGGTGTCAAACATGAAATCTCATTGAGCTGTTCGCTGTCAGATGGTAGTAATGCTACGACACATCATCTATCAATCGCAAGCAAATATCCATAATACTTTAATGTCAGCTGTAATCAAACAGAGCCAAATGTATACCAGAATCCAACAATGGGCTGGGTCCGATTATGGGATTGCTTCTTTTAGTGGAACAAGAATGGTTCCCCTTCTTCCTACAGTCTGCCATGGCATCACAAAAACTGGTTTGGAGGGAGCTTAAGAAACCCTCTGGGTTCAGTTTTCAGTTGGCATGGAAGAATGAAGAAGGGAAGGAAGGGAAAGAAACTTTTGTTGTGCTAGCTGACCTTATATACCCTCCAACTGTACTGATTTGGCAGGGACAACCCTGATTAATCCTGTTATGAGCATTGTTCTAATATAAACCCCCCTTTGTGGGTCTCCTGTCATGGCCCTAAAATGGAACAGCCCAAACCACCATGGATCCTAAGCAAAGACATCACATAGGCACCTGAGTGGTCACGTCTGCCTTTACAACAAATTAGCAGATCAAAAGGCCAGGGTTAAGAGCTGCAAAACAGGACATTCACACCTAGGAGATTTATGAGTACCAGCCAGGATGTGTCCAGCTGAGGATTAGATAATATAAACACCCCATCTCTCCTCTTTGGAAACTGTCTACCTCAAAGAGTATCAATCTGGAATCCTTTGATATACAATAGCAAATCTTTGCCTCAGGCTAGATTTAAGGGTATAAAAGACCCCCCAAATCTCAGGCACATTGGGTTTGATTAGATTTTATGGTGACACTGCGCCACTGTGAACTCTGACTTAGGTCCTGTCTCCTTCCGTTTTCCTTTCATACATGGTTGAGTCTATTCATCTTTATTCATCATTGGAGCAAACTCCATTAGGTAATTATCACTATTAGAAAGCCTTATGTTTCCTATCCAAGCTAACTACTTTATTCCTGAGTGTGCTTGAGTGTATGTTAGAGTGTCTTTGTATGTTTGAATCCCCAAATCAATCACAAAACTCATTAAGAAAGCTGTGCCTCTATCAGTCTATTCCCTAGCCACCTCTATAAACATAGGATAAAAGATCCCATTGGAGACTTGAATGTTTAGCAATTCCCCAGGTACAAGTTCCTCTTACAATCCTCTGTTATCCCACTGTTTCAGCTGCCTTTAAAATGTCCCAGTTTCTCTCTCCTCTTCCTGCTGTGCTCTTTCCCTTGGGGAAAAAACAGGATATAAGTGACACAGTGGCACAGTGGTACCATGAAATCAGACCCAATGTGCCTGATATTTTGGGGGTCTTTTATACCCTTAAACCTAGCCTGAGGCAAAAATTTGCTATTTGATTTATTTGGGGATTCAAACCTATCCTGAGGCGAAGATTTGCTATTTGATTTATTTGGGGATTCAAACATACAAAGACACTCTAATATACACTCAGTTTACTTCAATTGCTGCAACCTGGGTCCAAAGTGCAAAAGTAGTTTGTACTCAGTTTACTCTGGAGAGGACAGAGGAGAGAAGGGGGCAGAGTCTTACTCTTCCCAGTAGGTTCAGGCAAAAGCAAATTGCTGCAGCCTCTGCTTATTTGTGTTTTCTTTCTCATTAATTATTTTTTCCATCTTGACCACACACTGATATTGATTGCACATGTCCCAATTTTCATCTGCGAAATGTTGAGTGGGATGTGACATTCAGTGCTAGCATGACATTGATTGTAGGCCAATATCTCTTTGAAACTAGGTTTTTAATAAGTTTTAAGTGTTTTAGCTGTCTTTGATCATGTTTTTAATAATACTGATATTTAATTTCTTTTTAATCTTTTGTAAATTAATGCTTCAGTTGGACCTTTGACAATTATTGTAAGTCACCTTGCATCCCATTTTGTGAGAAAGGCAGGATATAAATCCAATAAATAATTAGATTTATTTATTACTTTTTTTTTTGTCCTGACTGCAAAGAGATCATGGTGATACAATCCTACCCTTTTATCCTCTCAAGAACCTTAGCCCTATTTAGGTGTGACAAAACAGCATGAAAGAATCATGGTTGTTTAACTATACTGTCCCAAACCTTCTGTGGTGGAACCAGAAGGTCTGCAGAGAGGTTGAGAGGTGTTTGATTGAACATGGCTGGCTGTCCAGTGGTCTTGCTGACTAGAACATTCTGGAAGATGTAGTAAAAAACTGCCTGATCCTAATCATGCCATCATTCTCTGATGGCAAGATGCCAGCCACAGATGCTGGCAAAATGTCAGGAATAAAATCTTCTAGAACGCGGCCACATAGTGTGAAAAACCCACAAAAAACTTAATCTGACTCTTTCTAACCACTACACTGAATCTCAATACATAACTACTACAGTATTAAATGAATTATTACTGCATAGCAGTTGTGCAAACTAATACAAATACAAAACTAACATTGTATACCAACTGTCAAAAATCGTCTCATTTAAATGACTGAATACTAAAAAGAAAGACAAACATCTGTCTAACACAGATATCAAGATTCAACGAAAATCGAGCGAAAATTGAGGGGTTATGGGCACAGGATCCTTGTAAAAATGGAAAAACCACAAATAATAAAGCACTTCTTGTTTTTTACCAAAAAAACAAAAACAAAAACAAAACACCTCTTAGGAATCTCTGGGTCCTTCAGTGCAACTCTGTAGTCAACTTCCACCAGAGGTTGATCATAGAATCGCACAGGAGGACCTATAAATACCCAGACAAGTGTTTTCTCTAGGAATCTCTAAGGACTTTATCACACAGGGGAACTCAGGGGTTTAAAGAGCCATTGTCATGTGAAAATTGCATGATTGTGGGAAGATTTGCACACACGTCACGATTAAAGAACAATTATCCAGGGAATAACCAGGCAATAACAAGCAACAAATCATTCATGGGATTTCCCTGTGAATGATTTGTTGCTGGCTATTGCCTGGTTATTCCTGGGATAATGGCTCTTTAATCGCAACATTGTGTGATCGCATGATTTTCATAGGATAATGGCTCTTTAAACCCCTGATTTTCTCCGTGTGATAAACTCCTTTGTCCTCCAAGGTAACTCTATGTTCAACCTCCAGCAGAGTTGCACTAGAGGACTTAGAGATTTCTAGAGAGAATGTATTACTCAAATGCATGAATAATCAAATCTGCAAAAATCAAAGCTGCAAATGCAGGGGCCTGACTGTTATCTCAATATCCAGGGAACATCTTAGTACTTTTCCACATAGAAATTCTCAGAATGCGAGTTCAGAGGAGATACTTCCAAGTAAATTGATTTCAGCTTGTCCCATGGTGGGAATCCTAATTTCCAGTCTTTCCCCCTTTACTCTGTGTCTGGCTGCAGCTGCCTCACACACTGTTCAGAAAAACGAGGAGAAGATCTCCATGTGTGAAACTGAAGGCATGGAATTAAGCCTTCAAAATTAACAATTAAAAAATGAGAGAGATTCTGGTGAACTCCTCCTGTATCTATGACAACTGGCTGCTGGAGAGACCTCCAGGCATGGTGCCATATTAGAACTCCACCTGATTGTAGCAGTGGATCCAAACCGGTGGGTCCCATGGAGAAACCACATTTACCCTCTGACACACACTGCATGTGGACCTCACTGCTAGTTATTCAGTTTGTGCATCTGTCCTTACACATATGTATTTATGCCTGTTAGTGTTGAGGGTCCAAGATCTCAGGACCTGGCTACTCTTCTCCAGTCCTCAGAGCGAGGGGGGAGAATATTGGTGTGAGAGCACAGCGTTGAAAAATGTATACCATCCAATATTTCATAGACAAAAAACAGGACACGTGGCCAAGCAATATAGAAGTGTGGTCATGATGGCAGATGTTATTAATGAAGAAGAACACACAAGCCAGGAGATGCTGCAGCAATTTACTTTTGCCTGAGCCTACTGGGAAGGGAAGAATCCACCCTCTCATCCCCAAAACGTCTGCCAATTTACTTTTCATTCTTCATTTCTCACAATTCTATAGCTCTGTACCATGGTGGGAATCATATGTTCTTCAAATTTTGGATAATTGAAACTTCCAGAATTCCTTAACATATGTTGGCTAGGGCTGCTGTGATTTGCAGTTGTTGTGTGTGCCTTCAAGTCATTCTTGACTTATGGTGACCTAGCCTAAGGCAACCCTATCATGGGGTTTTCTTGGCAGGATTCTTCAGAGGGGGTTTGCCATTGCCATCCTCTGATATTGAAAGAGTGTGACTTGCCCAAGGTCACCCAGTGAATTTATATGGCTAAGCCAGGATTCGAATTCTGTTCTGCAGAGTCATAGCCCAATTTTCAAATCACTATATCATGCTAGCTCACAACAACATAATTCCTAACTCTGTTCTATATGGATGGTATTTTTTAAAGAAGCTAACACAATATTCTTGCTATTCTCACATATCAAAATATTTGATTCAGTTTTTTTTTTTTAGGGCATTAGTAACAAACTATAAGTTGAGGCACTGGGTTTCTGTGGATGGGGAACATTTGGGTCTGACAAACTTGGAGTAGATCAACTCTCTTTGAACAAAGAGAATAGAAGGAGGTTTGTCAACTTTTCAGTCAGCCTCTGTAAAATGTTCCTGTTGTGTAAGGTGGCCCAAACATTTAATATAGACTATATATCTGCTATCCTTACTACAAACCCTAAGGACTGCCAGCTTGTAAACAAGCAGATATTGCTGTGTTTTTAACAGTGGGGAAAATGTTTTACCTCCATGCTATGGAAAAAGTTTACTTTCTCACTTTTGTGTATCAGGCATGCTGTAGTGGACATCACAGGTGATAGCCATGTGACCCTCAATGGTCCCCTGACTTTTTTGGGTTGCTGCCCACTTTCCTCTTGGATGACAACCCTAGCACCCCCCATTTCTTTATATTAGGCCTACTGTTCTACTGCAAATTTAAAACAACAAATCTTGTCCACTGCTCCCTTTGCACTTGGTCATCTTGGGGGCAGCAACTAAGCTGCTGGCTGAGCAGCAATCAAGAAGCCTATCAACCATGCTGGCCTTGTGGCAAAAGCCAGGGTGGGCAAGAGGATTCTTGGGGTTCATTCAGACGTAGGGTTTTTTTTTAGCGCAGTGATTCGAATAAGCCAACTTATGCATTCCAGGTTTATTATTCACATTATTTTTTGATTGGACTGCATCACTTCACATCCTCCATGTTCTGTTGCTCAGAGAAAATGTTTCCAGCCAGATGTCTCGAGGCGGTGGCAGTGGTGGCAATGACTCCTGCTGTTCTCTGGAGCTTCTGGCTGTCAAGAGATAGTGGGGTGGGGAGGGGGAAAACAAGAGAGGGATAGGCCTCCTCTCCCCTTATTAGAGGGGAAAACCGCAGCCAAGCATGCAGCTGGGCATTCAGTCCTGGGGCTATTCACATTGATGATTCACACTGCTGATGATGCAAATCTTTTGGAAAAACTCAGTGGGGAAAAACAGTACTGACTATCCTGGATTATGTGGATTTTTGACAGTACTCCCCCAAATGAATCGGGTGCATTTGGGCTGCATGTGAACAACACAGATTCAATCTGGATTCATCCCAGATTATTTTCACCATCTGAATAAGGCCTCAGTTGCTGCTCAGCCAGCTGCTTGGTTGCTGCTCCCAAGGTGACGGTGCAAAGGGAAAAGTTTCTCCCTGGCGAAGAAGGACTCTCAATTCTCCTTTATTGGGGTGGAGAAGGGAACAGTTGGTATGTGTATATGGGTTTTTACAGAGGCCACATGCTCTGAATTGAAGAGTGGTCTGGATGGGGAAAGCAAGATTTTTCCACTACAGAAGCTGCACCAAGGCAAAGGACTCTTTCCAAGAATCGACTCCAGATAACACTTCCCTTCCTTCCTCAGAGATATGTCTAACCCACACAGCTTCAGGTCCCATCCCCCCCGCAAAAAATTGTTTCCTGTACTACCTCTTCTCTCAGCCATTCTGAGGAAAGGATCAAGAGCATTGCTCCAACCTGTGCAACCAAGTCCCAGCAAAATTCACAAAGCTTAAGCCACGTCTCAAAAGCGAAGGCTCCTTTTTGCCACTGCTTCTTTCACACCGCCATGTCCTCTAACTTCTTGCTCCAGGCAGTTACTCTCTCCCAAAATGGCACTCCTCCAAGCCAAAGAACCGATGCTCTGCACTCAAGCGTGAGAATTTGCCTACTACTAGCGAAAGACACAGCTAAGGGAGTGAGCTTGTGTGGGCAGGTGAAGGATGGGAGACACCACCTCATGAAGCAATCAGTGAGACTTTATGGTGGTTGTAAGGGACCCAGAAAAGAAGTTTCATGCAACCTTCATCCTCTCCACAGGCCTAAAGGCTGCTGGATCTCCTTGGTGTGTTTTTCTTGCACACCAATACTTTAACCGAAGCCCCCTGCTGCTCCCTTTACCCCCATCCACTGCCCCCCCCCGGGTCTTTCCATCACCGCCAAGCTGTGTGTGTACTGCACACTTTGAGAATCACTGCTCTAGATGTTGTTGGACTGCTGATCCCAGCAGCCCTAGTCAGCATGGCCAGTAGTGATGGAGGCTGGCAGTTCTACCACTAAAATTCCAAATTCAGCAACACCTTGAAGGTCATATATTTTTTACTCTGGGTATAATGCTTATGAGCAGGCCAATGTTTGGTTCAGTTTTCTACAGGGAGTTGGGTAGGAAGCTGTCTTCCTGTCTTTGATCATTGCTTGATTATCTACACCCACCTATGCTCTTACAGCAGTGATCTGGCTGTGCTCACCATGAAGTCAGAGTCCCGCTTTTGAATCTCAGGCTAGGATGAGCAGCATCCTGATGGGATCCCTGTGTCTCTTTTGTTGTTGACCATCACGGAGCCCCTGTAGAGTCCAAAGAGCTCAGCATCCTCACAAGACACTGCAAGTTATATCATCATTATTCCATCTTCACAAAGTGGGAATGAGGACCCAAAAGCAGCCAGTCATCAGAGACCAAGGTTTTTGGGTAACAGCGGAAGTGGGAATTGATCCTAAGGAGTTTATCACACGGGGAAATCACGTGCAGAAACGGGGCTTTAAATTAGAAAAAACCGCAAAAGCGGTTAGATTTTCAGACAACGTCACTGTTAAAATGGGGTTAACCTGAACGGAAAGTAGTCAGAAACTGCTTTTTTTTTTACTTTTGGAAAATCCCGAAAGTAAAAAGAAGCAGTTTCTGGCTACTTGCTATTTTAACCCCATCTTAACAGCAAATGTGTGTGAAAATCTGTCCGCTTTTGTGGGTTTCCCCCACCTTTTAAATCCTGTTTCTGCACGGGATTTCCCCCATGTGATAAACTCCTCCACACAGCACAACAGCAGAAAGCTCAGAGAGACCATACTCCACATTTTACTGATGTATGGAGACTGAATTCCCACCCATGTTCTCTTGGGATTATTATTGCCGGACATAGGCACACCGTGTCCCTGTACATACGCTGTATGTACATACCATGTCCTGTACATCTTGCTCCTTCTGGTGGTGGCAGAGGAAAACAGTCTGCCTGCCTACCTGCCTATCATTCCTGTGGCCTTGGAAGACATATTATGGCAGACCCTGAGGCGAGTACATCATTTACCTGGGCTGGCCCCAGGCTCTGCCAACTGCCTGCTTTTTGCCCTGAGCGGTTGACTGGGCGAGGTCAGAGGAACTAGGTCAGAGGCTACATATTGGCAGGGAAATGTAATATTTCTAATACAACAGGTCACTCTATCTGTACCCACTTAGGAACCACAGATCTCCTTCTCCCTTCTGTGTATCAGGATGGGAATCATGCAGCCTTCCAGAAATCACTGGATTGCATCTCCCAGCATTCCTCACTCTAGGCTATGCTGCCTTGTTAACCCCTTCTAGTTAGTGGTATAGAGTAGAGATGGTCAAAATATAACCTACAGGATCCATGTGGCCTCCCAGGATCATTTTTGTGGCTCTCATGGGCCCCTTGAGGGCTGATTTTTTCTTTTTGCCCCCAAATGTTATAGGAGCCATTTTAACCAGGTTTTGAAAGCGCTCTGGGCCATTTTAGGCACAGAAAAGACCCTTTTAAAACTGGATGTGACTTCTAGTCATTTCCTGTTTTGGAAAAAAAGCATTTCCTGGGTCTAAATCCATGGCAAAAATGCCCTACCACAGCCCCTAGAGAACGGGAGGCATTTGGGGGCAAAAACATTGAGTTTCCTTGCAGTGGCCACCTAGCCTCCCAGAGGGACCCAGCACGGTACAGTGGTTTGAGTGGTTTGAGGAATGCTGGGAGATGATTGGAAACCAAGGTTCGAATCCTCCCTTGGCTATGGAAACCCATGGAGTGACCTTTGGCAAGTCACACTCTCTCAACCTCAGAGGAAGGCAAAGACAAACCCCCTCTGAAAAAATCTTGCCAAGAAAACCACATGCTATGTTCACCTTAGGGTTGCCATAAGTCAGAAATGACTTGAAGGCACACAACAACAACAACAACAACAACAACAACTTGCCTCCCAAAGTTGTCTACTCCTCATCCAGACATTAGAGTTACTCTTTCTGTCTTTACTTCCTCTCACAATCCCCTGGGAACTGGTGATGGGAGTTGAAGCTGGATTAGAGTATCCATAACAGTATGCTGAGCATCTTTCTGAGCCGTGGTCCCTAGGGCTCTTTGTGGGAAGCCAGAACAGCTGAATCTGACATAAGATGGTATAGGTTTGCATTTCATATATGCCTACAGAAGCAAGTTGGAGGAAAAGCCATGTGACCCCAGAAGAAATAGACTCAGTAGTTTAACTGCAAGGAGAAGGGAGTCAGTGCTCTAATGGCTAGAAACCTTTCAAATATGGAGCAGGGCTGATAAATTTTCAAGGGACAGAAGAAATTAGGAGGGGAAATTTTTCTCTCTCTATCACATCATCTCTGGTGGATTTTTGGTCTTGTTGATGAACCATGATGTACGTCAGAACTTCTTTCCATTTTGCCTTGGAGGTGTCATTGAGCAAATAGCTTGTTATGGCTTTGGGAATAGGATGGAGGGGGGGGAGTTAAGTCAGAAAAATAGTGCTAGAGATCAAGGCCAGGGAAAGTTCCCACGAGAAACTCTTTGTCACACACTCACGGGCTCCTTCCTGCTCTGCTAACACTTTGGCCCTAGACAGGAAGCAAGAGACCAAACTTTCCATGTGGGAATTGGGCTCTGATATATGAAGATGCTTAGTCTGGCACCGGCAGAGAAAGGGAGCTTGAATATTCTTATTCAGTTCCTCATCACCCCTGGATCTGACTTCTCTTAAAGCTTCAGCCAGTGGCTGGTCCCAACTAGGGTGACAATATGTCTCTGACTATATAGAAGGCTGCCTGTAATTTGAAGGGCTGTGTTGGTTGTCCCAACCTTGAGTCCCAAGTTATTGTTGGACAACAACTCCCAGAATCCCAGCCCACATAGTCAATGGTCAAGGGTTGTGGGAATTGTAGTCCAAGACTGAGAATCTCCAAGCTTTGAAGGAATCTTAGCTCTGTTTAAAGGAATCCTCTAATTTCAGAGGTGAGGGATGAGTGATAAGCTTATTGCATGGAACTTAAAGAATGGGAACGGAAAGGAACGGAATGGAACAGGGCAAAAACGCATGTTACTGGACAGGAGAATGCCACCGATGACGCCGAGAGTCCCCAAGCCATTTCCCAACCGTTCCTGGCAACCGATTTTTGAAGGATAGTTCAAAATTGTTCTTCAAAATCAGCTGTCAGGAATGGCTGGGGAACAGCTTGGGGACTCCCGGTGACATCGGTGGCGTTCTCCTGTCCAGTAATATGCGTTTTTGCCCTGTTCCATTCTGGTCCGTTCCTTTCCGTTCCCATTCTTGTAAGTGCTGTGTGATAAGCTTATGAGTCTAGATGCTAGATTACAATTCGTATAATCCATCATCCTTGGTTATACTGGCTGTGGCAGACAGGGTCTGTAGTCCAACAGCATCTGGAGGGCTATATGCTTCCCCAGTCTTGAAGAGCGGCCCAGTCCAAGTATGGTTTAAAGATAACAATGCAAAAGATTGGAGTGTGTGTGTGTGTGTGTGTGTGTGTGGGTGACAGAGATGTTGTTTGTAGTTTTGTTGTTGCTGTGCGCCCTCAAATTGTTTCCAACTTATGATGACCTTAAAGTGATCCTATCATGGGTCTTCTTGGCAAGATTTGTTAAGAGGGGGTTTGCCATGACCATCTTCTGTGGCTGAGAGAGTATGTCTTGCTTGCCCAAGGTCACCCAGCTGAGCTGGGATTCAAACCCTGCTCTCCAGAGTCGTCGCAGTACTATGGTGAAATATAGAACAAGATAATTAAATAGTGATGTATATTGCATCTGACATTGATTGATTGTTGTGCATTTTTATTTGATTTTTAATAATGGCATATTTTATATTTTTACCACCCTAGGATCATTTTATGGTGAAGGTTGGGATTTTTTTTTTAAAAAACCCTTTTATATATAAATAAAGATATTTCTATTTAAAATTAAACTAGATATTTCTAACTTGGTATCTATAAATATAAATTAGCCTATGCTAATATTGTGAAAAGCAGTGTCCCCTCCCTCCTTTTTTTTTTTGGTCCTTCTGTTTTGGTGACCCATTAAGCAGCCAATCTAGTTTGCAAGGACTCACACTGTTAAGGGCACCCATCCTAGATTCTCCCCTGCACTTGTGGACTGAGCATACTAGGTGTGGTGATTATTAGGTGGGAGCTAGACTCATGCTATTTTGAAAGAGACGGCAGAAGAGATGGAAGTAAGATTTTTCACCCAGAAGATGCTTTCTTCTCACAGTTTGATGTTCTGAGGCTGGCGGTGTGACTACGGGGTAGTAAGCAAAAGCACTTTGTACATTCTCAGAAGCATGGTCTTCCCATGATTGGGGATGCAGGAGGAACAGAAGGGCCCAAAGGTAGCCTTTTTGCTACCCACAGGTCCCTCACTAGAAAAAAAAAATGCTGATGCCTGGTCTGCTGTTGCTTGTTAGTAGGAGGCTGTCCTCGGACCACTGTTCCAGCGCTGTGTGTGCAGCTCCCTTGGAGGCGCAGGGGCTCTAGAGCTGATAATTGCTGTGCTAAGTGCCCTGGGCAGCTGGTGTCAAATTGAATCAATGATCGCTTTAACAGGAGCAAACAGATATTATAAAAGCATTAGCCGCCTTCAAAGGGGTGACTCATGGTGCACTGGCCAGAGGCACCGAGGATTGACGCTTGGCAGGCAGGCATGGGCAACTGAGAGGAAGGGATGAATAGCCATTTACTCCTTCACTCTTCCTTGCTTTGTTTTCTCAACATTTTTTTCTTTAAAATTAAAACTGGAAAAAAAAAACACCTTTCCTGATCAGCTTCTCTGGGCATAAAGGGTTATCTGCCAAGGCCTACACACTTGTGGGGCTGCTTTGTCAGGTCTGGAGGCCTCCTGACCTTGCTACTCCTTGCTATCAGGACCTCTTCAATTGCCTTCTCTGAGTATGCAAGGAGGTCCCGGAGAAAGAAGACAAAAGAGCTTCTACCATAGTCCTTGTTCTCTCCCTCTGGTTGGTTGTACAGATTTCGTCCAAAAGGGTACAAGTGAGCGGGCAGCATACCTTTCAGCATTTCATGGCTGAAAACTGAAAGGAGTGAGTGAGATCAGAGTGAGGTCAAGATGGCAAAAATTATTAATGAGGCATACGAACTAGGAGAGGCTGTAGCAGTTTGGTTTTGCCATAGCCTCTTGGGAAGTGCAAGATCCCTGAGTTAACTGAGTGCAAACTACTTTTGCATTCTGAACTCAGTTTGCACCAACTGAAGTCAGCTGAGGACAAAGGGGGGGGGAGTGGGAGGAAGAGAGAAAAAGTCGGACATTTAAAAAGCTGCTGAAAAAATAGGACAACAGAGTATTAGTTTGTAGTGTCCCTGTCAAATTGGGACAGTTGGAGAATATGAGGCATCTGGGACAGAAGAAGAAGGTAGGCACTAGGATGATGGAATAAGCTTGTTTTCTGCTGCTCCAGAGACTAGGACCCGTAACAGTGGGTGCAAGCTCCAGGAAAAGAGATTCCACCTCAACATTAGGGGGAACTTCCTAACAGTAAGGGCTGTTTGACAGTGGAACACACTCCCTCGGAGATGGTGGAGTCTCCTTCCTTGGAGGTCTTTAAGCAGAGGATGGATGGCCACCTGTCAGGGATGCTTTAATCGGGAGTTCCTGCATGGCAGGGGGTTGGACTGGACGGCCCTTGTGGTCTCTTCCAACTCTATAATTCTATGATTCTATGACTATGAACATCCTTTCAAGTGCCCTATCTAAATCTTGCAGCTGGCACTGCTCCATTTAGAGGTGAGTAACTTCCAGAGGTCTGAGGGCTGCAATCCTCCTTAAATCTTACAGGACCCAAGTACTGATTTTGACAAATGCCCCCCGCCTAAAACAGACCCCCCAATTTAGTGAAATAATCACTTTTGTCTTCTAGAGAAGTGCTACTCAAAGTGGTGGTCCATGAAACAATGCTGGTCCATGGCAAGTTTCCAGGAAAGAAAGAAATACAGTTGCCCCTCCATTTTCACAGACTTTGAGTCCGCAGTCTCAGTCCTTCGCAGACTGGAAAGCCCCATTGGCTAAAACGGTGTCTGTGCCTGCCGTGCATGCGCAACAGGGCCCCATAGGCATTCAAGCCAATGGGACTTGAATATGTGTGATTTTCTGTTTTCGTGGGGTGGTGGTGGTCTGGAACGGATCCCCGTGAAAATGGAGGGGAGACTGTAGTGGCCAAAGGGCACAAATCTGCTGCTGGTTCCTGGGATACTGTGAGGAAAAAAAATACCTTGCTGGTCCCCTACATCAGATAGCTTAAGAAGCCCTGTTCTAGATAATATTTTAACCTTCCTCCAGGCTTTGGTGGACATGGGGACATGGGGTGGTGGTGGTGGAGGTGATGGAAGAGAAGGAGGCTGGGGCTAGGGCCCTCAGTGGGCCTCGTGGGAAGGCTGTATGAAGCCACACCTTGACTGCTCCTTTCTTGGCAGAGTAACCTGGAGGTCTCCCAAATGCAGCAGCACACATTTTGAAATAAGTGAAGTAACATACATTACCATTGAAAGAAGGGTGGGAGTGGTGCATAAGACCATTTGATCTAATTTCAAAATTATCTGATCATACCAGTCTACTAGACAGAAATTTGGGGATTCTTCTTGGGTATAGACATAGAACAGTCTCATTGTAGACGCAGAGCTTAAAATTCAGGGTTTTTTTTCCTTCATACAACTATTAGACTCTCATCTCTTCCAGAGCTTGGCAATGGTTTCCTTTTGGGACCACAACTCCCAGAATCCAGACAGCCTGACCATCTTGGCTCAATATTCTGGGAACTGCAGGTTAAAAATTAACTTTTCTTTAGCTTCCTTCCCAAATTGCCACTGTCTTTCCAAGCCTAGCACAGGTCCTAAAATGGTGTAAGCCAGTCTTACCCAACCTCATGCTCTCCAGATGCACTAGACAACAACTGCCATCATCCCATCTTCCCATGCTGGTGGAGATGATGGAGGTTGTTGTCTAACTCATTTGGAAAGTACCATTTTGGGAAACCTGCTTTATGTTGGGATTAACCCAGTGCATTCTCAGATACTGGACTGGATCGAAGGATGGCTCTATCACAAACGTGACAGACTGCTGCACTCTGGTCTAATGCAGAACGAACAGTCCCCCCCCCCCAAGAAATGTACCTCACATCGGGGCTGTAGATGGCCAACCTCAAAAGGTAGAGGGCAGCGCTGCCCAGTCCGAGTCCAATGAAGCCAATGAGGGGGATAAGCTGTACAAAGAGGGAGAGAGAGATGAAAAATGGTTAAATAAAATGAATATTTATCAGGGGGACTGGAGAGTGAAAGGGAGATCTGACACATTGGAAGATTTACAGGGAAAATATGGCACAGCAATCATGTAGCCCAGCTCAAGTACATAGTGTAGCTGTCAGTATGAGTGACTGAATTAAAAGAGGGGAAGAAAAATAGCCACGTCTTGGGGAGGAATTAGATTTGGGGAAGAGAAATCACTTGCCACTCCCCACACTTTGTAGGATATGTGTGTGGGGGGGAGACAGTGGGGCCTTTGACATTTCATATTGGAGTTTGGGTGAGTGAGTGGAAAAGTCTAAGAATGGCAGTAGGAAACATGACTTTTCTCCCTTTGCCTGCTGAGCTCTTAGAGAAATGGTGACAGGGAGACATTTTGTCAACGGCACTGTGTAAATGATGGAGCAATGGGTACTGCTCATGGTAGACTTGGGAGATGAGGTTATGAGTATGTTTCATTGCTAAATTAAAGCCATTATTTACTACAAAGCACTTAACTACATGCCTACATGCCTCTCCATCCAACCCAGAAGGATTTTTCTTCATCTACTTGCCCACTCTTGACTCCTCTTTGTTCACTCTGTGTTTTCCACCTCTGTACCCATATGTCTGACACTTTTCTTCTTCCTTGGTTGCCTTCCACCACCTGCTTTACTCCTTAGCCAGCCTCCAGTTAAACTAGTTTGAGTGGAGCGTGATGATGGATTAAAAGAATGCTTATTGCTGGAAGGGAGAAATTCTTCCCATAAAAACCAGCCCATCCACAGGGGCTCCCTAAGGACCTTATCACACGGGGCCCAATCCAGACAGAATCCAAACTAAATC
>CM034703.1:159099962-159111957 GCA_020142125.1 Phrynosoma platyrhinos
TATGAAAAATGTGTTTGCAATGAATAGGCTGTTGGCTTCACAAAAATCCAATCTGTCTACTGTTTTGGATTCTTCTTTGCTTCCAGCTTTTGCATTCCAATCTCCAATGATCAGCTTGACATTCTGTGTTGGTGTGCTATCAATTTCTTCATAGAATCCATCAATTTCTTCCTGTTCTGCCTCTGTGGTTGGTGCATGTACTTGAATTATGATGATATTAATAGGTTTACCACGGAGCCTTACTTAAATGATTCGGTCAGATTTTGCATTGTATCCTCTGACTGCTTTTGCCACATCTTTTCTTCCTATGAAAGCCACTCCATTCCTTCTAGTCTTTTCATTCCCTGAGCAGAACATTGTATGGTTGTCTAATTCAAAGTGGTCCATTCCTGTCCATTTTAAATCACTCACCCCCAGTACTGTGTTCCATTTTCATTTTTACTATGTTCAGCTTCCCTTGGTTCATGCTTCTCACAGTCCACATCCCTGTTTTATGTGTAATGCTCCTTCCTAAGGGTGTCTGCTATTTGTCTTGGCATCTTTCTTATGCTCTTGGCTAATTTTGCCAATGTGATATCCTTTTATTTCTCCCTTCTTCCCATTCTCTTAATGCTCTAATCCTACCTGTATCTTACATGGGGTGTCTCATCATAGGGTTTACTAGGTGACATATTATACTTATTAAAAAGACAGGACAACACTCAGTAAACTATAACATAGAAATACCATATTATTCATATTAAAATTATATACAACCTTCAAAAGAAATCTGTGGAATTGTAAACACTCTCACTCTCTCTTTATACTCTATGGTCCCTGTATTCTGTAGAGCATTTACAACTCCACTGATTTCTTTTGAAGGGTATGTATAATACTCTTGTGATGTCATTGTGACAAGCTTGTGATGTCATTAAGAAACATCCCTTCCCTCCCAGTGGCAGCCCTTTGAACACAGATTCGCTGCCCAAACCTGCAGCTCAGTTGTTTTTTCTTGCTGAAGAAATAGGTGCAAAATTTGAATGAAAAAACCAAGTGCTTTGGTTTTTTGAAAGTCAGTCCAGTCTCTGTATAATAAATCTATAAAAAGATGGGGATGAATGAGCAGATACAGGCAATTATTAGAAACAGCAACATGAAGCAGGGGATGGGGCATGGTTCACAAATGAATCACTATATCTTTTGCCAATGTGCATGTCCTGTCAGTGATATTGGAAAAGTAAGATGAAATATTGGTGTCACCCTCATGACTGACAGGGGAGGCAGTTAGTTTTCTGGACTGACTGAAAGATGCCAAATTGTGATCTTGGTATAAAAGAGTGAATGACTTGAGGCCCTCCAACCCTCAGATAGGATTCATCCCTTACAATAAGGGACACCAGGCAATCCAATAAGGGAGAAGCTTTCAGGTCTTCTGTCCTCCCTTAAAATAGGGGACACCTAGCAATCCTACTTTGACACTCTTTAACTGTTTTCCCAGATGAAACTGGCCCAATCATTCAGTTTTGTGAGGATAAATATGGACAGGGATGCCATGTATGTTGCCTTGAGTTCCTTGGAGGAAAGGTGGTCTGTAGATGTAAAGGACAATAGCATACACTTTGAAAGAAGCTGGTGAAGCAATCTCACATGCAAGAATCAACATGATAGAGCAGAAAACATGGAAATAGAAGGGCATTAAGATGAAGACAAAGAGACAAGATAGCAGATAAGCTTGTGCAAAGCAGTATGAGGTCCATTAAGGAAAGATAAAGTCATATTATGCAGGAGATTACAGTTTTCTAATCCATAAAAGGGCAGGGATGGGGATCATATGGCTCTCCAAATGTTGTTAGACTGAAACCCAGCATTCCTTACCATTGTTTATTCTGGCTAGGACTGCTGGGACTTCCAGTCTGCCAAGATCAGGAGGGCTGCATGATTCTCACCCTGTCTTAAGGACTAGAGCAGGAATGGGAGATTTTTTTTTTTTTTGTCTTGAGATTTGCTGGCTCACATCTTCCATACACCTTTACCATTGATCAGGATGCCTGGGGCTTCTTGAGGAACAAATGTTGTCCACCCTGCATTAGATACTTGACACTGATGTAGAAGAGAGTTAGAGACCCAAAACAGATGAAGAAGAGGAGGGTGGCATAAGTGAGAGAGAATAACAAGCTAGGGAGTCAGGACTTTTATTAGTTGTTCCCATCCATGCTTTAGTATCCCCTCCCACTAGTAGAAGACAGAAGTAGAAAATCCAGAACAGTCCATCTCCCATTGAATGTTTCAATTAGTTTGTGTCCAGCACCATTTCATCCACCTGCTGTCATCTTCTAACATGTCAGTGGGCTCAGTACCAGGCACAAACTTCCTTCTTCCCCAATTTCACTTCCTTTAGTGAATCCTACATTTCAGGCAGCGGAGGCCTGTTGTGATGCTGAAGGTTAGAGTTGTTGGGAAATAATGATTTTCCTTTTACTGCTGTGTGCTTGCTATGTGCCAGGTAGACCTGGCAGTGGTTGCTATCTGAAATACACCGGGTAATCAAGAATGACACCACAGTTCTAGGGACTGCTGGCTCCTCTTTGGAGAGGCAGGGATTTCAGATGTATTTCACCATCTGCTGCTGGGTTATTAATACTGGGGAAACATCTGAGGATGGGCAAGTCACTGGGGATAAACATACAAATTTGGCTGCTACCTGGAAGGAGGTCATAATGGCTGGATGGCAGCAAGCTGGATACCTCGATCTCTCTGTAGAAACCATACAGAGTACAGAAGAATACAGTACTGGCATGTCTCCCAAGCAGTTTTCTTATATTCTGGAAAAGTTACAGTCCCTGTATCCAGAGCTTAGAAAAGTTGCTTTTTTGACTGCAGCTCCTTGCTGGTTGGGAGATTCTCAGAGCTGCAGTCCAAAAAGCAATTTTTTTTTTCAAGTTCTGCTCCTCTCAGGCTGATTGTTACATGTTCCTGACTAGGTTAGGAAGCAGACTAGTTAAGAAGCAGAGTGGAGACCCTTTTCTTAATAAATAAATGCAAACCAGCAAAAATAAAAGGGCAAGATTAGCAAAAGAAGAAAGGTACAAATGGTCAGAGCAGAGGAATTAGTCTTGGTTAACTTTTGTCAAAGGGTGTAAGTCAGCGGCAGATCACATACTTTGCATGTAAAAGCTCCCATGTTCAGTCCATGGCATCTCCAGATAGGGTTGGAAAAGGGCTTTCTCTGTAGCTTAAGCTACTGATGAACAGCTCTCACAGTAAAGAGTGCCTTTCTAATGTTTAGGTGGAATCTCTTTTTTGTAATTTGAATCCATTGGTTCTCATTTTAGTCTCTGGAGCAGGTAACTTCTGTATGAAGTAGAGAGGCTGGGCTTGTTCCCAGCCTGCTGCGCATCCAAATGCAAAGAGGTTTCCTTGTCTTGGCACCTGCTGTCGCTGGCAGCTAATGGCTCTCTTGTTTTGGGTGTGTATGAATCCACTGTGGGTGCTGAACCCATTCTCCAAAACGGTACCTGAAACCCTCCTGATGCACATCACTCATGGTCATGGGTGAATCAGGAGGGTGCCAGGTCAGAGGAGGCTCTCAGTAGGCTATAGAGTAGACAGCCTTATTGTAAAAAGACTTGTAGAGTGATGGATGCAGGCTTTTGGATAACATTTTGTTTCTGCTGCTATTCTGAAAAGGGGAAAATTCCCAAACTTCACAACTACTAGGCCATGCCATGCCATGCCATGCTACGTAATGCCCTGCTGTGTTGTTGCTTCTACTTCTGCTTCTGCTGGTACCATCAACATTGCTACTATTTCTTAGCTTTGCCTTGTTAGCATGGCCTGTTTCTGCTCTCCTGTTGGTTCCCCAGCAGAGTTGTGGGCGTTGTGAGCTGTTTCAGACTCAGCTGGCCTTAGATGTAGAGCTGGCATTAATCACAGGCTGAGGCAGTTGGGCACCCTGGGAAGTGGAGCCTCACAGCAGCAGGAGAAGCTGTTGCAAGGTGAAAATGCTGATCTACATGGATGGGGCAAACAACAGCTGATTAAGGATAATGGATGGCATGTCAGGAATCTTTTCTGAAGCCTGAGCTCCACCAATTCCACATCCTCTCTCCTAATTTCTTTTGTACGCATCTGGCTGGCCCTCACAGTTAACAATGTGTGCACCTTCCCTACCACCACTCTTTTCCAGGGAGAGCCCTTTGTTTTCTGACATCTGTCTCCCTTTCTCTCCCCTCTTTTGGAGCAGAAATTGTGATTTTTGTTTTAAAAAATGTAAACATGTTTGTGATGAGAGGACATGTGAAGAGGAGCTCACTGCCAATTCTTTTCTGTTCCATCAAGCCCCACAACTGTCACAGTTCAATTAGTCAGCCTTGCATTGTTGCAGCTATAAATAAGGGTGAGATAGGTAACAGATTATAGAATCTTAGAATTGGAAGAGGTTCCCAAGGGCCATCCATCCCACCCCTTTGCTGTGCAGGAATATACAATTATAGTACTCCCCAAACATGTCAATTCGACCTCTGCTTAAAACCTCTAAAGAAAGAGAATCTACCATTCTCCAAAGTGGTCCAAAGTGTTTTCTGGAGCATCAGAAAACAAGGTAACTTCTGTATGAAGCAGAGAGACTAAGCTTGTTCCCTGCCTGCTGTGCTTCCAAATGCAAAGTGGTTTCCTTGTCTTGGCACTTGCTATTGCTGGCAGCTGATAGCTCTCGTGTTTTGGGGTGGTGAATCCACTGTGGGTACTGAACCCACTCTCCAAAATGGGACCAGCACTTTGGATAATTCCTTTTGTGGTAAGGTCCAGAGTGGAATAACTGTCTCCATCAACATTGCAAACACCAGATACCACTGTTGGCTGTAGAAAGGACTTCTGACAATGCGAGTTCTATGTTTTCTTTTACTGGTGTGTTTTCTAAATAGTGGTTTACATTTATTAAGGCTTGGCTTTGATTGACCTGTTTAGTATAGGCCACTAAGGTCCAAAACACACTGCATAAATAATCCAGTTTGAGACTCCTTTAACTGCCCTGGCTAAGTGCTAGGGAATCCTGGAAATTATAGTTTATTCGTGGCACCAGAGCTCTCTTACAAAACTACAGTTCCCAGTCTTCCCTAACATTGAGCAAGGGCAGTAAAAGCTGTTCCAAACTGGATTATTTCTCCACTGTTTTGAATCCCATTCATGGCAGAAGGCAGGATATCAATTGAAAAAACAAACAGTGAGAGCCAGCATGGCGTAGTGGTTTGAGGATTGGACTATGACTCTGGAGACCAGGGTTTGATTTCCAGCTCAGCCATGGAAGTCCACTGAGGGAACTTGGGCAAGTCACACTCGCTAAGCCTCAGGGAAGAATTGCAAACCTCCTCTGAACAAATCATGCTAATAAAACCCCTTGAGAGGTTCGCCTTAGGGTTGCCATATGTCAGAAATGACTTGGGCACACAACAACAATAACAACAACTACAGTTCCTCTCAGCAACTTGGTCTCCTGTTCCCCTCCCAGATCCTTCCAGGTCTAGAGGCCATTTTAGGTCAAGCTGGACAGGAGGTGGGTGAGAACTTTGGATCTAGGCCACCAGTCATCAGGAGGGACTCTTGGCCTCCTGTAGCAGTGCTAATTAGTTTTAAAACCAGGCTGGGTAATATATGGCCCTCCAGATATTCCTGGACTGCAACTTCCATCAGCCTTATCCAGTGCTTCTCATGTGGTTTCTGATGTGGAAGATGAGCAATTTCCTCTGTCCCCTTTCTAATGTGCCAGAGACTGATAACCTATTTGTGCCCATTGGCTACAACTGTTTCTTTCTTTCCTGGAAACTCTTCCATGGACTGGAAGCTGATGGCTCACAGACCGGCTCTGGTCTAGGGACCACCATTTTAAGTAGCACTGCACTGGAACCACATAGCCAAATGATGGTGCATGCTAGGAACTACCGCCCAACAACATTTGGAGGGTGACATCCCTCCCAACCATTTAAGAAAAGTGGGGAGCACAACCTCTGCTGGTGTTGCTGCCAGTGGAAAGTTTCCCTCTCCCTAACTCTTTTGAGGAATTTTGTTCCCATTCCTGAAAAATGACCAGAATACCATCCCTGAATGGCAAATGAAATGGGATGCCATTTTTGATCATCCAGAAGCACAGTGAAATCAAACACTTTTATTTATTTGCCAAAATTTCCCTTTTGAAAAGGAAGTGATTATGAATAGTTTGCTACTAATACCACTGTTTCTGAAGCTGATGCAGTGTAGGCTATTGCAGAATAAACAAATGTAGCATTGGGCAGAAAATATAATAGCATTTGGGAGAGTACAATAATGCATTGGGAGAGTACAATAATGCATGGGGTAGCTGAGAAGAGTATAATAGCTAGGGGTGGTGGTGCACTCTGGCAGTAATCCTTGATGTGAGACGAATAGGGGTGTTTGATGTCTAAACTTCCCTCCAGATATGTTATAGTACATATTTGCAACAGTGAAATGCTGGAAGGTGGACATCTGGATCATACATACCTATAGAAGATACCCTCTTATCTCGCTATGGCAGAAGAATGTGACCTCACCATGGTTGCTGTAAATTGGTAGATAATAGCAATTCTTTGCTTTAAATGCCAAGGGGATGGAGGGGTACTGTGGTAGTGTTAAGATTGTTTTGGTAGTAAAGGATGAAGCCTTGTTAAGCATGCCTGCCTGGATTGAAGTGTAGCTACAGAATACCATGTGTGTACCCTGAGGTATATGAAGAAACAAATTAAACCAAATCCAAATCCTGCATAAAGCAAATCTTAACTCCACAATAGATAACTTATCCAAAGGAAGCATTCATCCGTATCTTCCTTTATTTTGCATAGTTCAGCCTGATCTGGCTAATCATGGGAAGGGGTAAAGAACTATGTAGGGAAACAAGGGCCTATCTCCTAAAAATTGTATTCAGTTGTGTTTACCATAGGGTATTATGTGTGTGTGTGCATCCCTGTTTTGTGAGATTGTAAGTCCCTTAGCTAGCATAGCCAATAGTGGGAACTGATGATTGCTGCAGTCTAGCAATAGCAATAGCATTTATATTTCTATACTGCTTTTCAGCGAACTCAGCACTCTCTAAGCAGTTTGCAATCTGTAAGCCAATTGTCCCCAACAAGCTGGGGACTCATTTTACCAACCTATGAAAGGATGGAAGGCTGAGTCAACCTTGGAGCCCTAGGATTGAACTCACAATGTTGTGGCTGCATTACTGTCATTTAACCACTGTGTCGCCAGGGCTCCTTTCACAGTAACATCTGGAGGACTACACAATATGGATTCCTGCACTGGCAAAGGGGTGCACTAGATGACCCTTGGGGTCCCATCCAACTCAACAATTCTGTGATTATGTAGGAAGAGGCAAAAGTATATTTCTGCCACATGGAGCGAGGGAGTCTCCCATACCTCCCGAACATAAGTCAGCATGCCAGGGAGAAGGCTATTTTGCCTGCTTTCCCCTATCATACCTTTCTATGTGCAGGGAGACTTTAAAAAAGAAAAGGTTATGGAGATATCCAACGCGGTGTTCCCTCACCTGCTATCCTGCAAATGTATGGCTCAGAAAGGGTTCATTGAACATATACACTAAGCCGTAGGATGCTCACTTCTGAGAGACATTGTGGTATAGACATGTGGCATGTCTGTTCTGGGGATTCCAAACGGGTCACATGGATCAATGTCCATGTCTGAATGAAAGTGGCTCCTTAGCTCTGGATTCCTGTGTTGGCAAAGGGGAGGGCTGGATCACCTTGGGGTCCCATCCAATTCTGCGATTCTGTAGGGTGAGACAAAGATATAGAGCAAGGATGGAGGGGGGGAACCTGTGGATGGCTGGATGTTTATAGAATAAAACTTCTATCATGATTCATCAGGACAATACTGCACTACACTGTTAGAGCACTATTATCCCATTTTACAGCTATGGTTGCCTCCTGTTGAATCCTGTGCTTTGCAGTTTAGGGAAGGTCATTTAGAATTCTCAGCCAGAGAGCTCTTATGCCTCACTAAACTACAAATTCCACAATGCTACAAGAGGCACCAGAGCAGTAAAAGTGGAATAACAGCATAGTGTGGTATTTTCCATCAGTCTAAGAGTGCGTCTGCACTGTAGCAATAATGCAGTTTGGCACTACTTCGAGTTCTGTAGCTCCACCCTATGGAATCCTGGGATTTGTAGTTTTAGATGGTATTTAACCTTCTCTGCCAAAGAGTGCTGGTGCCTTACAAAATTATAAAACACAGGATTCTGTAGGATGGAGCCATGGCAGTTGAAGTGGTGTCAAACTGCCTTATTTCTACAATGTGGATGCACCCTCAATCGTATTGTTACTCTTCTCTAGAGAAGACTCATTGAATTAATGGGATTTACCTCTGTTAATGCACCATTCAACAATTAATTCAGTTGGTGTGTTGTTTTAATGTGTATAGTTTTTAAGTGCTTTCATCTTTTTAATTGTATTTTATTTTTAACCAATTGATCTGTTTTAATTTTGCAACAGTTTAATTATATTGTAATTGTTCCTTTTGTAAGTTTTTAATTGTAAGTTTTTAGACTGTAAGCCGTATTTGGGTCCCGATTTTTGGGAGAAAAGCAGAGGGGTGGGGTATTAATAATAATAATAATAATAATAATATTGGTCTTCTCAACTTGGGTCAAACCATCAGGATTCCAGCCACCTTGGACTATGCTGGCTAGGGCAGATGGGAGTTAGCAGACCAGCATTTGGATGGCCACATGTTCCTCATCCCTGATCTCTATGCAGTAAAAAAATAATCCTGTGGCCTTGGAGAAGAACTAGTATTTTAAACATTTTTTAACAGTGCTCTCTCCCTCCCTCCCTCCCTCTGTGTGTATGTGTGCGCAACTCAACTCAAATAAGGCCATCTCTTTCCCCTTCTTGAGCCCATGAGAAGGGAAATTGTATTTATATAAAGGCCTTGCAGGCATATATAATTTATCTGGGTTTATTCATATTTGTAAACAAAATCCCTGTCATTAATTTTTGATAGAAAGCAAGACAATGGTTTTGGGAGATGGGATGAAGGGGTGGGTGGGCTGTAGGCTTTCCATTCTGTCACAGAAATTGTGAAGTGTGTGTGTGTGTGTGTGTGTGTTTAGGGGGTGGTGGAAGTCAGATCACAAAGGAAAGAGAAAACACATGCACACCTTAAGCTGGCTTTTGAATCTGGGAGGTGTGCAAGCATAGGAGGAAGAGTTCAAACCGGCTCTGTGTTGATTTATGCCTAGAGTGTAGGAAGACCCCTTAGGCATCAGATATAACAAGGTAAATAACAACACATCAAAACTCCCCTCTTGCCAACTATGTGCATGCCAGCTGTGACCATCTAGGGTTAGTGAACAAATTATCCAGCATTAAACAAGGCAGAAGCTTTGCATCTGTGCAGATGGGAAGACAGGCGCCAAAGTTTGGGCCATAAAATGAGTTTATGAGAAAGAAAATGAAAGAGGGCAAAAGCACAAGAGCTTTTTAAATCCCTCCAAATAGGCGTAGGATGATTGCTCTGGTCCCTTGGGAGAAGCAGGGCAAGAGTTCCAGTAGCGACAGAAGGAAGACCGTTGTGAAATCCAAGTAAGGATCTTTCTGGGAAAAGCCCTAGGAAGGGTCCAGTTGGAGGGCCATAATTATTATCACGCCAAATGCCCCTTTAGAAAACATATTAATGTAAAAAAAAAAGGAAGGAAAAGGGGAAAGGTTTCTTGAATCTTCCTTTCCTTGCAGTATATAAGAGAGAGACTCTGTGAGAGGGAGAGGTCACAGGAGGAGAAGACGGCTATTCTTTGGCACCTACCATAGAAAAATGTCCATTTGGGATGAGCAGCATGCAGGCTTAGCAAAGGAGAGTTAGGGTTAGGTAAGAAAGGGAAGGGAGATGAGGATAGCAAGTGACTTGGATAGTATAGCCATACGGCAAGAGCTGAGAACTTCTTGCTTTCCAAATATGGTTGGATTCCATTTCCTATCAGCCCATCTGGGGCGTCACCTTGTGAGGTCTGCACCACTGCATCCCCTAGTGATGCCACTGAGTGCTGGGATATGGTTCAGCCTAGCATAGGCCCATACATGGACCTACCATACTACACTGAGCCATACAGGTTTGCATCATGAGTTTGTTGCACTGTGGCAAATAATTTGTCCCACCTGTATAGCATGACTGTATGTCATTAACAGGATGCCAGGCAGTGAGTGCATCTAGTTCCAAACAAGTGACATGGCTTTTGTCCCAGACAGAGTTCTGCCCTTTTGCTTAAACACTTGTTTTGTAACACATGTTCTCAACAAGATTGTTCAAGCTGTTACAAAATGGCATAGAGGGTATGCTGGAAGATTTTTGCATTCCCTTTACCCCTCCTTAGATAGATAAGGATTTCCTGCATGTAAGCTCCTCTCTTTCTCTATCATTCAAACTAACCATGTGATTTAGATCACCCACCCTTTTGGGAATAAAAGACATTCTAAATATTTTCAACTCAACTGTTGGTTTTCCATCTTCTTTCTCTCTCAACTATTTTGGAATGATAGTGAAATAAAGATTTTTTTTGTTTACTTGAACTATTCACTAGCTTAGGATATAACTTTTGTGTATCTATAGATTAAAGCCATTAGTAAACTTTTGTTTTAAACCACAGGCTATGTGTTTGTTGTTTTTGAGTCAGTCTCAGTTCTTAGGGAAGCATAGTTAGAAAAAGGCACATTTCTGCTACTTTGCTGATTTAAAGCTAGACCCTAACAGGCTTGCCGTTGACATTTTTGATATTTCAATATTTTTGTTTCCTTTCTAAAGACCGAAGCCTTGGGAATCTTACATTACCATACAGGTTGCTACAACAAAATGTTCATCAAATGTTGAACACTCTCTCTTCCCTTCCCCATTTTGCAATTTAATCTTGAAATTGTGTGGAGTGGGGGAAAGGACTCAAAAAGATTAGATGTTTGTATAGGTCAATTCAGGGCATTGTTAGCTGAAAGGGTAGAAGGGCTTATCCTAAGAAATCTATTTTCATGGGATTATCTTTTAAAATTGTATTCTGTTTTTAAACAAATGATCTATTTTAATATTGTAATAGTTTAATTCCATCTTAATTGACACTTTAGTAGGTTTTTAATTGTACTGTGCTTTTAGACTGTAATTGCTTTGAATTCCAATGTTGGGGGAAAAGCGGAGTACAAATAAATATAACAACAACATCAACATCAACAATAAAATCACATGGAAGAGACCACAAGGGCCATATGGTTCAATCTCCTGCCAGGCAGGAATACACAAGTAAAGGAGTCTTAATAGATGTCCATCCAACCTCTGTTTAAAGACCTTCAAAGAAGGAAAGTCCACTACTCTGTAAGACAGTTTGTTGCACTGTCAAACAGATCTTTTCCTTACAATGCTCTTCCTAATGTTTAGGTGGAATCACTTTTGTAATTTGAACCCAATGGTTCTCATTCTAGACTCTGGAGCAGCAGAAAACAAGCTCTCTTCATCTTCTACATGACCTCCCTTCAGATATTTAAAGATGACTACCATGTCACCTCTCAATCTTCTCTTCTCCAAGCCAAATATACACATTTCCCTAGGCTTAGGTTCCTCATAAGGCTTAATTTCCAGACCATTTTTAAATATCAGAAGCAATGGAAGTAACACAACAGGCAAAATCGCCTCTGAGCATGCACAGAATGCCCTTCTTTCTGAAATCAATCCCCAAAGACACCTGACCTTGAGGGAAAAGGTATGACTTGGATCCTGAATTCCTGACTCCTCTTATTTTAGAAATAATGTATTTAGGGCGAAATTTCTGAAAATCAGTTAAAAAAAATTACCAGTTGCCGAGCTTGCTGCCACACACCCTTTTCAGCAATGACATTAATTTGGCTTTTGCTTTCCAGTATTTGAAATAATATTGAATAATGTGTACAGCTTACCTTTGTAGGCTTTATATATTTAATGTTTAAAACTGCTTTCTCTTACTTTCTGTCTAGCA
>CM034703.1:159150754-159165187 GCA_020142125.1 Phrynosoma platyrhinos
TACTTTTGGAAAAACCCAAAAGTAAAAATGAGGGGTTTTCATTCGGATCAACCTCCTTTTAACAGCGCTTTCACATTTCATACAGGGCAGAACAGGAGAAATCCCGTTCATTAAAAGCTTCCGCTTTTGCAGGTTTTTTTTTCACTTTAAAGAGCGATTTTGCATGGGGCTCCTCATGTGATAAACTCCTATGTTGGTATTCTTGGCCCTGTCTTTGGCCTTACCAACTTCTATATGGCACCCCCCAAGAACGTCTCATAACACTACACAGTTAATAGCACTATGATTCCACTTTAACTGTCAAGGCTGCATCCTACAGATTCTTGGAGTTTCTGATTGAAGAATTCTCTGGCTGAGGATTTCAATGACCACTTACTAAAGTACAAGTCCCAGAATCTCTTAGGAAATTGCCATGTCATTTAAAGTGGAATCATAGTATTATATATGTATAGTGTGAAAGGGTCCACTGAATTTAGCCCTCAGACTGAATGTGGTGTCTCCTGTCCTTTCTCCCATTCTAGACTCAGGTTATGCAAACTAAGATTTGGCATTAAAAAGACAACTCAGTTGTCACTCCCTTCAGCCAGAGCCCGATAGAGACAATCTAAATGGACTGAAACCTGGATATATTTGATAGGTGTCAAGACCAATTTAATGTAAATGAATAGCTGTCACTGTCACCCTACAGGGGAAAATAACATGTGACACTTGGACTTGGCATGAAAGCAAATCCTGTCTGCCATATTGGACCCAAGGGGAATGTGCCACCACTGAGCAAGACTCCAAGGGACACAGGAGGTTCTAATAATAATAATAATAATAATAATAATAATAATAATAATAATAATAATAATAATTATTATTATTATTTATATCCCGCCCCTCTGCAGAGCAATCAGGGAGGCTTACAACGTTAAAATTTCCATACAGATATATTAATACAATCTAAACAGAACATAAAAATCCCAAATCCACCCATCCTTTAAGAAGTAAGGGTTCTTCTTATTCTAGGCCTGATGGTGCTGGCCTGGTGTCTCTCCCCCAGATGACATCAGATGAGTGGAAGGGGGGCTCTTATTATTATTCCAGGCCTAATAGGCTCACCATGCGCAAACGCGCTGCCTGATATTTGGGTAGGCATTTTGCTAGTCTTTCATAATTGCACATGCAAAGAACCAAGAGGTGCCTTTCAGGAGATCAGTTACATGTTGCATATAGTGAATTCCCCCACTGTGCTATTCTGTCCAGCTTTCGGCATCTTCTTGCCAGTGGCATCACCAAATTTGGTGACACCCTGTGCAACAGTGAGCCCCCCCTGCTGCCTGCCCTGCCCTGCCCTACCCCTCACTACTTGCCCTTGGTGGTTTCATCGCTGGCCCAGCTGCCTCCCCAGAGAGGAAGTCAGGCTGGTGACAAAGTCACAAGGGGCATGCTTGCCCTTCTGCAGCCCTTGCCACTGCCTTGGATCATTCCCTAGGGAGGAAGCTGGGTGGTGACAAAGCCACAAGGGGCATACTCAGCCTTCAGCCACAGTGGGAGGAGGACTGCGCCAGGGTGTCATCCCTCCTGTGGGGTGTCACCTAATGCGGTCTGCAACCCCCGCACCTGTCCAATGATGCTACCGCTTCTTACCTTGGCTAGCTGGATTGCTTTCAAAGCCCATCCCCAACCCTATTATTTAATACACACCATTGCTTTTTCATTCTTAAGAAATTCAAGGGACTGAAATGGGATAGAGCCATCACAACTTAGTGGTGTTGCTGCTGAAACCAGAAGCTAGGTAATACAAGGTGCATCTACACTGTAAAAAGAATGCAACTTGACACCATTTTAAGTGCTGTGGTGCCATCCTATGGGATCCTGGGATCTCTAGCTTTACAAGGTCCTTAGCCTTCTCTGCCAAAGAGTGCTGGTGCCTCACATAACTACAAATCTCAGGATTCTGTAGGATAGTGCCAGGGCAGTTAAAGTGGTGTCAAACTGCATTATTTCTACAATGAAGATGCACCCACAGTGGTAGAATCTATCCATTATATTCATAATGTCTAGATGATGTGGATTGAGCCTGAGTAGCCTTGTAAGTGCTTCAGTGTTTTCTGCCTTCAGTTTCCTATGTTTCAAGTTAGAATTGCTTTTAACAAAAATAGAAAGCAAAATAAAAATTGGACAGAAATTTACAGTTTGATCAGTGATAATGAAATTTGATAGAGAACTGCATCCCAGAATTTTCTCAATTTAGGACATTCAATCCACATATGCATATAAGAGTCTCTAGATTTACAACCCCTCCAGCAATCCGGAGAGAGCGTTTGAACCATTTTAGACAGTGTTACAGGTGTGAGATAGCACCTATGGATGGTTTTCAAAGTATTCTCCCTCACAGATGCTTAACAGGATTTGTATGGGAGTGAAGACCAAACATGAGCCCATGCAGTGTCTGAAATCATGGTAACTCAATAAAAATTTAATTAGAAAAAAATAAGATTGATGCCAAGCTGATATTCATGTTATGCACTGACATGGTTTGCATTAGACCCCCATGACATAACTCATGCACCTACTATTTCTGTAATGATAGTGGCACCTTGGTTATGGAAAACTTCCCCAGAAAAATCCTGATGGCATTTCTTTCATACTAAGCAAAAAGCTTTTAAAAATTATTTCCCAGCCTTTTTGATTGCAATTATATCATGACCCTTTTTTTTTTTTTTAAAAAACAACAACAATCAGATAAGACCACAATTCTATGTTCTTTGTTTGTGTTTCTAAGGCAGTGGGAAGCCTATGGGAGTGTAGGAGGGGCTGTGGCCCCACAAAAAGCCCTTGGAATTTTATGTGACCTGTAGGCTTCATGATTCCCAGCTGTGCTCTGTTTCATAAGCACAAATGAATGTGCTCACTTAATATTGTTATTCCTGATGCACATGGTCAAATATTTTCCTCTTGAATGGGATCTGTGGGAAGTATTCCTCAAAGAGCAAAGTACTCCCTCCCCATAACTGTCTGTGCACTATTGAGAATGCTATCATGTCATTGTAGTCCTGCAGTCCCCTCCATCTACTGAAGAAAATTTGAGGACTCCTCCCCTACAGGCCAAAGATCCAGAAACTGTGCAAACTGTGAAATTATTGGCATATATAATTGGGTGCTCATTAGGTTCTTTTCATAACTTTTGTGCAGATGTGCCCAGAGGTTCCAAACATGAAAGAATGCCACATTTCACCAACAAGGGGAGTGATTCATTGCTCACTCGCAGAGCAGAGGGAAAAGTAACAGTTTTCACCAGTGCTTGGCATCTCTAGCTAGAAGAAACACAAGGGGGGGTTGCAGACTGCCAGAAATAGTGCAAATTGAGTCCACTATTAGGGTTAGGGTTAGGGTTAGGGAATCATGGGAACTGTATTTTATTATGGCACCAGAGCTCTCTGACAGAGAAAGTTCAATGTCTCAGAAAAAAAACAATTCCCATGATTCCCTAGCACTAACCCTAACCCTAAAAGTGGACTCAATTTGCACTATTTCTGGCAGTCTGCAACCCCCCAAGGAGAAGAACCCTGTTTGAATTCTTTAAAAGCTATAGATGTGGTCAGGGTAGGGCCTTGGGGCAGATGTCCAAGGCTTCACTCAGGAAAATGAGCAGGATGGTCCCCAGACACAACAGCACTGGTTACCATATCTTAAAGTAAAGGACGACCACTGCCACCAGCCTGCCACAAGAATATGTTTTGACTTTAGAGTCAACCAATGGTACCTCTGTGTAGAAAGCTGCCACTGTCAGACAGAATAGAACTCATAGAACTCATAGAATCACAGAGTTGGAAGAGACCTCAAAGATCATAAAGTCCAACCCTCCTGCCATGCAGGAATACACAATCAAAGCACCCCGAACAGATGGCCATCCAGCCTCTGTTTAAAAACCTCCAAAGAAGGAGACTCTACCACCCTCCAAGGGACTGTGTTCCATTGTCAAACAGTTCTTACTGTCAGGAAGTTGGTCGGGTCCAGTGTTTGATGAAACTCCGTATGTTCATAGGAATAATAGGTATATGATCAACACAAATGATAGGGTATGGACTACATTGCACTATCTTTCACATGGCAGCACAGTTGTTTCATTTATTGATATCCTACCTTTTCCCAAACCCTTGAAAAGTGTACTGAACCACTGATATTCTCCACAGCCCTGACTGCAATGTGGTTGCATTGGTGACACCTGATAAGGCACACAACAAAAAAGGAGACTGCATCCTGCCTCAGGACATCAGGTGGAGGTTGCATCCTGCCTCAGGACATCAGGTGTGTAGGTTGACATTAAAAGACACACCTAAAGGAAGCTGTCCTGGATGGGAGACCTCATACCCTCCAACATTTCAAAGATGTAAACTGGGACACATGTGGCCAATCAACATCACAGTGTGGTCAAAATGGGAAAGGTGATTGATAAAGAAGAACATACAAGCTAGGGGATGCTGTAGCAGTTTGCATTTGCCTGAACCTCCTGGAAAGGGCACAACTGTTGCTGAGTTAACTGAGTACAAAGTCCTTTTGTGCTTTGAATTCAGTTGCAGCAACTCAAGTAAGCCGAGGACAAAGGGGGAAAGGAGGAGGAGGAGAGAGAAACTGGGGCAACTTAAGAATAGATGAAAAAGTGGGATGACAAGGATTAATTGGGATTCTCCCTGCCACATTGGGACAGTTAGAGGGAACGGACCTTTGTTGTATCTAGCTGCAGTAGACCATTTGCAAATTGCCAAGAATGGTGAAATTAGCATTTTAAAAACATGGCCACTCAATATACACTCTGTGTGTGTGTGTGTGTGTGTGTGTGTGTGTGTATGTATGTATGTATGAGAGAAGAAATACCTAGTCCTTTCCTCTCCCTTGACTCTGATACCTCCTCCGATCCTCGGCTACCAAATGCCACAGTGAATGTGAATTAAAAAAAAAAAAAAGACAGAGAACTGTATTGCTTTTCGTCTTCACTCTCCTGATCCATACACGGCCGAGGGATGTTATTACTGCCACCAGCCACAGGCTAATAAATAAAAAAGAGGTGTCAAGGTAAAATATACACTTCCCAGGGAAATGCTTCTAGAGGTGGGGGTGGGGGTGGGAGAGGAAAATGACAGAGAAAATAATGGCATGAAATAGGTGGATGGACTCCCCCCTGCCTCTACACACATACACAAACACACACGAGAGTGATGGAGAGGTGTTGGGGCTGAGGCGATGTGAGCTGACTTCATGATTTTCCTATCACCTGGTACGGAGAGGTGTTCCTTGTGTTCCTATTCTGGAGGAAAAGAGGGCTTAATTCCCCCCAATATGCTTGATGCTCCTGCTTTTGCAAACTTAGGGAATGAGGCAAGGAATGGCACCCCACTTTTTATTTTGTCTTTAAAACAACAACAATAATAGCAATAGTGTTAGGACCTACCAGGCTTCAATGTCCCATGCTGAGAGGAATAGCTGGCACATAAAAAGTGATATAATATATGAGAAATTCATAATCATAATAATCAGGGCTATAAAACGACTTCCAATCCCTCGCTGGCAGTATCAATTTTTAAAGAAACCAACCTCCGACATTTTATGTGCCATGCAAGGCTGAATAAATATTTCAAATTCCAGAGCACCTGAGAAATTTCCAACCCTGGAAATAATGTTTTCTTGTGGTAACAAAACATATAGGAGAGATACCACAAGAGATGATTCGCTTCTGTAAAATGCTTTCTTTGGTCACGGGTAAATATATATTACATGTTATAATGGGGCATTAGAGGCGCCATGTTGCTTTGGAGCAATGATCCATCTAGTTCAGTGTTGCCTCTTAAAAATGTCAGATGCTACCAGACAAGGTGAACATGATGACAACACCCACCTTCCGTTCTTAGTGCCAAACGTATGGATTTGTGCATGTATGTGTGTGTGTGTAGGAGAGAATGAGATTAAAGCAAGGAGTGAGTGAGGGAGGCCTGACCCTTCTTAGCTCAAGAGAAAGAAAAGGTGCATAATAAATAGAACTGGAGGCTTGGAACAAAATGCTTGGAGGCAGGATTTAACCCAGAGGCAGCTGCTACTACTTGCTTGACTTGATAATACAGATTTCTCTGTAGTCAGCTGCAATGGTGCAAGGGGACTATATATAATAATTTATGAGCCAGCATGGTGTAGTGGTTTGAGAGTTGGACTATGATTCTGGAGACATGGATTCAAATCCCCACTCTGGGTAATCTTGGGCAAGTCAAATGCTCTTAGCCTCAGGGGAAAGCAATGGCAAACCAATCCTGAACAAACCTTGCTGAGAAAGCTCCATGATAGGTATGCCTTAGGGTTGCCATAAGTTGGCAATGACTTGAAGGCACACAATGAGAGTTACCAAGATTACAAGACAGCAAGAAGGATGAATGACATAACACAATGTCCCATTACAGTGCTGCACATCTTTTGTTCATGGCATGAACTTTCTCTTCAGGATATGACCAGGGAGACAAGTCCTTGCAAGAAAAGCCACCATCTGTACAGAGGCTGCTGGTAGTTCCTATGTCAGTAGTGGATCTGCTCTGGCCTGAATTCTCAACTTTAAAGGAGTTATCCCATGTGCTGAACTATTTGGGAGAGGATTTCAGAGACACTGCATATGGGATGCAGTGGCTCAAGTGGTTAAGACATTGACTCTGTTGATTGCAAGACTGGCAGCTTGGCAGTTTGAGGCCTGGGTGCTGCATGATGGGGTGAGCTCCTGTCTCTAGTCCCAGCTTCTGCCAACCTAGCAGTTCAAAAGCATGTGGATCAAACTGTTATAACTGTCTAATGTGGATACACTTTAAGTGAGACTAAGGGCCTCGGCAGACGACTAATAGAGTCATCTCCGAGCCCTGGAAGAGGAGGGGCAGCCGCATGCGCGGCGCCCCTTCCTCTTCCCGAGGTTGCTCTCGGAGCTGCTGGCCCTCCGCACGGCCGGCGCTCCCAGGGCAACCTCCCGCCGCAGCGACCGCACGCACTGCGGTGGAAAAGGCAGGGAAAGTGCGCCCTACACGTTTAGGGTGCACTTTCCCTGTCTTCTAAAAGGAGCGCCAATTTGGAGCTCCTTTTAGGGATGCCGCAGGAGCGCCGCAGTGTGGAGGCTGCGGTCCCACAGCGCTCCGTCCGGCGGCGTCTGGGAAGCTCTCGTGTGCTTCCCCCCTAACTTTCACTGCTGTTTCTGTCTCTTTTCTCTCTTTGCCTGCAAGTCTTTCATCCCATGACCACCATCCTGAATGTTTTTGCTAAGTCTAATTCCATCATAGAAGGCTAAAAACCCTAAAAGCACCAGATCTCGTCTGATCTTGGAAACTAAGCAGGGTCAGTCCTGATTAGTATCTGGATGGTACTTTCAGAGGAAGGAACTGGCAAAATCAGTATTCCTTGCCTAAGAAAACCATATGGAATTCATGGGGTCACCACAAGTCAACAGATTACTTAAAAGCACATATACACACATACAAGCCAACACCATTGGCTGCTCAGCCAAAGAGCAGTGGCGTTCCTTCTCTCTCTCTCTCTCTCTCTCTCTCTCTCTCTCTTTCTTGGCGGAGCCACTTCCGAATGGCATGTTTTACAGCCTCTCCAAAAATATTATTCAAGATGAAGGAGAATCATGGCTTGTGCAGGCGCCAAGCCTTTGCTGGGAATATATCATCCTGAATTGGGACTCCTCTCTCTGCCCTGTGATGAAGTGCTTCATTAATGGGAGACGCGGCAACTCAGATGCCGGCTGATTCAACAGCTTCTCCGACACCTGACATCCCCACACATCCATTTGTTCTGAAACCCTTCCCCACACTCTGACAGGAGCCCCCACCTGCCTCTCATCCCTGAGAGGTTATTAAACTGGATTCTCTTATAGTGCAGTGATTTCCTATTAGGAGAAAAGAGAGAGAAAGTCATCCAGCAAGGTGCAATATAAAGGAAACCCTTACCCCTCCGCCTGACTACCTCTGTGAGTCCGCATGTTGGCCTCCTCGTGCAAAATGGCTTCCAGATGGCTTAGGAGCTGATGGGTGGCATTGGCACTTAGGAGCAATAGGTGGCATCTGAAGGGTGTGTGTGTCCTTTGTTGTTGTTGTCTGCCTTCAAATCATCTCTGACTTATGGTGACCTTAATGCAAACCTATCATGGGTTTTGCTTGGCAAGATTTGTTCAAAGGAGTTTGCCATTGCCTTCTCCTGAAGCTGAGAGCATGTAACGTGCACAAGATCCCTCAATGGGTTTCATGGCCAAGCAATGATTCAACTCCAGTCTCCAGAGTTGTAGTCCAATGCTCCAACCACTATGCCACATTAGCTCTTGTTAGTGTGTGGAATATATCTATAGTTACACCTACGTGCCACTTGGGAGAGGGCATACTACATGGCTAGCATTTCTAAAAGTGCTGCTTATTCCATATATTATTAAAGTCAGCACAAAATCACCACAAAGCATCCAGTGCTCATACTTTCAAAGGGAACTTTACTTTGCAAGAGTGGACAACCTCTAATCTCCAGTTGGTGTTGGACTGCAACTCCCATTGGCCCTAGCCAGCACATCTAGTGATGAGGGCTGATGGGATTTGCAGTTAAAGAATATCTGGAAGATTAAGTTTCCCAGGCCCACTGAAAGGTTTCCTTCAACTCTTTGTGGAGAAGATTTCATCTCTCAGTTAGTATCCAGGTACTGGGAAGGCTATTGTGTGTGTGTGTGTGTGTGTGTGTGTCAGAAAGAGAAGCTGGAAAAGGATAGGTGTGAGAGAGACAGGGGATGTTGGGAGCTGTTAAATAGAGAGCATAATGGCTGTCAGAAACTTAAGTTTGAAATTTGGAGTTGCTACATGCATCACCTTACCTCAGTGTCATATGTGCAGATGTTTTGGAATGGTACTAAGTCCCAGATGAGTCTTCCTCATTACTTTTTTCACACCCCCTTCCATATCTTCTCACCAGCCCCTTAGCCTGTACACACAATATTTGTGTGAGAACACACACACAAAGCAAAATCCTGACCATTCACATATCCATGTGGATGAATACTATGATTTGGACCCAAATACTATGATTTGGATCTGTTAAAGTCAGAACTATTCTGATTTACAATTTCCAAAATCTGGAAGCCAGCATGGTCCCCCACAATGACTTTCCCAAGCTCTGTTGCTAATGTGATGATGCTAACAGAAGGAAAGTTTCCTCTCCCCCTTCTCTTTGTAGCCACAACCCCCCTGGGAAAATCTGTAGGGTGGGGCAGCAGAGGACTCCTGAACAAGGCAGGGAGTGGATAGCATTGGGGGAGAAGATGAGAAAGTTTTCTTTTCAGGGATTAGTTTCTCTTTGGAACCAAGCCTCTGTGTTTACTGAATAGCCAGTGGTGGTTCTAGTGATCACAGTGGTACTTTTCAGAGTCCTTGAGAGACTACAGGAATTTCTGCGAGCCAGTAATTGATGACCAGTCTACCTGGGAATGAAATGTTTGATTCCTCCTCCCCCCAGGATAACAGATGCAGTGGAGATGCAGTGAAGATGCAGCATAGATTGCAAGGTAAAATACTAATCTATGTGGGGTCTAGCACTGCCCACTTCACACATTATACAGGTCCATTTATTGTGCACATGAGCTTATGAATAGTAAGGACTCAGCTTGTGTGTACTAAGGAAGTGTGTGCATCTGCCTTCCATGGAACTGACAGTGGATACTGATGTAGGAATTAATCCCAGACTGTATCAAACTATACACACTCACACACGCACATACCACACACACACAATCCTATAGTGGGTTCAAAAAGTCCTAGAAATTTCCAAACAATACATCACATGAAAATTTTAAAACAGCCTGATAAGTGCAGGTACATCTCCTGCACTACAATGACCAATGCAGAGAAATAGAGGACAACAAGAAAAAGAGAAGAACAAGAGACCTATTCCACAAGATCTGAGAAATCAAAGGACAATTCAAACCAAGGACTGGGATGCTCTATGACAATAAAAGGAACATAATTGAAGGCCAAGAAGGAATATAAAGATGTTGGATGCAATACACAAAAGAGCTATATAAAAGAGATGACAAAATGAAGGACATATGGGACAAAGAGTCATATGAAGATGAATCCCAGATTCTAAAAAGTGTGTTGGAAGCTACAGTAAGAGAAATGGCAAAAACAAATCACCAGTAACAGATGATATTCCAGTTGAACTGCTGCAATTCACTTGACAGAGTCAACTCTAGTGCTAACCAACATATGTCAACAGATATGGAAAACAAAATGATGGCCAACAGATTGGAAGCGATCAATATACATCCCCATCCACAAAAAAAGAGACACAAAGGACTGCAGCAACTATACGACCAAAGTACTCATCTCTCATGCAAGCAAAATCATGTTCAAAATTCTGCAATATAGACTCCAACTATACATGGAAAGAGAAATCACAGGGGTCCAAGCAGGGTTCAGGAAAGGAAGAGGCACTATGGACCACATTGCAAACATATAATGGCTAATGGAGAGCATCAGAGATTTTCAAAAGAAAATCTGCATGTGCTTTATAGACTATAGCAAAGCCTTTGACTTTATGAAAGGCTATGGAATGCCCTTAAAGACATGGGATTGCCAACATATCTGATAGTCCTGATGAAGAATCTGTACTCAGGTCAAGAGGCTACTGTCTGAGCAGAACACAGAGAAACAGAATGGTTCCCAATTGGCAAAGAGGTCAGAAAGGCTGGATCCTTTCACCCTATCTATTCAACTTATATGCCGAACATATTGTAAGGAAAGTAGGCTTGGACACGGAAGAAGGAGGAGTGAAAATAGGAGGAAGGAATATCAACAATCTAAGATATGCAGATGACACCATAATACTAGCAGAAAACCTCACAGATCTGGAACAACTATTAAGAAAGATCAAGGAAGAAACTGCAAAAGCAGGCCTATTGCTGAATATAAAGAAAACAAAATAATGACAACGGAGAATCTTGACAAATTCAATCTAGACAATGAACAAATAGAAATGGTAAAAGAGTTCTTGTACTTGGGATTAAGCATTGATAGAAATGGGGACTGCAGCCAGGAAATCAGAAGAAGATTAAGAATGGGGAGGGTGGCTATGAAAGAACTAGAAAAGATTCTAAAATGCAAAGATATGCAACTAAACACAACAGTCAGAATTGTACAAGTCATTGTATTCCCTATTATCACGTATGGATGTGAGATCTGGGCAATGAAGAAAGCAAATAGGAAGAAAATCAATGCATTTGAGATGTGATGTGGGAGAAGAGTGCTTAGGATTCCATGGACATCCAAAAAGACAAATGAATGGGTCCTGAAGCAGATCAAGCCAGAAATCTCCCTGTAATCCAAGATGACAAAAGTGAGGCTGTCGTACTTTGGGCACATCATGAGAAGGGAGAACTCACTGGAAAAAACAATAATGCTAGGAAAGGTGGAGGGAAGTCGAAAGAGAGGAAGGCCAAATGCTAGATGGATGGACTCTTAAGGAGAACATGGGTATGAGTTTACAGGACATAAGCAGATCAGTGGAGGACAGGGAATCTTGGAGATGTCTCATTCACAGGGTCGCCATAGGTTGAGATGGACTTGAGGACAGTTAACAACAACAAACATCTCTTGCCAAATCCCAATACTTTGGGGCAATCTGGGTGAGCCTTGAGGAGATGAAGAAGAGCACTTGGCTCTTCTCAGCCTTCTCTGAGCTTACAGAGCTTTTTGGCTTATGCTTCTAAGGAGGATCAGGAAAAGAGTCCCACATTCCATTGAATGTGATGTAATTTACTAATTAAGATGTTTTCATCCATAAAGCTTGGTGAAAATGGGAGTGAAGTGATAGGTAATGGAGGGGAAACATCTGCCTCTTTCATCTCCATTCCTTCATCTCCATCTCCATTGGAACCATTTCCTTTGAGAAGACAAAAAGAAGGAAAAGGATGTGTATGTGGGGTCAGGGCAGGATCTGTTTTGAGTCCCAAGCTTTGGAGGGGAGGTGGGTTGCCCCTTCCATTCAGTGGAGTGAGGCAGCTGCTTTGGGTGGCAGAATTGGGGTGCCAGCGCAACAAATTGTTATTTCTTTGATTTCTTATTGTTCCATTTCTTTCTTTGTTGGTTTTACTGTCAGGGGTGTGGACTAGTGCTTGTAGGATTTTCAGACTCAGCTGCCAAAATCACTTAGCTGCCTTGGGGTACATCACACTTGGATTTGGGGCATGCACATATGTGTGTGGGTGTGTGTTGCCATTTGCTGCTCTGCCTTGGGCCCCAAAAAGTATTGGGTTGGAGGAGCCATCAAACTGTTTGATTCTCAGTCTGCTAAAGAGGGGCTGCATCTGTTGCCATTATTTATTACCTCACAAAGTAAACTTGCTGTGGAAGTAAAAATGCAGACTACAGTAGTGGTTCTTTGGGTCAGAATGCTCACGACCTCAAAATCAACACTTTTCTCTCTTGAAGGGCCTCTTTTCCATCTTGATGTACAACCCCTTGAAATGAGAAAGACAGTCCAAGAACAGAGTTTAGGAGAAGAATGAGATTGGGCAAAGGTTTGTGTCTGTGAGGGGAGGGGGGGGTAAGAAAGCAAGGCATATTGTCTTGCCAACTCTTCCTTACCTTCATCTTTCTTACTCTCTTAACTTGCTCTTGCTGTTGTGCCTTTACTGGCATACAAATGCAAGTGATTATCTCCATACTCGGAATGGGAATTGTGAGAGAAATAAATAAATATGGAAATGCTGAAGTGCAGGTATGTATATGATGGGGGTGGCCGGGTGGGTGAAAAGCAACTTGGAATATTTTGATAGGGCAAAAGGAGAAAAGGTAATGAGTGCCGCTTTGCATTAGTTACAGCTTTTGACTAATATATGTAGCAGTGGCTTGTGGTTTCCATGTCAGAAAGGTTTGAATCTACTTTGGGTTTTAGTCTAAATTTTAAGAGTTGTCCAAAGCCCCCCACCTATTTTGGGGTCATATACCTTGGATATTTCCTTTAAAGTTCAGACTAAACTCCAGAGCCAATTCACTGCCCATCTGACATGGAAGCCATCAGTTTCCACTGGCTACAGGAAGATTTCTATATGAAGCACATATCTCACTTTGATTTCTAAAGAGAAAGACAGCAAATCACATATTTACTTAGAAGCCCTGTCCTTTTGATGAACTGACTGAAATATTGTTTTCATTCTCAGATATGTGGGGAGAAGTGTGGCTTACTTGAGGGAGGACTGTCCCCTGTTTGAAGGCCTGATTCTCCAGTACAAGCCTTGGTTTAAAGATAAAGAAATATCCAAAGCAGGGAAGGTTCTTGTAGTCTTGAGCACCTGGACAGCAGACTAAGCAGACCCACAGCTCATCAGTCCATGATCCTCCCCATAACAGCCTTGTTGCTGTTTGTTGTGTGCCTTCAAATTGTTTCTGACTTACAGCAACCTTGACGTAAGTTTTGTGGCAAGTTTCTTGGCAAGCTTCTTCAGAGGGGGTTTGCTGTTGCCATCCTCTGAGGTTGAGAGAGTGTGCCTTGCCCAGGGTCACCCAAGTTGGAGACTGAAGATGAATTTCACTTGGAAGGGAATTATTCTTATTTGGAGAAGGTAATAACCTCATTTTGTCTCCCCCCTCCCATTGCTACACCCATTATTAGGACATCTCAAAAAGTGCAAAAGTGTGAAGTTGTAGGTTTTCATGGCCAGCATCCATAGTTTTTTTTGGTGAGTTTTTTGGGCTGTGTGGCCATGTTCTAGAAGAGTTTCTTTCTGACGTTTTGCCAGTATCTGTGGCTGGCATCTTTGCACTAGATTTTGAAGCTTCATGGGCTTCTTTATCAGGCAAAGGTGTTAAAAAACATGCAGGGGAAGAAGAAGGATAATGAAGGTGGTGCGCCATATTGCTTTGAGAAAGGCATGGAGGAATAATCTGGAATATTTTCACCTAATACTGCCCACCATTTACTTGATGTAACGCCGTCTCTCTTTTCTTTGGCTGTTGGGCATCCCAAGGTTAAGAAGCAAATATGTTGAGAGGGACATGGGCAGCCCAGCAGCTACCTCAAGTGAAAGGTAGTGGCTCAGTCATGGACATGAGATGAGAAGGAAAGGAGCTTCCCATAGTCAGTGGCGGCTGGCAGGAACATTTGGGAACTGTTGCTGGTGAATGGAAAATTTTCTTTGGGTAGATAATGTTATTTATGGCCATGGTATTCCTTGAGAGAGCCACCTTGGTATAGTGGTTTGAGCTATGACAAGGGAGACCAGGGTTTAAATCCCCACTGGGTAACCTTGGAGCAGTCACACACATTCAGCTTCAGAAGAAGGCAATGGGAAAGCCCCTCTGGACAAATCTTGCCAAGAAAATCCAGTGACAAGTTCACCATAGGGTTACTATAAGCTGGGAAGGATTTGAATGCACATATAAAACCAGC
>CM034703.1:159172630-159186814 GCA_020142125.1 Phrynosoma platyrhinos
AGGACAGCTCCCTGAGGGTGCAAGGAGAGGAACAGCATCTAGGTGGATGGGAAGGAAAGAGCCCCTGGGTGAGATCAGAGTTTGTGAGCCCCTAAGAAACATGCACTGTTGCTAGTCATATGTGATGAAGCAGTGCTAGTAGCAACACTACTGTTGTTACTACTACTGCTGCTGTCCTCCCCCCATATATTTATTATAGCTTCAACATAAATACATACATATACGTTAAATAAAGAAAAAATATTTTGAAATTCCAATTATCATAAGTATCTATATAATAAATATACATTATAGATATACACTTTAAAGACTCTCTATAATATAAAATCCTTCACTATGTCTTTTTTTATTTCTCCTTCTCTTCTTTCACATTCTCACCTTGTCACTTTTTGGGTCATAAATTTACATAAGTTCCATTAAATTTTTTTCCCACCATTCAGCTTCCCCACTGCAGATATCAACTGTTACTAGCTTTGTTTTATCTACTTCTCTTAATTTCTTTGTATTTATACTTTCCTATCATAACTATGTTTAATTTCTACCCAACTATTTTCCAATATTTCTTTACACTCATTACTAATTTAAATTCTCTATAAATATATACACATATATACTTCTATTTTCTACTTTCTATCGTCAGCACTTAGTACGTTGTGGCGTATCATTTTCCCCAATTGTTTTCCCAAGGAATATTTATTTTCTTCCAATCTTTTTTTCTTTCTGTTATTGATTTTCCATTTTTAACCTGTGTACGAATATCCATTTCGTAAAGTTCATATAATTTCAATAACCAATCCTCTATCTCTAATTCTGAGGATGATTTCCAATTTTTGGCTATAATTAGTCTTGCTGCCATTATCATATTTAGTAATATTTTCTAATTTTTAGTTTCAGTTGGGCCATCTAGACTACTCAGAATATTTAATAGGCATATTTCCGGTTTCATAAGAAAGTTAATATTTAATGTTTTTGTAATTAATTGAGGTATTCTTTTCCAAAACTTTTGAATTGCTTTACACTGCCATCACATGTGAAAGAGTGTCCCTTTACTTTGGTTACATCTCCAGCATATTCCAGATGATTTCTTGGTAATTTACATTTACTACTACTGCTACTGTTTTGAGCCAATGCGATTTGAGTACTCGACTCTAGGAGACCAGGAATTGAATCTTCAGTTGGCCATGGAAACCCACCTTTGGCAGGTTACACTCTCTCAGCCTCAGAGGAAGGCTCTTGACAAAACTGCCAAGAAAACTCCATGATAGGTTCCCCTTAGGATTGCCATAAGTTAGAAATGACTTGAAGGCACACAGGTCTACATTACATTTTGCCTTTAAAAGCATACAAATGCACTACTACAACATATATAAAATACAATGAATGATGTGCCTTCAATTTGTTTCAGACTTCAGATGACCCTAAAGTAAATCCATCATGTAGTTTTCTTGGCAAGGTTTGTTCAGAGGGGGCTTGCCATTGCCTTCCTTTGAGGTTGAGTGGGACCTGTCCAAGGCCACTCAGTGGGATTCCATTGCGGAGTGGGGATTCGAATCCTGATCTCCTGGAGTTCTAGTCCAACACTATACTGCACCAGTTCTCCAATACACAAATTGTCCTCTTTGTAATCTACATTTCATTGCAAATGAAGACCTCTTCCTTCCTTCCTTCCTTCCTTCTTTCCTTCCTTAAAAAGCTTTTGACTCTGCTGGAGTTTAATTTCATTTAATGACTGTTAGCTTTGTTTGTTTTTTCTTCCTGCTACTTTTAATATGCTAACATATTTTTATGATTACGCAGTTATTTTTAAAATGTTTTTAAAATAATATTCCTTGAAGTATTAATGTAAATTACATTTTAAAACATGATTTAGACATTGGGCAACATCAAATTAAAATCAAGTAACTATTCTACTCCACACTCTCTTCATCTACCTATGGGACGCAAAACATATAGACAAAATGAAAAGATGACTTCCCACCCCGCAGTATCAAGACAATAATTAAAAATAATTGTTGTGCTTTTGTAAGCTGCTTTGAGCAACTCATTTTTTTAAAAAAACACAGTAAAGCAAGGTTAAATCTTTTTTTAAAAAATAGAATAATGCAGGTGCTCTTCTACAAAAAGTGAGATGGGCTGCATAGTTCTGAATTGTCAGTTTGCAATGGCTGAGACACTTCTTAAGTTTAATGACCCATCATGGTGTAGTGGTTTGAGTGCTGGACTACAACTTTGGAGTCCAGGGTTTGAATCCCCTGCTCAGCCATGAAAATCCACTGGCTGGCCTTAGGCAAGTCACACTCTCTCAGCCTCAGAAGAAAGCAATGGCAAATCCCCCTCTGAACAAACTTTGCCAAGAAAACCTTATGATAGGGTCACCTTAGGGCTGCCATAATTCAGGAATGACTTGAAGATACACAACAACAAAAACAAGAACAAATCCTAGAAAAGTGATTTGTTTTTTTCTTCTGGACTGTGACTTCCAGAACCCCCAGTCATGGTGACTGGGGATACTGGGTGTTTTAGTAAAGGGGGAAAAATAGAAGAAGAAATGTTTCTGTGTCCTGGCCCAAACCATCAATGAAGTCCTTTTTCCCTGCGCTGTGTATCTATATATCTTTGTAGACAAACTAGGAAAAATCCATTTTTCTTTAGCTTTCTGAAGGGAAAGAAAGGTGTGGCGTTAAATTTTTAAAAGGCTTCACAGTCCATCCTTAGCCATGACATGAATGCAATAGTCTCCTGCCTTCCCAGCTGCAATGATGGACATATCCACTAGTCAAGCACGAAGCTGTCACTCTTTTTCTTCCCCACATGCTTCAGCTGGACTGTCTTTTTTCATTATTAAAAATGTCATATGTACTTTTATCTACCCATTTCTACATTCGTTAACTTACTGATTTTAAAACTTGCAGAAAAGTCTTCTCTTTTTTTGTGAAAAAGGTACAAAACTATTCTGCGGATGGGTGGGTGTTTTCTTGGTGACATCCATAACGGTGACATCCATTCTGCTTTCATCAGACCTCACCTGGACTGTTGCATTCAGTTCTGAGCACCAGAATTCAAGAAAGATAATGATAAGCTGAAACATGTCCAGAGATGGTTAAAGGTGACCAAGATGGTTAAAGGGGTCCAGAGGCCGAACCATAGGAGAAATGGTGGAGGGAGCTGGGTATGATTCGCCTGGAGAAGACTGAGAAGTGATATGATAGCCACTTTCAAATATCTGAAGGGATGTCATGTAGGAGATAGAGCAGCCTTGTTTTCTGCTACCCCAGAGACAAATCAGGGGGTTTAGATTGTAAGAAAGGAGATTCCACCTAAACATTAGGAGGAACTTTCTGGTTGTTATTGCTGATCAACCATGAAATTGAGTGCCTCAGAGAGTGGTAGTTTGGAGTTCATGGGGACACTACGTTACTGTGTTCTCTAGTCTAGTTACGGGCAATTCTGTTCAAACCAATACTCTCAGAACGGTTGTGTCTCATGCCACATCACCCAATTGGATCCTGGAGAAAGCTTCATATCTGTAGTAAGATCACCCATAGTTTTGCCTCAACATCTTTTCCAAGCTAACCCTTGACCTCCTGAGCCTTGAATGAGTGTGTGTATGTATGTGAATTGCTGTGTGATTTTCCCTCTTTAATAAATAATACTTTCAATTGAAGAATTCTTTCTCTGCATCAATTCTTAGATCCCTCGGCCTCTTGGTATACATGTGGGAGATGGTCTTGTAGGGTCTTTGTAGCTGTCTCTCTCTCAATTTGGGCTAAATAAAATTCCCCATATTAGACTTTTGGCTACACCCTGGAAGTTGAAGGACCCAACTGAGGTCTTTGCTACATTTGCCAGAATGCTCTGGGCTGCCCCCAAAGTATTCTGGTCCTAAATTCCCAACAAAATTGCCTCTTACCTGCTTCTGTTGCTGTGGGTTTTCAGCGCTTGCTACAAACAATGGGTGGCTGCCTTCCCAATGCCTTCCCATTGACTGGCACTGCTGCTGGGACCAAAATGAAGTGCCAACCATGCTATCAATGCTAGGTACCTTGTTTTGACCTCAATGCAACTCGCACCTGCAATGGCAGTGCCTGGCAACTTGCAAGGATTACAATTGAAAAGGCAGTGCCCACCATTGTTGCAAAGAGAGTTGAAACCCTCCCACAGCAAAAGATTAATTGTTTAAATGTGAGTTGGGGGAGGAAGTCCTGAATTGGGTGCAGGTGTCATGAAGACAATCAAGACCTGATTTGGGGTTTTGGCCCTGCATCATGTAAATAGGACACAGTGAGCCCAGGGGAAATTCAGAGTAAATCACCCATATAGTTAAGCCCTGAGGCTTTTGTACTTTGGATGTACTTTTGATAGCGTCACTCATTAAAAAAGATGATAATACTCGGTAAAGTGGGAAGCAGTCAGAAAAGAGGAAGATCATGGATAGACCCAATCAAGGAAGCCACATCCCTGAGTATCCAGGACCTGAGTAGAGCTGTTGATGACTTGGAGGTCTTGGAGGTTTCTCATTCATTGGGTTGCTGGTATATGGGTTTGAGTATTGGATCATGACTCTGGAGACTAGGGTTCAATTCCCAGATTGGCCATGAAACCCACTGGGTGACCTTGGACAAGTCACATACTCACAGTTTCATGGGAAGGCAATGGCAACCCACCTCTGAACAAATCTTGCCAAAAAAATCCTATGATAGGTTTGCGTTAGGGTCCCCATAAGTCAGAAACGACTTGAAGGCAGACAACAACAACAAAGAAGGACACTCCCTTTCACCCACCATCTGTTGCCCATTAGTGCCAATGCCACTCATCAGCTCCTAAGACATCTGGAAGCCATTTTGCACAAGGAAGTCAGCATGAAGACTCACAGTCGTAGTCAGGCAGAGAGACAAGGGGCTTACCTTCATATTGCACTTTGCTGGATGACTCTCTCTCTTTTTTCTCTGACTTGATGGCAATTAACAACAAAAAATATTTGCACAGAAAGATGTGGACAAAGGTCAGAGAGCAGCCTCTTGAGGCTCCTGTCTCTATGTACCATCAGAACCTGGTTCTGCAACTGTTCTTGTTGTGTGCTGTCAAGCCATTTCCAACTTATGGCAAGAGGTTTTCTTGGAAAAGTTTGTTCAGAGGTGGTTTGCCTTTACATTCCCCTGAGCCTAAGAGAGTGTGACTTCCACAAAGTCACCCACACAGCCAAGCTGGGAATCAAACCTTGGTCTCCAGAGATATAGTTCGACACTGAAACCATTACACCACACTGCTTCTTGCCCACATCTGTCATGGAGCTCCATTTTCCTGGAGGCTCTCCAAAATCAGAGCCTGAGAATCTTTCCCTTTGGGCTGTCTTTCTTGGCAACACAGCTTGACTAGAGAACTGGGGAGTTTAGCATCTGTTTTTGTGTTTAGTTATTTTAATTGAATGTTATGTTTGCTTTTTAAAGCTCCTATTTCAAGTGTTTTTGGTTGGGGCAGACTGTGAGTGTTTGTGCGAAGGAAGGTGGGCAAAAGAAAATAATCTTGTGTCTAGAAACGGAGAGCCTCTCCTTTTTCCAAAGGCTCCGGGTAAGTAACACAATTATACATACAAATATAATTATAGATCAAAGAGACGGTTGCCTATCCCTGAAGGGCTCACAGGCTGTTATCTCTCAGTCAAAGCCAGGCCCGATGGCTACCTTAGCCAGGAAGAAAGGAATGAAGGCGCTTGCTTTTCAAGCTTGTCTTTCCCATCTTTCCTCCTCTATGCCCATGCCCGCCTCAATGCCCCCTGCGCCCTCCTGCCCGCATCCCCGTTGCTATCACAGATCCAATTTGACTATTGTTTGGGCTGCGCACCCATCTATTTTTCTCTTTTTCTTTCTCCCCCTTCCGCTTGGCGCTTTGTTATTTTAATGGATTTTTTATTCCAATCCTGGCAACGCGGCGGGCGGAGGCTGAGATACTACATCAAATTGCATTCTTCTTCTGTAAATCTTTTTCTCTCTCAATTCCCCCCTCCTCTTTCTTTGGGGAGAAGAAGGAAGATGGAAAGAAAGGGGGGATAATGGGAAAGAAGGGGAAAAAATACAAATCAGAGATACACAGCCTGTAGCTGTGTTGAGGTTTAATGGAAATGCGGAGTCCCTTCTCATTTGGGTACCTGGCCATGGTCCTCTGAGCAGCTCAGAAAAGCAAACTGATCACCAGGCCCCTAAATGGTGGTAGCATTCAAAGACTGTTGCATGTTAGTCTGGAAAATCAGTATGCCGAGGGATCTTGTAGCATCTTTAACTGAAAGAAGCAGCTAGTAGAATGAGTTTTTATAGACTTGGCCCTACTTCTTCAGATGCATGAGATACGTGTCTCTGGACTCTCCACCCCTATGCATCTGAAGAAGGAGGCTCAAGTCTATGAAAGTTCATGCTACCAGTTTCTTTTTTTCCATTCGTCTCAAAGGTGCTACAAGATCCCTTGGCATACTGGGCCTCAAAAGGAACCCACTGTAGAACTGCAGTCTTATTAGCCCTCCACTGCCTTCCCAGATGGAAATCTCAGGTTTCCCAGCTAAATCCTTGTGCCTGTGCTCAGATTGTCACTAGCTCTTTTTTTTCATCTCCCCCATCTCACAAGTGTGGACTGACTGAACCTCACAATGCCCCTTCCAAAACTCAGTTCACTTATTTCACTACCCTAGCAGAAAAGTGAAGCTGGATAATGAAGAAAGTGTACAATTTACCCACTGGATGACCTGGGGCAAGTCTCGCTCTCTCGGCCTCAGAGGAAGGTAAGGGCAAACCTTACAACAGCAATGGATGAAGGAAACAAGCCCGGTGAAAGGGCCTTCAGTGACAGCTGGTGACTCCCACTATCGGTGGGGCAGTGATCCTGACCTGGGTTTTAGTACAAACTTTAAAAGAACTATCCAGTGTATTGGACCTATAAGAAGACTAGAGCTTGCCACCTTGGGTAGCTCCTTTAAAGCTCAGACTAAAAACTGAAATGGAATCACCACCTCCCTGACATGAGGGCCATCATCTACTACTAAAGCCTATGGCTGGCATCCTGTTAGTGCAGGGGTCCCGGACTTTTTGATCCGGGGGCCAGTTTGCTGGCCCCTAGATCTTCCGGGGGGCTGGAGGCATGGGCACATGAGCACGACTCTGGGTGCCATTTTGGAAGACAAAATGGCGCCCGGCAGCAGGCGCGATCGACAGCAGTGCGACAGCGGCAGCGGGGGGCTGGTAGGAAGGCCTCAGCGGGCCGGGGCCGGCCCATGGGCCGTAGTTTGGGGACCCCTGTGGTAGTGAGTAACACATGTATAAGGCCAACATCTATCTGTAGAAGTCATTTTTGGGTTGTTGAAGAGGCCAGAATTGCCTACAAACCTCAGACTGAATACTTTCCCCAAGCCCACTGTTTACCTGCTATAGTCCTCCGAAAATGTCCATTTACTTGTTAGTGGAAATGAGGAGGTGGCAGTGGTGAAGTGCCTGGCTATGTTCCTGTAGGAGGATGAGCAGTACTGATGTCATCCTCCTAGACCTCCAAAGAACCCCTGGGAGGTTGCTGGGGATGCTTCATCATATGCGTCCAGCAATAGGAACATAGCTGGATGTTTCTCCAACCCGTGATCTCTACCAACAAGTAAATGGCTGTCTTGGGAGAGCTACAACAGTTAAAAAGCAGGGTTTTGGAGGTGGTGATGGAGAAGATATGATGTAGTTCTGCCTAGTGAAACTGTACATTACAGCTGCATCTTTAATGCAGTTTGAAACTGCTTTAACTCCCATGGCTCAATGCTATGGAATCTTGGGATTTTTTTTAGTTTGTTATGGCACCAGAGTGCTCTGAGAGAGAAGGCTAAATATCTCACAAACCTATAGATTTGAAAATTCCATGGAATTGAGCCATGGTAGTTGAAGCGGTGTCAAACTGCATTCTTTCTGCAGTGCAGATGCAGCCCATATCTCCCTCATCTAGGATCTTGGCCCATGTTTCACCTTGCTTGCCTCCAGAAACTGGGATCATGTTGGGTGGACTGTGATATCTTGAGATTTTGTTCCATAAATTCTGGGCATTCGGCCCACAATGTCCTCTCCTTGTTGAGATCTCCCTCTTCATAGTGTGAATGAAGCTTTACTTTATATTCTAGTTGCTCTCCTGTGACAGTGGCAAAATCAGGGAAGTTTATTATCCCTTACTCTTGGTAGGGGCAGTAACAACAGGCATCAGAGTGAGTAAAAGTGATGCTAGGGCAAACCTATCATTTTTTTGGGGGGGGGGGCTAAGATGTATTCAGAGGTGGTTTGCCATTGCCTTCCCTTGAGGCTGAGAACATGTGACTTGCCCAAGGTCACCCAGTGGGTTTCATGGCTGAGCTGGGAATTAAACCCAGAGTCATAGTCCAATGCTCAAACCACAATGCCTATACCTTGCTAAATCCTGGAAATACTATGCTACTGAACAGTGTTCATGTCATATGCTGAACTCCATAGTGAGGGCTGTGCTATCTCATCCATTGCACCAAAGCACCATGTCATCTCACGTCTGTGATGCTGAATGTAGATTATATGGCATCTAGCATGGTAAACATGCCAGGGGTGCTGGTCCTGTTTTACAGAGCCCAGATCACATGTGTAGTCAGCATGCCATTGTACACTAATACTAACAAATGACTTCATCCCATTGGTACCTCTTTCATGCTACAGGAGTCCAAAACACTGCCTTTTCATCATGATATGATGCCCTCTACATATGGAATGGCCATTTGCCCTTTGGGATGTCACAGCTGTCATAGTATGCCATTATCATTGCAGAAGACATTACTACTCCTTTGCTGTCCTACTACGCCAAGAAACTCGGTTGGTGACTGCATTAGACAGGCCTTTCTGTTGTGGCACTTGAGTTGTAGAATTCCCTTTCAAAGGAAGACCATCTGGTTCCATATCTCTTGAGGTTCTGGTGGGCAGCTAAGATTGCACCATTTCATGTGGCCTTTGTTCCTTAAAACCTCTCGTTGTTTTAACTGTTTGTGTGTGTTGTTTTTAAAATATATTTTATTAAATTGCTTTAAACCATTTTAAACATAATGTTTCATCTGTTTATCTTTAACAATTTTAAAATTTGGAATAATCCCCCCCATTATCTGTTTTGTCTGTTGAACTGAGAGCCAGCGTGGTGTAGTGCAATGGTTCCCAAACTTTTGGACTTCAACTCCCAGAAGCCCCAGCCATCTTGGTCAACTGTGGGGAATTCTGGGAGCTGAAGTCTAAAATATCTGGAGGACCGAATTTTGGAAACCACTGATGTAGTGGTTGGAGTGTTGGACTAGGACTGAGGGGGACCATGGCTTATCCATGGAAACCCACTGGGTGATCTTGGACAGGTCACACTCCCTCAGCCTCAGAGGATGACAATGGCAAAGCTACTCTGAGTAAATCTTTCCAATAAAGCCCTGTGATAGGTTCACCTCAGGATTGCTGTAAGAAAAACTTGAAGGCATACAACAACTACTGCTTTGCATTACTTGGGGGAGGGCTGACAAGTGGTAAATAAATACTTTAAATAAGTAAGTCAATAAATAACTTAGGGCCTCGGCAGACGACTAATAGGGTCGTCTCTGAGGCAGGGAAGAGGAGGGGCAGGCGCACGATCGGCGCCCCTTCCTCCTCCCGAGGTTGCCCTTGGAGCTGCCAGCCCTCCGCACAGCCGGCGCTCCGAGGGCAACCTCCCGCCGCAGCGTCTGCACACGCTGCGGCGGAAAAGTCAGGGAAAGCGTGCCCTACGCTTTTAGGGCGCACTTTCACTGACTTCTGAAAGGAGCGCTGATTTAGTGCTCCTTTCAGAGGCGCCGACGGTGCACCGCGGTGCAGCTACGTCGCTCCGGCGGTGCACTGTCCAGCAGCGTCCCCGACACCATCGTCTGCTTCCCCCCTTAGTTGAGACCAGTGCTCAGGGAGACCTCAGGCCTTGGCATTGTGTCCCATCCAGCTCTCTCTATTGCTCACCTCTCCCTGTCCCACTGCTCACTTCTTTCCTAGCAGAAGCCGCCTCTGGCAATAAGGAGTAGAATCTGCCTACATCCATCATCTGTGCAGAGAAATACATCATCGCCAAGTGGCACCTTCATTTAAAGGGCTATTATCAGAGTAATTCTGTCCATTCATCACTGGAGCTCAACTGGCACCATGCTGATTCTTGGGTCGACCCCCTGATGTCTCTAGGACAATAAGAGAAATTAGAAGACAAACAATTGGGGACAGTATGTCAGGGAATCTCCCTGGCAACCTCAGGGCAAACTGCTTGACCAGTGGTGGCAATGCAGAGTAGAGCCAAATCCCAGGGAGGTTTACATTCAGTTTAAAACTGAGCCTGTCACCTCATCACCATACCCACAAATTTTGCATTTCCATGAGTATGCATACAGTCCATCAAGGTTCTTCCTGGGCAGCAGTTCACTCCATGCATCTGAGGAAGGAGACCAAGTCTATAAAAGCTCATGTGCTTTATAGACTACAGCAAAGCCTTTGACTGCATAGATCATGAAAGGCTATGAAACACATCTGATAGTCCTGATGAGGAATCTGTATTCAAGACAAGAGGCAACAGTCAGAACAGAACAGAAACAGAATGGTTCCCAATTGGCAAAGGGATCAGACAAGGCTGCATCCTTTCACCCTATCTATCCAACTTATATGCAGAACATATTATAAGAAAAGCAGGCTTGGACACAGAACAAGGAGGAGTGAAAATAGGAGAAAAGAGTATCAACAATCTAAGATATGTAGATGACACCATAGTACTAGCAGAAAACCTCACAGACCTGAAACACCTACTAAGGAAGATCATAAAGAAAACAAAAATAATGACTACCGAGGACCTTCACAAGTTCAACCTAGACAATGAAGAAATAGAAATAGTAAAAGAATTCCCATACCTGGGATCAAACATTGATAGAAATGGCAAATGCAGTCAGAAATCAGAAGAAGACTAAAAATGGGGAGAGTGGCTATGAAAAAACTAGAAAAGATTCTAAAATTTAAAGATATACAACTCAGCAGAAAAGTCATACAAACCACTGTATTCCCTATTACCATGTATGGATGTGAGAGCTGGACAGTTAAGAAAGATGATAGGAAGAAAATCAATGCATCCGAGATGTGGTCCTGGACAGCCCATGGACAGCCAAAACGACAAACAAATGGGTTCTAGAGCAGATCAAACTGGAAACCTCCTTGGAAGCCGATGACCAAACTGAGACTATCAAAGCAGCTTCATATCGCGCATGGGATGTCTAAGCGGTTTACAACTGTGAGCTCATTGTCCCCCAACAGTTGGGTACTCATTTTAGCGACCTCGGAAGGATGCAGTCCTGAGTCAAGCCTCAGCCCTGGCTGGTATTGAACTCGCAACCTTGTGGTCTATGAGTGAGTGGCTGCAGTACAGGCATTTAACCACTGCGCCAACATTAGGCGTACTTTGGACACATCATGAGAAGGGAGGACTCTTTGGAAAAAAAACCAATAATGCTGGGAAAGGTGGAGGGAAGTAGGAAGAGAGGAAGGCCACAATACCAGATGGATGGACTCTGTTAAGGAGGTCACAGGTATTAAGGCTTGCAGGAATTAAGCTGAGCAGTGGAGGACAGGGGGTCTTGGAGATGTCTCATCCATAGGATTACCATGAGTCGAGATTGACTTGAGGGCAGTTAACAAACAACTTATTTCTCAAAGATGTGGCAAGATCCTTTTACACATATTCAGTATTTGGAAAAAGTAGTTGAACTGAAGGTCTGCTACAGCTATCAGGACCATATTGCACCACTGTGCTATGGTGACATAACAACACAGCGACATCACCAGTGAGCGTGCCCTACTGCATTATGTCATTGGTGTCCTGGCACCATCCTGTCATAGCACCATTACAAATGTGCATCTTTGCACATATGGAAATCTGTTAATGACCACCTTTTGCACCACCAAACAGTAGCTTTTTTGCTGTAGAAATCCAATCCCACTTCCCTCCATGAGAACTCCATTACTGGATGGGATGTGGGCAGGTTAGGAGCATGGCCAGCTAGTTCCTCTCTTGGAATTCCCCAGATTTGTGCAGGGAATCCACAAACTACTTCTGGTGCTTGGTCTGAAACTATCACTCCCAGCTGCAGTACCCTGCTGGGTTGGCGCCATGATGTGAAAACACTATGATGCTGCAGTGGCAAGTAACAGCTAAAATGCCAAGTACACCCCAATATATGAGTTCAAATCAAAGGTTCAAAAAAGTAGGCAGTTTCATTTACATAAGATGGGAAAAAATGAGGGGGGAATGGGTGGGTGTGGCATGGCCACCTACTTTTTTTGTTCTATCTATTGGTAAGAAAAGGTCTTGCCCAGAGCAGGCGTTAGCATAATGTCTTTCTGCCATGATGTCATGGTGGCAAAAAGCAAAAACAAAAGGACCAATCATGAAGTTAGGGACAGGATATGGCAGGTACTACAGAAGAGAAATTTATTTGTGAAGTGTGCTAATGGTGAAATTAGAGAAGAAAAACAGCAAGGTTCAGTGCAGTTCAGTATTGTTGGAAGATTTTTGAATTCTTTCCCCCTTCCTTAGATAGACAGGGATTCTTGCTTGCAAACTCCTCCCTCCCTCTCTCTCTCTCTCACATTCAAACTAACCATGTGACTTTGGTACTCCCTCTTCGGGACTAATAGTTCTTTTCTCTCAAGATTCTCAACTGAGCTGTTCCCATATTCCTGCTCTCTAACAATGGTGGGATCATTACTCTTTACTTAAACCAGGAGTCGGTAAACTACAGCCCACGGGCTGAACCCTGCTTGCTGAGGCCTTCCAACCTGCTACTGACTGGTCCTGCAGCCGCCGCCGCCACCTTTCTCCGGAGTGCGGAGTCTTGCGTAACCTTTCCCGTCCTGCCCCGGGTCCCCCGTGGCTGGGTCCCCCGTGGCTGCGCCGGGCCTCTCTGAGGTCTGGTGCACTCGCCAGAGCCCTCCTGGGGGTCCCCCGTGGCTGCGCAGGGCCTCTCCGAGGCCCAGTGCACTTGCAGGAGCCCTCCTGGGGGTCCCCCATGGCTGCGCAGGGCCTCTCTGAGGCCCGTTGCGGCCACGGGGGACCCCCAGGAGAACTTCGGCAACCGCGCAGGGCCTCTCTGAGTCCCAGTGCACTCACCGGAGCTTCCTGGGGGTTTCCCGTGGCTGCTCCAGGCCTCTCTGAGCCCGGTGCGGTCGCTGGAGCCCTCCTGTGGATCCCCGCAGCCGCACCAGGCAAACTTCAGGGTTCCTCGGAACATCGGAGGGCCGGAGTAAAAAATAAAGTAAAAAAACCCCGCACTGGGCCGTGGTGCATTTTGTTTGTTTGTTTTTTTGTTGACTCCAGCCCTCCGATGTTCTGAGGAACCCTGAACCAGCCCCTGGCTCATAAAGTTTGCCGACCCCTGACCTAAACCATCACTAGTTAATTAAGATAGGTTTTTTAAATGTAAATATAGATTAAAGCCATTGTTTTAAACTGCAAGCTATGTGTTTGTTGTTTTTGAGTCAGTCTTAGTTCTTTAGGGAAGCATAGTTAGACAAAATCACTCTTCTGCTACTCTGCTGTTTTAAAGCCAGACTCTAACAGGCTTGGCTTTCATATTTTTGATACATGGAAAACTTAAATTACCCCACATTTTATATTATGGGCCCAGTCTATTTTGTCTAAAATGCTTCTACTGAAGATATTGACTGCAAGAAAGGTTTTATTACTCTAATAATAGAGAATGGCTTCTGCCAATCCTAATCCCACAATGATCTCTGAAATATTAGTTGGAACAAATTATAAAACATGGTCATGGAAAATGCAAATGCATTTGACTACAATGGGATTTGTTTAAAGCAATAAATGGGCAGAGACCCACAGAAACAGGAATACAGCAACAACAGTTTGATGAAAAAGTAGAGAAAACAGCTGCTTATATTGTCTATAGCTCCCAAAATTTCATACTATATCCAAGGTTTAACTGATGCAAAACAGATATGGGACAAACTACAAAAAGTGCTTGATTCTCCAAATACTTCTAATCAAACAGCTCTCATGGTCAAACTTGTTAACACAAAGTTGCATGATCCTCCATTTTTGAATCAGCATATTAATGGGTTTATGACAACTTTGTCTGGAGTTACAACACCTGGAGAATCCTTTCCA
>CM034703.1:159263469-159282274 GCA_020142125.1 Phrynosoma platyrhinos
TGGGAGGTCTGATACAACATGCACAGTGGATGAGGCCAGCCAGGTATGTGTCATGGGAGGTTTGATGCAACAGTCCTGATGCAACAGGCACTGGGAATGAAACCAGCCAGGTTTCATTAGTGCATGGCTGTCACATGTTCTCAAGAGGACCACCTATATATGGGAGAGAATCAGAATCTCTGTTGTTGGCTAGTTGTGGTTGGTAAAACACTTTGTTACTCTGTATAGCTGGAGTCCCCATTCTGGTCAATGTTTGATCCAAGGTATAGGAACTTTTTTATGTCCTATACCTATGTCCTCATTGTGTGGGTTGAACATGTGAAGATCCTTCGTTGCTATTATTTTTGTTTTCTTTATATTCAATAGTAAGCCTGCCTTTTCACTTTCTTTGTAATATATAGCAATTTTGAAAACTCAGTAAAATTAAAATTAGAAGAATTTTAAAACATCTCACAGCAATGAGATAGAGAGGAGGAAGCAATCTCTTCCCTACTACTCTTTTCCCCACTCAAAATTGTCCCTTGTTATATAAAAATAAAAATTATTATTATTATTATTATTATTATTTGGAATATGGATTCCATCCCACAATTTATACATGAACAAAGCAGAAGGACAAAAAGGTAGGTGTGACTACCTCTTCACATTTGAATTAGCCCTCAGAACAGGACAAAATGAATAGCCTAATATTGTCCAAGACATCAGGTCTGGCAAGACTTGAACATAAGTGATGAAAGGGCTATCTATCAAGTGGTCTAACAGTATAATCCTTATGGGGGCCAAGTTTTATTATAGTTCTGTTTCCGCTGTCCTTTGCCTGCCATCCCAAGGTCCTGCCATGCTTGAAGTGTGCATTATAGATGAAACAGTTTACCCTCTCTGTGCATATTTTTTTTCCCCTAGCAGGTGGCAAAAACTGACTCCCAAAGCCCTTCTCTTTGAATAGTTTTTGACACCTTGTTGGTGGCAAAGCTGGGGAGGGGTACAAAGAGAAGGATGATGGGGCTGACAGTGTTTGCAAAATGCCACTAGATACAGCTGCAGAAGTTCAGGATTCACTGAGCTTGGGAGATGCTTTAATTAGATCTAATAGCACTTCCCTGCTGTGCTGACATGGAAAACCTACATAATTACCAGCAGTGACTTGGAGACAGGTAGAGTAGTATGGTCCTAATTGAGTGTTTACTGAACATACACAGGGAAATTGATGGGGGGGGGGAGGACTGCAGGAAAATAAAAACTCTAATACCTAAGGAAACTGTGCTCCTCCTTTCTCTTGCCATGCCACTCAGCAGAAGAACAAAAGATGGAGTGCATAAACCCATCTAATTGCACATTTGACATTTTGTGATGCTGGGGAGGATGGTGGATGTGTTGGAAGGTGGGAATCAGAATGTAACAAAATGATTTGAGTCAGCCATAGGCTGGGCCTCTGGAGACCAAACTAGGGGGGAAATAGATGTATTGTTTGCAGGTTTTGGGGGTCTTTATATGGTCATGTATGAAGCCTGGCTGCATTAACAAGGAGCAAAAAGATTGCACTGAGTGTATCTGTAAATGACAAAACAGTTGAGCCAAACGTTTGCCAGTTTGGAGAGTAAAAAGTCGGATTTTGCAGAATGCCAGAATATTTTCTAAATTGTACACTAATTGTCATAGTTCTTAGGCTTGTTTCTTTCTTTTCAGTAATCCTTTAAAGACATTCTCTTCACTCTTTGAATTAACCTAGATAATTAGGGATCACAGTATCACCATATTATAATGTGGCCAACTGGATTTGGCTATCTAATGATGACATCACTGAAGGGAAAATAAAGCCAATTGAGAGTGATGAAAATGCTTCCTGGACCGCCACCCAATTACATGCATTATCCTGACCAATCACTCATTCTAATACCAAATGCAAAAGATACATGACAACAGGTTTCTATCTGAAATCTGATTGATATGGGAGAGGTAACAGAGGGCTCAGGAGAACGCTGTGATTTGCAGATGCACACATGAAAAACATAACAAGGGGACAAATGGCAGCTTCATTGAAGATATGGAATGCCCAGTTGGAATGAGCATCAATTAGAAATGAAAAATGAAAAAGTGGTGCGTGTTAGAGGTATGCCCTGTTTGTTACAGCTTGTGGTAGAAGGGCACAGTTGGCTGGTTGGCTATACCCTTCAAATGGAGCAATGCTGTAATGGTATGAGTAGATTGCCATGTTCTGTTGTAGGTCCAACTTCTCAGATCTGTCAGAACTCACTGGACATGACAAAAGTATTGGACACCACCTTCTTCCTAGACACTGCAGTGGGATGTTGCAGAAAGCACACACATACCCTTTTTCCCTGTAGGCTCAAGTCACTTCTGCCTCTCCAAAACTTTCTAATGGCCTGGCTGGTTGTACATCTCTCCTTTGTCCTCATTAAGCATCAGAATCCCCAATTTAGGCAATTTTGGATTTCCCTTCTTATCTGTCTAGGACTGTTGCAGCTCATAGACTCATCCATTTCCTGAATCCCATCTGCCGGTCACATAGTATTGGCTTTTATTGATCCATTTATTTCTGCACTGCATCTTCCTGCACTATCCTGAATAAAATTAATTTCTCTGTCATGGTTTCTGTGCCTCACACAATAGGGTTTTGCGCCTTTGCAGAGTCCATTTGGAAGCTGAAAAGCTGAGCAGATTGGCTCTCATTCCCACTCTTGTTTTCCCTCTCCTCGGCTTTGATCTAAACCTAGACTGGACCATCCCATCAATAGAGTACCGTTTCCTCCACATTGTACTACTGCTACTATCTCTTGACCACTGCCATCCCCTCCTCATCCCTCGATACCAATGGCTCTTATTCCATTTACCACATCGATACCGACACCCATTCTGCTGTCATCCCAATTGTATCTTCCATTCCTCTGCCACAGATGATGCCTGCTCCCACTACTACACAGGCTGTCCTACTTGTCACTTTTGCCATGTTTCCACAATCTACTGAAGAGTCTGCTTACAATACTGAGCTTTCACCTGACTCACCTTCCCCACTGATTGCATCTCCTCAAGAAAACATTGAGGACACTGGATGTCACTCCCCAACTGAAGTTTTTTCTAATGTGGTTGCACGGATGGCTCAAGCACTAGGATAGGGGTAGGCAACCTTTCCCCTTTAAGGGCCGAAGGACTTCAGCTCCCAGAATCCCAGGAGCTATTGGCCAACATGGGACTATTGGCCAACATGGCTGAGGCTTCTGGGAGCTGAAGTCCCTTGGCTCTTAAAGGGGAAAAGTTGCCTACCCCTGCACTAGGACTCCAATGCCAAAGCAGATTGTCTATGCCAAAGCAGTCTCTCCAACTGTCTTACCATTCCTTGCTCCCCTGTCTGATGTCATGCATCTCTCATGGACCAAGCGTGTTTCTATTCCACCTGCTTCTAAGAGGCTTGAAGGTCTTTACAAGATTCAGCCCAACACAGCTCCTTGTCTCTTTACACATCAGATGCCAAATTTTCTGCCTGCCAAAGCTACCACTAAATCATCTGGTAAAGCACATTCTGCTCCTATAGATAAGGAAGGCAGATGTCTAGACATCTTGGGAAGACATTTTTATTCTTCGACTGCCCTTTCTGCCAAAGTAGGTAACATGCAGGCTTGCATAGGTGCCTATCAGAAATTATTGTGGGGCTGCATGGCCTCCTTTATTCCCAATCTGCTAGAGGAACAAAGGGGGGCTGTCCTTGGTTTTTACACCAAGGCTCTTTCTCTGGTTAATCAACAAATCCACTCTGCCAGGAACTCTGTAGATTGTGCAGCCACACTCCATCATTATGCATGGCTGAAATCTACTGACCTCACTGATGAGCCAAAGAAACGTATTGAAGACCTACCCTTTGAGGGGGACAGCCTCTTTGCTGCTAAGACTAATGACACTTTGTGCAAGGCCTGCCTCAATGGCAAACACTTGGGTCTAACAGGTCAAAAGCAACAGTATTGCCCTTAGTTCCAGACCATCCTCACCTACCTACTCTAGGTCTCGCTGTGTGGGCTCTACTCAATACCATGGCTCATCTTAGCAATCTTCCATGTAACCCTATAGACAATGTTATTCTCAATCTCTCCACCAACAACAGCAACAGCAATCCTTCAAAAAGTCTTCTTCTTCTAAATCTCTTTTGACGGATCTTCAGGGATGACACCTTCATTCCAATCACTCCCCTCTCTGCTAACCTGTCAATTTCCCAAACTTTGCCACTTTTATGACAACTGGCGGCAGATCACCACAAATACCTGGATCCTTAGCATCATCCACCTGGGTTATACCATAGAATTTGCAAGTACTCCCCCTCTCAGCATTTTTCGTTCTACTCCCTCTTCCCCTCCTTTACAAGAGGAAATCTCCTCTCTTCTCGACAAAGGTGCCATTCAATGCATCCCACACAGGTGCAGGACAAACAGTTATTTTTCCAAATTCTTCACGTTAACAAAAAAGATGGCGGTCTCCACCCCATTCTCAATCTCTGGAATGTCAACAGCTGCATCACTCACACAAGTTCAAGATGGTGACTCTTCAGTTGATCCTCCCCTTTCTACATAGCAGGGATTGGTTCACATCGATAGACCTGAAAGATGCCTACTAAAAGGTATTGATTATTTGGATATGGTGTGATTAAAATGCAGCAGAGCTCAGGAAACCAGCTTCCTTCATCAGCCTTCCCATACTGAAAGCATGCAGACCATCCTTGTAGGTCTAAAATAGAGCTTTATTGTTCCATAAAGTAAATAAGAAAAAAAAACATACAGTTCACCATAGGATCACATCTTGCTGATGTGGTAGAAAAGAAAAATTACAAATCCATGTTTCCAGATCCAGGAGTTACATTGTAAACGCTATATAAACAAAGCCAAAGCCAAAAGCTACCTCCGTAGCTAACCACAGCCGAACATAGCTGAAAACATAACAGAGAACACACACGCACACACAGTGCATGAATATAAACATTCTAGACAAATTAATCTCTAGGCCCTTACCCTACTCCACCTTCTGGTGTTAACCTTATGCTGATTGGATAATGCCTGTATGATGTGTTTTAACCCAGCCCCTTGCTGTCCATCATCCACCCATGTGACTACTTTCTCATGAGCTAAAGTGGTTTGTGTACTGATTATCTGTTTCTCAGCTAAATCTGTCCATGTTTATGTCTTCTTGGCCATCTGGGCCGAGTTCTCTTTGTTTCTCTAGATACTGTTCTCATGAGGAAAATTCCATACATACATCTCTACATTTAACCTTTGACTGTATAACCCATCCATATTCAAACAATATTGCCACAACATCAATGATATCTTCACTTCACTGTAGATGGAGATCTCTATCAATATACCATCCTGCCCTTTGGTCGCTCTACAGCCCCTTGAGTATTCACAAAGTGTATGGCAGTGGTCATTTCCCATCTACGTGTTCAAGGAATCAAATTATTTCCTTATTTGGACAATTGGCTGCTGGTGTCATCCTCTTGCACAGTTATTCCAAGATGTCCACACTACTCTCTCCTTACTGATCTGGGCCTCACCGTGAACCCCTCCAAGTCCATCCTGGAACCAATCAGAGTGATAGAGGGCATTGGCACATCCTTGGACTCTATTATGGCCCGAGCCTACTTGCCCACAAGGAGGGCAGAAGCTCTTTGGTCTCACCTCCACACTGTCCTCAGGTTCAACCACCTTTCAGCAAGGGACATTCAGCACCTACTTGGTCTAATGGCCTTGAGCACAGTTGTGACCTATCTGGCACATCTGAAATTCTGCCCTCTTCAAGAGTGGTTTCTTTCTGTTTTCAACCACCTTCACAACAGACAGTCCAAGAGACTAACGCCCCCTCAACATGTGCGTACCTCTCTTCTTTGGTAGCTTGTCTCCAGAAATGTCCTCTGCGGGATGCCCTTTCAAGCTGCAGAGCCTTCCAGAATGGTCACCACAAATGCCTCCATGATTGGCTGGGGAGCCCATTATGTGGGCCTCTGTGTTCAAGGCCTCTGGTCCCCCTCAGAGGTAGAGATGCACATCAATACTCTAGAACTCCTGGCTGTCATCAAGGCCTTTCAGGCTTTTGAAAATCACCTTCACCACAGAGTACTCCAAGTAGTCATGGACAACACCACCACAGTCTATTACACCAACAAGCAGGGCGGCACTCATTCTTCTTGTACATCTTGCACTACAGCTGTGGAAATGGTGCCACCATTGCTCAATCCACCCAGTGGCAGTACATCTGGTAGGCAAGGACAATGTGCTGGCAGACTCTCAGCTGAGACAAGACCTTGCAACAGGAATGGATTCTATCACAGGAGGCTTTCCATCTCATGATATCTTGATGGGGGACACCTCGACTGGCTCTTTTGCCTCCCCAGAGAATGTGTCATCTGTGCCTTCAAACTAACCCGCCATACCTCCCCTCAGTCAGGTCCCTGTAGTTCTTTGCAGAGGACTTGAACTTAAGGAAGAGATAGATTGGTGGGATTGGGCATGCTCAGTACATGGGAGTGGGCAGGGCTTCCTGCCAATCTGCTCAGCTTTTTAGCTTCCAAATGGACTCTCTGCGCAGGCACAAAACCGTATTGTGTGAGGGCACAGATGACCATTTGGAGAACCAGTTACAGGTAAACTGTTGTTCATGAATGAAAACTTCTCAAGTTCTATACATATCTACTTATGCAGGACCATACCCATTAGTCTCTTGCCTGTTTTTCCTCTTCTGTATGTTCTGATGAAAACCTTCTGGCATTTTCTCTTTCACCCCAGAACAACATGTCTTCTGGGTTCATTCTCAGAAGCTCAAGGCCCCCATGGATCCTCTTCATTTCCTGGGGAATATGGGAGGCTACTGGACTTCTAAGAACCCGTGACCTTTCCAAGATGTTATTGGACTACAAACCCCATCACAAATAACAACAAGACTGACTTGGGGTCTACCAGTATCTGGGTATCTTGCTCTTCAAAAAGCTCAACAGGACTCTGTATATCCCAGCTCTGCCAAAATGCAGCAAAAGCACAGAATGTGGTAATGAGCCTAGAAATTGACTTTCCAGGCAAACCACTGCTTAATTTTTCAAAAGGGCAAGTTGCTTGTCCTTACGGCTGGGAAAAAATAAAGAAACACATAAGCATGATCCTGTGTGAGCAATACCTGATGAAATCTCAGACACATGTAAAATGGCAAAATAAGATTTTTATCAGTTAGGAGAGAGACCCAGTGCGCCCTTCCCCCTCCCATGAAAAACTAATATAAATTATGCAGTGACAAGACTGACCAAAGGAGACAAAGGCTTGGATTCTATTGTCCTCTTACACTTGCATAGATACCATTATGCCAGTGGCAGTACTTTCTAATGGGCTGTGCAAGGGTGGTCTCCTAATTGGAGTTGCACAAGTGGTATATTGGTGAAACCAACAGATAGGCAGTTCCACTTTCTAGGAGGTTCCTCCATTTTATTGACATTGGGGGAACACCACCATCATTGTACTCCCGGCAAGCACAAGTCATTGTCACCTGGGGCATCACTTGGGGGCAAAGGAGGTTGTGGACCGCACTGGGTGGACACCTGAAAGGGGCATGTCACCTGCTGTGGGAAGAGGTGCTACAGTTCCAGCTTTGCTGGCTGGGTGGGTAAAGGAGACTCTCCTCTCTCTCTTGCCCAGCCACAGCTCTTCCTTCTCCCCTATCTCTTTAGCAACGACAGTAGCTTGGTGGCTTGACTGGGCAGTATGGAGGGAGGCAGGAAGAGGAGTCTCCTGTCTGCCTGCCTCCATGTTGCCCAGTTGAGCTTCCAGGCTATTCTTTGGTGGTGGCGGTAGCCTGATCACTCAGCCAGGTAGCGTGGAAGTAGGTATGAACTTAGCTTACCAACCCAGCTGCTGCTGCTGCTGACCCATCTCTTTGGGAGTGGCATGGTGCTCCAAAGAGATGGGCAGTTTCATTTCATGATTACTATTTTGTTGGGGATGTGTGTGTTAAAAAAATGATTCACACCAATTGTCAAATAAGCACGGTACACCACTGTTGTCACTTGTTTCACACTCAGCTTCACAACAGTGCAACCCAGTATAGCTGACATAGCAGAACTTCCTGGTAGGATGCATTTTTACAATGCATTTCCTGAACACCATCAATTTGTCTCAATTTGCATAATTAGTGTAAGTCACAGGATCCAGTTTTTCCTGGTGCAGAACTTAATTCCTTGAGCATATAATTCATTCTTCTAACAGAATAGACTTCTCAAGCTCTCAGATAAGTTTGACATAAGTGATACTCAGTGTCATATACATTAAGTGAAGGGTGATCAGAGATTGCTCCCACTCCGTTTCTATCTCAGCATAGTGTGTTTCTATCCAAATCCAAAGCTTTTCTGTGTCTGTAATTTCCCCGCTCCTCTGCACACTTCCATCCCAGAGAAAAGCCTCATTGTCTCCTCTATCCTCCTGTACTTGTATGTCCTGCCTACTCGGTGTCTCTCTCGTTTGACTTGCTAATATTGCTCTCCACAGCTGTTGTATCAAAGGTCTGGGTGCCTGTCAGCCAGGCTGAGATCCCCCCTGCAGGCTTTCCTGGGAGTGACTGTCACTTTGCAGTCCACCTCGCTCACCCTTTCCAGTGGCTCTTGCATGTCCTTTCTCCTCCTGACAGGCAGGTGCAGCCAGGTTTAACGGAGATGCTGTCACTCTGTGAAGGGGAAGAAAGGTTGGAGATTTGTTCATTTCTTCCTCTCCCCTGCTTTTCTCATTGTGGGATTGGCACAGCCTGACACTTTGGCAGGCCCAGTGGCTCTTTGTCTTTCTCTAGGTGCTGGTTCCTTGCTTCAGAAGGACTTCTGGAGGTGGTGCAGTACCATCTCCTACTTCAGAGCCAGATTCAGAGCCAACCCAGGACATTTTGTTGCTGAAGGACCAGATGGCCCCTCCTTACCCATTTCACATATAAAAACTGACTTGCCTTTCAGTCATTTCTATGGAGATCATAGACTGCCTAAAAGACAAAAAATGGGTTCTAGAGCAAACCAAGTGGGAACTCTTCTTGAACTGAGGGCTTGTGTACATCAACAAACTCCAAATTCCACCTGGGCTTGCTGCGTCCCATTTACATGATGCAGGGCCAAAACTCCAGATTGGGTGCAGACTGTCTTCACAAAGCTAACACATAATTTGGGGTTTCCTCTCCCTACCCACATTTAAATAACTCATCTTTTGCTTTCTCTCCACAGCAACAATGGGTGTCTTGTGTCACTTGCAGTCCCTGCGAGCCACCCAGTGCTGCTGTAGTTACAGTGACTCACTTTGAGTCAGAATGAGGCACCCAGCATTGATAGCGTGGCTGGGTGCCTCGTTCTGACCTCAGCAGTGACACCAGGAAAGAATGGTGACATGTGGGAAAGCAGCCACTCATCATTTGCTGTGAGAGTTGAAAATCAGCAACAAAAGATAGTAGGTAAGGAATGAATTTGGAAGGAATTCAGGGTCAGAATTCCAGGAGTCTATTGGTCAGTGTAAACCCGCCCTCAGTCTATCATACTTTGGACATATCATGAGACAAAATGACCCATTAGAAAAGCTACTAATGCTTGGCAAGCTGGAAGATAGTAGGAAATGGGGAAGACCAAGCTGCAGATCGATGAACTCAACAAGGAAGCCAGGGCTGCCTTGAGTTGCAAGACCTGAGCAGGGCTGTTGATGATAGGGTGACTTTCAGTTCTCTTGTTCAAGGGTCACCATAAGTTGAACTTGACCTAATAATAATAATAATAATAATAATAATAATAATAATAATTTTTATTTATAGCCCGCCTCTCTGCCCAACAATCAAGGCAGGTTACAACAGTTAAAATGGCAGTTAACAACAGCAACAATTCCTGAGATGAATCTGAATTCAATAGTGACAACAGGGCACCATCTCCCACCACACCTAAAGGTAGGAGGCCAGTTAGGAGTGGTGGGTGGTGGCTCTTTTGTCAGTGGGACAGTGAATCCACTCCAGGGTTTGCCCAGTTTTAAAAGAGCTCTCTCCTGTTTCAGACCTATTTAAGAATAAGGTTCAGCACCTAACTTTAATGGTTCAGTTAAAACCTGGAGTGGATTCACCACCCCACTGACATGAAAGCCAACAGCCATCACTACCAATAAGAACAGGACATGTCTGGCAGCACACACAACTCTGCCCTCCAATAGAGGGGCTGGGAAACCCCCCCAGTGTGATTGACTTCTGAATACAAATGCAGAAGATTACATAGCCAAGAACACAAATTTTACACACTAGATATTTGATTTTTGACATTTATATGAAGAAAGTGCCTGCTTTTCTCAGAATTCATGCTCCCTAACTCCAGTGTTTTGTTCTTCCCAGCGCAATCACATCTCAGACATGCCCACTTCTCTCCACATTTCCTCCTAGACATTGGGGTCATTCAGACATTGTTGTTGGTTTTTTTTAGCGTGTCAGTGCAAATAATCTCACTCATGCATTCCAGGTTTTTTATTCATGCTATGAAACAACATTGACCTGCATCTCTGCAAGTTCAGTTGTTCATATGTCCAAGCATTTGAATAAAGATGGAGCCAATGATGCGAATGCATTCGGAACTCCTTTTTGGTATGCACCCATTTATCTTAGGTCTATTCAGGTCTATTTGCATCAGTTATTCACACTACCAGTGATGCAGATCTTTTTAAAAAACTCATGGGAAACCTATTATTGATTTTCCTGGATTAAGTGGGGGTTTCTTGGCAGCCCCCCAACTTAATTGGGTGCATTCGAGATGTGTGTGAACAATAGAGTTTTAATCTAGATTCATCCTGGATTATTTTCACAGTGTGAAAAGCCCAATTATTCCTTAAATTCTTGTGTATCTTTGAGGCTTCTTCAGGAGCTGCTGAAATCTATTTATTGCTGTTTGAAGAAACAAGGGCCATAAAAATGTCCCCCCTTGTATGCAAATCTTCTGATGACTTCTAACCAAATGGCTTCTACACAAGACTAACATAAGGGCCATCCAGAAAGGGCAAATGCATCAGGCCAGGGTGGTATTAGTTGCTGTGCTTATTGTTCAAGCCAAATGACATCTTCTTTACCCCAGGATCTTTCCCTGCTCCCACTTTGACATATTTTAAAGTGCAATGGACCTGCCACATTCACTGGGGTTAGGGGCACAGGACCCCCAAGAAAGTAGAAAAATCACAAATAAAAAGCCAGTATTTTTTATCCACCACGTCTTTAGGAATCTCTAGGTCCTCCAGCGCAACTCTATGACCAACAATTGCAAGACATTGACCACAGATTTGCACTGGATGACCTATAAATGTTCTCTCTAGGAATCTTGAAGTCCTCCAATGAGACTTCTGGTGGACGTTGACCAGAGTCACACTTGAGAACCTAGAGCAGTGATGGCGAACCTTTTAGGGCCCAAGTGCCCTAAATAAAAGGCCTTCTGTCCTCTGAGGGTGGGACTTCCAGGGTGGGACTTCTCCTCACTGCCCTCCCAGGCCTTCAGCTGCCTCTCCAGAGACAGCTGAAGGCCCAGGGGGGGATGTGTGTGAGGGGGGAAGAAGAGGAACAGGTCTGTGCCTCTTCCTTCTCCTCTCCTCGCACTGTTCCCAGCCTTCAGCTGCCTCCACACCACACCATCCAGAGAGGCAGCTGAAGGCCTGGGATGACCAGAAAGGAAGAGAGACAAGCGTGCACCTCTTCCTCCTCCCCGCTCTCTAAATGCTGGGGGAAATGGCTTCACGTGCCATCTCTGGCACACGTGCCATAGGTTCGCCACCAAAGACCTAAAGATTCCTAGAGAAAGCATATTAAACAAATCTGTGAATAATTAAATCCAGTGGAGAGCTGATTGTACAGCAACACTGCACAACACATAACAACACTGCATAACACATATTAATGACTGGCTGCCACTGTGCAATGCACAATGTACAGCTGCAATGTGCAACTTTGCTATATGCGCAACTTTGCTAAAATCACTGTCAGTACAGTATGTCCCTTGAACCATGGCAAATGATTCACCATACATGTGTAGCACAATTTATGCATGGCTATTCCACTAATGAAGTCAGGCTCTGGGACCTTGGATAATGCTGGAACAGACAAACATAATGTGATTACTGACAGTCAGGATGGTGTAGTGGTTTGAGGACTACGACTCTGTAGACAAGGATTTGATCCTACTTGGCCATGGAAACCCAGTAGGTGACCTAGAGCAAGTCACAATCTCTCAGCCTCAGAGGAAGGCAAACCCCTTCCGAACTAATCTTGCCAAGAAAATCCAGCAATAGGTTCACCTTATGGTCACCCAAAGTAGGAAATGACTTCACGGCACACAACAAATTGATTACTTCTTTAACAGTGTCAGAAGAGGGGCATATAGGTATGTAATCTGGTGTTTAGAGCATATGTGTCAGAAGCAGGAATCCTGCAAATACATGGAAAATTGAACAGGAGCACTGTACGTGGCATCAATTTATTGTAGGTCCCACTTACCATACACATTTTTTCTGACAGTGGTTCAGCGATGCACACATATGCATATCAGAAATGGAGAGAGGAGAAAAGAGATGCAAATGAACTCCTGGAATTTAAAGCTATGACAAACTATGCATACTCTAATTCTGGAATTACTTTTGCAATGCACTCTTTTGTTCATGTTCTCAGACAGTATATCCCATTGTTTTCATCATTGCTTATGCCCTTGCCATGGGTTCTTCAACATATGGCTGTAGACTTAGACATTTTAGCTGAAATAGAGATAGGCACAATGGAACATACGGCAGAGGAGACTGGAAGGACAATAAAGCATAAGGACAGGAGAATGTCTCTTTTCCCTCCTCTATTGCCTTCTTTCTCCTGCCTTTATATTTTGTGCTTAGTGCAAAAGGCAGTTCTCATAGAAGTGCTGGGGGCAACTCTGTCTCCCACCTGGTCCATGGGAAGGTTTTTGTTGCTTGCACAAGTTGATCCTTCAGATCTTCAGTGTGGTGTGGAAAGAAGGAAGCTCTCAGTCAGATCAAGGGTGAGAACAAACATACTTAAAAGCAGGAGTCCACCACACTCTCTGTGCACACTCACAACTATCAGACGGACAAGTGTTCTCCAAGATCAGGCTCAGATGATAAGCTGATTCTGGCTGGGCATCGTGCCAATTGCCTTGGGACTTGTGATTTCACAGTGTCATTGTGTTGTCAAGGAAGCTATAGAACTGATTAAAAAAAAGACACCAGCTGTTGTATTTGTTGTATTTGTAAGATATTTCTAAAACAGACATGATAGGAACACAGGTGAAAATAGAGAAGTACAACAAAAAGTACAATCTAATAAAAGATCCAGAGATTCTTTTTTTGTGAATGTCTAGTATTAACACAGTTGTCACAGTCAATACTTTCTGCACCTAAAATCACTCTAAACACACCATCAGCATCTTGCTCTCAACCATGTATACAATCTATATGCACCTAAACCTAGAATCTAGATTATATGGACCCTCTTTGATGTGTTAAATGTCATATCTATTGCCAGGATGTCATTTCCTCAGCACCAACAACAGAGCATAAAACAGCAACATGGAGCACAATACAAGACAACACTTGAACTGGCATCATTAAGTGAGACTATACATTCAGTAAGTATAACATTAACTAGTTACAGTTATGCTGCAAAAAGGAGAAAAGTTATCCTTGGTTTGGGCCAATCAGATATCCCCTGCAAAAAAAAAAAAAAAAAAGGAATCCATTACTTATGGGAAACTCCGAAGGAGGGCATGAGGACAACAGCCCTCACCAGCTTTTGTTCTCCAACAACAGGTATCCAACAACATGGTGTCTAAAACACTGGAGACAGTACACTACAGCCATTATAATTAATGGACATTCATAGTCCTACTCTCCATGAATTTGTTGGATTCAAAATCTAAGTTGGCAGCAATGATTACATTTTGTGGCAGTGGACTCCATAGTGATCTTCTTTCCACTATATACCTATTTTGTATCCTTATGACAAGACTCTTTCAGTCCATGGACTGTAAAAGGAGGGATACTGCTTTTGTATCACATGGGACACTAAAGATGCTTTAGCGAAGATAGCCATTAAGCCTGTGGAGACCTTTCAAAAAAACCCTACAGTTTAATTTATTCTTTATAATAATTCATGCAATTTCTGAATTCAAACTTAAGAAGGAAGAGACAGGGAGGGAGGAAAATTGACGGAACAGGGGGGGAAAGGAGAAGTTGTGCAGTTGTTCTCGTATATTATAGCCATATTCTAGTTTCTTTTAAAGGAAAAATAATATTAGTTTCCTTTGTAACTCTCTTATTTAAAAGCAAACAAACATCTGACAAGTTTGTTCTCAATCCCAGAAGGATGCAGTGAATCATTTAAAATATACATTACTATTATAAGAGTAATTACAATACTAATCATTCACACACACCCCCACTGTTCTTCAAACAGAAACTAGAACAGCTTACAACATAAACTAAAATCAAATTAGAAAAAAATTAAAATCAAGCTGAAATAATAACAAATGAAACAGCAGCTTTTAACAGCAGAACCAATAAGTATATAATAAATATGGTGCAACAGGAAATCACAAGGGGGAAAGAACCCAAAAGCAGAAGGGAAGCATCAACAACCAAGAAGCAGTTCTCTCCTATCAAAGGCCTCTCTTAAGGGTTTAAAATCTGATGCTAAGGATGGGATTAGCAATCAGTTAATCATTCTTTTAAACTGGTGTGGTTTTTAAAATAAATAAATACATAAATACCAGGTATATGTGGGGAGGGTGGTAGGAAGAAATGAGCAAAGTTGAATCTGTGTTATATTGGTCATTGAGGCAGAGCTTGACCTGGACACAGGAGCACTGAAGCCACATATCTTCATTGCACATGTTGTTGCATGCCTTCAAGTCATTTTGGATTTATGGAATCCCCAAAGTGAACCTTTTATGGAATTTTCTTGGAAAAATTTGTTCAAAACAGGTTTACACCATTGCCTTCCTCTGAGGCTGAGAGAGTGAGACTTGCCCAAGGTCACCCACTGAGTTTCCATGGCTGAGTGGGGAATTCAAAGCCTGGTCCCTGCTGAGCCTAGTCAAACATTTAAACCACTCTGGCTCCTACCCTGTGCTTGTAGGTTATTTTTAAAAAAAAAAAAAGATTTTATAAAGTAGAACAGCAGAAGGCTCTTTTCCTTTCCTAAATCCATATTTGTGCAGTATGATCATGTAGTATGTTATGCTCTAGGCATAATATGGATATTGAGATTTTCTTATGGCTAACAACATACCCACTCCCCCTTCTTAGTAATCCTCTGATATTCATGAACATTTTTCTTTCCCTTCAGGGACAGATTTTCTTTGGAAGTGAAAATGACAGGAACCACAAAATGTGGGGGAAAGTCCTCCTCCAATTTTCTTACTGTGCAGTATGATTTTCAGTTATCACACTACACAGTATGTATGGTATGTATATACATTATCTATGGCATTGGGACAGTGATTCTCCAATTGTCTGATGCTTCTCAGTATAATAATAATAATAATAATAATAATAATAATAATAATAATAATAATAATAATTTATTTGTACCCTGCCTTTAGCCGTAGCCATCTAAAATCAAATACATAAAACAACCCCTACAAAAGCAATATGAACTAACACAATTAATCCCCCATTAAAAATACATTAAATACAGTTTTAGTTAAAACTAGTTAAACAATACACAATTTTAAAGACAAATTTTAAAACAATAGGCACTCTGGGGCGAGGCGCAGGTATACAAAAATGTCTAAAGGGGAGGATCTGGACAGATGAGTGGTTTATTCTGGATAGGCCTGCCAGAAGAGATCCTTCTTAATATTATTACAGTACTCTAAAAAAATAAACCAGACACTGGATTTAAATTACTGGAAAGGGATTGAGGCTGCACAGAAAACCATGCTTTTCTGGGAAATGTTAACAGTGGCAGCTGGTGACTCCCAAGCCAATGGGGCACTGAATCCCCCTCCGAAAAAATTTAAAAGACATGATCCAAGGTCCTGAAACCTATGCCCAGAAGGGATTGCCCATCCCAGTGATGTGAGAATTAACTACCACCATTGAATGCTAGGGGTGCATCTGGTCTTCTCTCAGTCTTCCAGTGTTCCACCATTTCTGACCACTTTTCCAAAGCTTCTGCAGAAATGTCTTCAGGCATTCAGCAACAGAGGTGGACAAATAGTAGATGAAGGTCTACTGGTGACCTTTCATAATACACAGTTATAGTGTTGTGGTTCTATTCTAATTGCCATCCTGTGGGATCCTGGGATGTACAACTGAGGGAGTGGGATTTAGACTCCTCCACTGGTACTACATACTGACCAAACTGCAGACCCCAGGATTCCATATTGGCAGCCATGGCAGCTAAAGTGGAATAATTGTGCTGTGGTTAGTGGTTTGAGCGCTGGACGTTAACTCTGGAGACCAGGGACTGAATCCCTGCTCAGCCATGGAAACCCACTCGGTGATCTTGAGTCAGTCACATTCTCTCAGCCTCAGAGGATGGCAATGGCAATGCCCCTCTGAAGAAATTTGTCAATAAAACTGCATGATAGGTTTGCCTTAGGGTCAGCATAAGTCAGAAACTACTTGAAAGCACACAGCAACAAAATTGTATGGTTTGAAAGGGCCTCTGGTCGAAAGTAAATCACCAAAGTAAAAAGTAGTTTAAAATAGATGGGTAAAAAGTTGTATAAAAAGTAGACCACCAAAGGTTTCAGACTCCCACCTGGCTAATGGTGGGAGAAGCCTTAAAAAAAGGCCTGCCTCCCCTCTTAATTTAGGTGTCAGGCAAACAATGTTTGGGGAAATCTAGAAATGTTTTTTTGCCCAAATGTACTTGTGTTCTTGGCTCTGGTCCTGGTCATACATTCCTGGACTAAGCATCTGTTCAAAAGTACATATTGGCTGGCAGAGCCAATATTTTTGCATACGACTCTAATTGGTGGACCTATAAGTTAATGACAAAAACAAACAAGCAAGCAAACACACAAACCCCAAATAGATTCTTCAAGCTTGAAAAAAAATCTGTCCACCACACTTCAGAAGTATAGACAAGCAAAGTTCCTCCCAAGCCTTCACCAGCTGCGCCTTCCCTCCCTAAATGCAGAAGGCATTCTAGGTATGGAATGAAGTGTAACCCACCCACCCACACACGCACGCACAATAAATCTACCCTATCGGAAGCACCCATCATGTTATTAGCTATATCCATTTATATATCTGTTCAAGCAGGTTGAAGGCAAATAAGCACAGCCTAGAAAACTTACAGTTTCGAGATTTCTCCAACTTCCGTGATCACTGGCCATTCTAGCTGGAAATTGTGTTATAGGAGCTTATCACTTGGTGTTTTAAACTGCTAAATCACCGCCAAATCGCTGGCTGCCATCAGCCTGGGTCCCAGTGGGCTCAGCCAGTGCTTTTTAGAAGCCGGAAAGCTACCGATTTCTAAAAAGCATTGGCTGAGCCCGGCTGGGACCCGGGCTGATGGTGGCCAGCAATTCAGCGACAATTTAGCATGTGATAATCCCCACCTCCATCCCACCTCCTGGCTGCAGCCTGGGAGGCTTAATTCAGTTTAGAATGCCTAGCGATAGTCCCTGTAATCTCCTGAAAAACAATTTTTAAAAAATTCTGTCCATGAAATACTCTGCATAAGGTCAGTACTTCAAAGGCTTGGTGTTGGTCTGATATCTAGAATTTTTCTTCCCTATCCACTCTAAAAACCACAAACATAACCACTGCCATAACTGGGCCTAGGCCCCTTTTATTTGGGGGACCCAAACCCAGGCATTGGCAAACCAGGTTCCTCTCATGAGTTCCTGTGCTAAGAATGGATACTGCTGCCGGCTCTTATTATCAAGCTTTTGGTAGCTGGCTCAGGCTTCATGCCACAGTGAACTGCAGACTGGGTTGCTTATACATAACCTCAGGAAAATGGCAGCTCCATCAATTCCAAGGGTTTGCACATCCAAGGTCCTTTCATTCTAAACAATCAGTCACCATCATATCATCATCATCATCATCATCATCATCATCATCATTCTAATAATTAATATTACAATCAGCCTTCTGCAGCTACAAATTCTGTATCCACAGATCCTATCAGCCACAGTTTGAAAATATCTCCCCCATAAAAAACAAACCTGGGACGTTATCACATGGGGTCTAAAGCAGACAGAACCCCGTCCCATCCCTGTCCCATTGCGGTTCCTTTGCCCCTGTGTTCACATGACGTTGCACAGAACCCCGTCCCATCCCCGTCCCATTGCGGATCCTTTGCCCCTGCGTTCACACAACGTCAGAGAACCCCCTCCCATCCCCGTCCCATTGTGGCATCATCCCCGTTCTTTTGCATGCCGGTTTCATTGGGAATTACATTTGCGCGACCAGAAGCATACCGGAATGATGCTGCTTTCGTTCATTCCGGAATGATGTTAGTTGCTAGAGATCCGCGTGTGAAAACGTCCCTTGATTTTCCCATTTTTTTTATATAAGGGGCATCATTTTACTATACCATTTATATAATGGAACCAGATCATCTACAGATTTTGGTATCCACAGGAGTTTCTGGAACTAAACTCCAGCAGATATCAAGGACCCAACGTATTATGGCTTAATTCCTTTATATCCTAACTTTCTCCCCATAATAGGACTCTAGGTGACTAACAACATATTTAAAAACAACTATAAGGAAGAAAACCTCAACATTAGGAGGAACTTCCTGACAGTAAGGGCGGTTCAACAGT
>CM034703.1:159283820-159295271 GCA_020142125.1 Phrynosoma platyrhinos
AGGAGCGCTAAAATAGCGCTCCTTCTGCAAGACGCCGAAGGTGCACCGCAAAAGCTGTCCGGCGCACCTTTGGCGCCTCTTCTGCTGCAGTGGAAGTGCGTTGTCAGAGCACCAGCCGTGCGGAGGGCCGGCTGCTCCGACGACATTTTGGGGAAGGGGTTGGGGTGCCCAGCGTGAGGCTGCCCCTCCCCTTCTTGGCCTCAAAGACGCCGCTTTGCACCATCTGCTTAGGCCCCAAGTCTATGAAAAGGTCCTACAAAATCCCTTTGTATACTGATATTCCAAACTAACACAGCTAAGTCTCTGAATAGTTCCTGACTGTTGGCCAAGTTGGCTGGAGCTTCTAGGAGCTGAAGTGTAAAACAAATGGAGGACCAAAGGTTGGGAACCATTTGCACAAGCTACATCAACTAGGAGTGTGTCTGACTTGTGCATCCTTTGAGGCTATTGTACTTTGGCCATCTCATGAGAAGACATGACTCACTAGAAAAGAAAGTAATGCTTTGCAAGGTAGAAGGCAGGAGGAAAAGGGGAAGACTACATCCCAGATGGATAAACTCAATCAAGGAAGTCATGGGTGCCCTGAGTCTGCAAGACCTGAGCAGGGCTGCTTGTTAACAGGGTGACTTGGAGGTCTGTCACTCATAGGATTGCCATAAGTTGAGGTTGACTTGATGGCAGTTACCAACAACAAAGCTTGGATCCTTCTGGGAGAGTTGCTACCCTCCAGGGTTGGTAATACTGAGCTACTGGATGGACCAACAGCCTGATTCAGCATAAGGTGATTTCTTGTGTTCTAGAGCTCCTTTTCTCAACTCCACACACTAAAGATGTTTGTGGCCACAGTTAATATCAGTCACAACCATTAGCCACAGTTGTGGATGCTGGTGGGATTTGTTCAGCATCTGGTTTTTGGGTCTTGCCATTTATAATGTCTGAAACATCTAGAGAGCATCATATATTCTACTAGCTACTATAGAATAATCTTGTGTTAATTCCTGGCTCGGCCATGAAACACACTGGCTGACCTTGGGCAAGTCACACACTCTCAGCCTCAGGAGAAGGCAATGGAAAACTCCTCTAAACAAATCTTGCCAAGAAAATAATAATAATAATAATAATAATAATAATAATAATAATAATAATAATAATGTATACCCCGCCCCTCTGCCAAGCAATCGGGGTGGCTTACAGCATTAAAATCCAACAAATATTACAACATTACATAAAACCTAAGAATCTCCGAACCCAAACACATTATATATTAAAACATATTAAACATATTAAAACAACTCAAACAGCTCAGACAGCCTACAATCAAACAAACAGCAGCAGTGATTCTAACCAAGGTGGGAAGGAGATGGGGCACTCCCAGAGCCAGGAATCTAATCAAGAAAGGCCTGCCGGAAGAGATCCATCTTAACAGCTTTTTTAAAGCTGGTTAAGGTCATGATCTGACGGATCTCATCCGGCAAGCCATTCCATAGTCTGGGAGCGGTTGCCGAAAAGGCCCTCTGGGAGGTTGCTGACAGCCTAGTTTTTATCAGCTGCAGCAAATTCCTCCCAGAAGATCGAAGTGCATGGGGTGGATTGTATGGGAGGAGGCAGTCCCAGAGATAGGTTGGACCCAAGCCATGTAGGGCTTTAAAGGTCATAACCAACACCTTATACTGGGCCTGGAAACTAATAGGCAGCCAGTGGAGAGACCTTAATACAGGTGTTATGTGAACTCTCCTAGATGTACCCGATATTAGTCTGGCTGCCATGTTCTGCACTAATTGAAGTTTCCGGATCAAGCATGAGGGTAGCCCCATGTAGAGTGTGTTACAGAAGTCAAGACGAGAGATTACCAGCACATGTAGCCCAGTTCAAGGTCCCTTACTTCCAGGAAGGAGCGCAGCTGGTGTATCAGCCGAAGCTGATAACAGGCACTCCTTGACCATCGCATTTACCTGATTAGTCATTTGGAGCGACGGATCCAGGAGCACCCCTAGACTTTGAACACAGTCCTTCATGGAGAGTGTGACCCTGTTCAGGACTGGAGGTCCATGACAGGTTGGCCTTAGGGTCACCATAGTTGAAGCCTACTTGAAGGCACACAACAACAATCAGTGAGTCACACACACACACCAACACACACATTGCCATGGTTTCCATGTCAATGAGGTTTCAGATACACTCTGGGCTGAACACTAACAGTGGTGTCCAAAGTGCTGGAAACTCCCCTCTAGAAATCAGCTCAGCATCTTGGACAATTCCTTTGAAAAGTAGTGTGAAGAGCCACTCCTACACCTAACTTTTTTTCCTTAGATGGCAGTCCTATGGGTTTTGTGATCCCACTGCTACCCCAATATGTGGTGTATCAGACCACTTTTATGTATATCTATGGGTTTATTCCCCAATCTTGGTTTCTTTATTTCTTAGTAGTGTGGATAATAATTCCATGTTCTAACAAGCTTGTAGGTGAACAACAATAAAACTTTATTTGAATGATGGTTAACAATGTTTTGTTTGTTATGGTTGCATTCTCTTGTTCTTGTTATACTTTGTCACATACTGTTTAACTCTAAAGAAGAACAGTTACTAGTCTTTAGGACTCTCACACAGTCCTTATTTACTGTGCTCTTTCCCACCTTATTTCTACACTAGCCCTCAGGCTAACTTGGAGTTCTGTCCTAGAGCTAAGTCCCTCCCTTCTGAACTTCAGCCCTCACAGTCCCTTCCTTCTGGACTGTTACCCATCCAAACCCGGTCTGACTCCAACTGTCAGCAACGGAATTCTTTATCCCCAACAGCCCAAGATTCTATTGGCTGTCACCAGCTTACTCCTGATTGGCTACTGCTAGCTTGGCATAATTCTTCCTGTTCTCCACAGGCGGATTCACTGACTGACTGACCTAGAAGCCACTGGCTCTCCCTGTCCGAGGGTGAATGTGAAAACAATCCCCGACTCATCCTCAGGAGCAGTGGCATCACTAGGGGTGTGCGGTGGTGTGGACCACACTGGGTGGCACCCCAGAAGGGGGGGGTGACACCTGGCCAGGCCTCCCCCTGTGCTCCCCCTGTTCACCATCCTCACACACACTCCCACCCCATGCACTGTCCTCACATGCCCTCTTGTGCACTCCCATCTGCCACCCAGGGCCTTCCTGTCCTTTTCCTTATCAGGAAAAAGGTGGGGTGGCATGTGGGGAGGGAACGCACACCACCCCCAGAAGCCCCACCCCCTGTACTAGCTGGCATCCAGTGCAGGGATGCCACTGGCAAGGAAAGGAGAGTGCCCAGGGCACTCCCCCTCTTTGCTGGGCTCCGGTTTACTCATGAGTAAGCCTATGCCCAGCAACAAGGTGAGAGGCGCATGCCCTTTTGGCCCCACCCCTGGAAGCCCTGTCCCCTAAACTGGTCAGGAACACCACTGCTCAGTAGGCTTAGCCAGACTTGCCAGACCTGCTGAGCCCTGGTGGCACAGTGGTTAAATGCCTGTACTGCAGCCACTCACTCACAAACTACAAGGTTGTGAGTTCAGTCCCAGCTAGGGGCTCCAGGGTTGACTCAGGCTTGCATCCTTCCAAGGTCTCTAAAATGCAGGGGTAGGCAACCTGTCCCCTTTAAGGGCTGAGAAACTTCAGCTCCCAGAAGCCTCAGCCATGTTGGCCAATAGACCCATGTTGGCCAATAGCTCCTGGGATTCTGGGAGCTGAAGTCCCTCGGCCCTTAAAGGGGAAAGGTTGCCTACCCCTGCTAAAATGAGTACTCAGCTGTTGGGGGCAATTAGCTTACATATTGTAAATCGCTTAGGGAGTGCTTAAGTGCACCGCTAAACAGTATAGAAATGTACTTGCTATTGCTATTGCTATTAGCCTTCATCTGGCTACTAAAGTAATATTATTTGGTCCTGATGTGATAAAAGCTCTACTTAATGTTCCACTCATACAGAAGAGGGAGCCTGTTTTGAATTTTAAGAGTTTGAGTTAAACCAAGAGATTCTTCCACATTTCCCTTTGAATTTTCTAAGTCATCTCCTTGGTGGGTATGCCTATGTTTCTATGCCAACACTCCAGGGTCTTTCCTACTAGAATAGATAGTGCCAACTATTTACAGAGTTCAGCTGCTCATGTAGAGGATAGTTTGTACAGCAAATACATTTTCAGTATTGGGAGATGGACTCAGTTCTGTCTAGAGCAGGCTGTCAACTCATCCATCCCACGTCACTGAATAAAGATGTTGGACCATCCCTATTATCTCATGGAATTCAGAATGTTTACCTTCATCTCTTTCAAGGGACTCTGTACTGCATCTGAAGAAGTGGGTTTATCTCCATGAAAGCTCATGATAAAATAAAATCCAGTTAGTCTTAAAGGTGCTGCCACATTCTTTTCTCCTCCCCTTCCCTTCTTTTTGAACAGTTTGTAGGGAAGACTAAGGCAGCATAGGGTATTGGTTATAGCACTGGACTATGTCTCTGCAGAACAGGGTTCGAATCTCCTGTTCAGCCATGGAAACCCACTGGGTGACCTTGTGCAAGTCACATTCTCTCAGCCTTGCAAAGGCAATATCCCTCTGAACAAACACAACACAAGGGAGACTGAAACAGCAAGCCTGTAACACCTGATTACCCAATGCAAGAATGTAAATATTGCAGCTGGTGATCGCTTTTTCAACCTTTAGCTTTCTGGAATGGAAAAAATGTTTGCAGAGTGTGGAATACATCTTTCTAAATTTATATTATCATTTTATAATGCAAAGAATGATGTCTTTGGGTCCAAGCTGGAAAATAAGATGGGATCCACTCCAGTCTAGATCCTTGGCAAAAGCCTGTAGAAATTAATATATCCAGCTCAATATAATATCTTCATTGGCACCAAGGTGATGACTCCTTAGCTAGAGAGCAATCAGATAGACCATGGTAATTGGTTTATCTGCTATTTTGTTGCACATTTTCCAGGGAAGGTAATGGTACATTTTTGAAATGCAGGTATTCATCATGACAATCTTTAAAGTTATGCCCAGAAGGAAAGTCCAAAATGAAGGCAACTGACTTGATCCGTATCAGCAAACCAATTATAGCCATTTTTGGCCAAAATCCATTAAGCCGGCTAGTGGAACGTAAATCTCTGCCAGTGTACTTTCATTATTGTCCAGAGTGAGAGGCTGCTGCCTCTTACCTACTTCTCCCCAGAGCATTCATGGGATTTGCACTCACTGTCCCACCCCCAGCTATTGATTTGCTGTGGGGGTGGGCTGGGGCATACTTTAGCTGCCCATATGCCTCAAGGCAAGAAGGAGCCACCTCTAAGCCCCAGAATGACCTGTTCATTCTTCCCTGGGTAGCCATGGGCAGCTAGAATATGCCTTGGCACACCTCTGATCAGTGGCCAGTGGGGTGGAGCTGTGCCCAGGAACACTTTGCCTGCTGTTCTTTCTTGGGGCAAGAAGCATTGCACAAGGAGGTACTGGACATCTCCATCTGCAATGCCTCCCCCAAGTTACATTTGATGTAACCAGAGGTTATGCCATCTTATGTGACCAAGAAGTTCTAGCCTTCATCTCCACTATGAGTGCCTCATTTGTAATGCTCATGGATCCTAAGTGCCCGTTCAAGACCGAAATACTTAGTGCTATTTCCAGAGTAGCTCAAATCAATATATTGTTACTGGGAATATGATACCATTCCTCAACTACTGTGGAGGACTTACAACAACCCTCTAGAGCAGATGTTGGCAACCTATGGCCCATGGGCCGCACCCAGCCCGCCGACCCCTACTAATCGGTCCCCGCCAACCCCTGCCACTGCCACCGTGTGCTCCTGCTGCCACGCTGCCACATGCATCGCGGCTGCCATTTTGTTTGCCAAAATGGCAGCCGTGACTCGTTTGCACATGCACAGGAGTACTGCGGATGCGCAAATGAATCGCAGCCACCATTTGGCAGCCACTCGTTTGCGCATGCATGGCAGCGTGGCGGCACGGCAGCGGCAGCGGCGGGGGCTGTGTGTTTGCACATGTGAGCACGTACGCCGCCATTTCCCCCCCCCCCCGGGGGAGAGTGGTGGAGTCTCTTCCTTTGGAGGTTTTTCAACAGAGGCTGGATGGCCATCTGTTGGGGGTGCCTTGGTTGTGTATTTCTGCATGGCAGAATGGGCTTAGGCTAAATGACTCTTAAGGTCTCTTCCAGCTCTATGATTCTACATATGTGGATTTCAGGGTGAAAGACACTGGGTGTCCTTGGGCAAGTCACACTCTCTCCACCTCTGGAGAAGGCAATGGCAAACGTCCTCTGAAAAAATCTTGCCAAGAAAACCCCATGATAGGCTTGCCTTAGGGTTGTCGTAAATCAGAAATGACATAATGGCATACAACAACAACAACAACAACAACAACAACAACAACTAATAATAATAATAATAATGTGTCTCTGTGTTTATGTATGTATGTATGTAAGGAAGTACACTCACCCCTCAATTTTCGCAGACTTGAAGTCTGTGTTCTTGATTCTTCGTGGAGGGGCGAGCTCCATAGGATAAAATGGTGTGTGCACCCATGTTGTGCATGGCCATTCAAGCCAATGGGGCTTGAATATTAGCAAGTTTCCATTTGAGGGGGCGGGTGTCCTGAATGGATTCCTCATGAAAACGGAGGGGCAGGTGTATGCACCCTGCCCTTCCAACCAATGCTGAGATAGGAAGAGAGGCTTAGTCAGGGCCAGCCCTACCATTATGCAAAGTGAGGTAGATGCTTCAGGCAGTGCAGGGATGGTCCACTGCCATGACCAATAAAGGATAGTGGACATTCTAGTCTAACATATCTGTAAAGCCAGAGTTCAACACCCATGGTGTAGCCAGTGATTAACCAGATTGATCTAGGGTCTTGTGTGGCATAGTGTTTTGAGCCTTGTCCTAGGATTCTGCAGACCAAGGTTTGACTCCCTGCTCAGCCATGGAAACCCATTGGGCAAGTCACACTCTCTCAGCCCCTAAAGAAGACTAAGGCAAAACCCCTGTGAATAAATCTTGCCAAGGCAATCTCATGATCGGGTTACCTTAGTGTTGCCATAAGTTGGAAATGATTTGAAAGCACACAACAACAACAACAACAACAACAACAACAACAACAACAACAACAACAACAACAACAACAACAACAGGCTTGGCATAAGTCCACTTCCTGCATTTCTTGGTCTAATTTTCTCTTGATCTTGATTTCTTTCTTGTGTGTACTAGGGGATACCTACCAAGTTTCCCTTCAGATTTCTAGAAGAACAGTGATTAAGAATACTGATAGCATGTATCTTTCACGTTCTATAGCCATTATAACTCCTTTACTATAAACAAAACAGAATGGAAAAACACAGTTACAGTGTTTAGGAACATTTTGTACAGCATCTGCAAAGTTCACACCTAATTAAAATCAATGTGCTTTCCCGTCAGAAAAGAGCAGGGGTTCTAGAGATGGCTAATTGAACCATTTCCAGTATTTTGTTCTGGCTGCTGTTTAATTGTATTCATTCGACCTTATTGTATTTCAATCCACTTCCTTGACTTTTTGTTTTGTTTCAATTTAATCAGTAACAATTTTGGCTCTTTTTTGATGGTTTTAGGTTACAATGTTAATGTTTCATGGTAATCTGCTGTGAATCCTGATGAGGGCAACAGCAGATCAAAACAAGGTGATATATACATATAAGAATAATTGTCCCACAGTTCCAGCTACAGGTTACATCCAGTAACACAGGCTGGAGCTGCATCAGTTTGCATAAAATTACAGAGTGCAGAGAAGTGGGGTTTTGTTTTTTAACTTCTGTTCCCAGAAACCCCAAGCTACACAAAAAGAACTCTCTTATTGGATTGAAGTGGTATAACCATATCAGTGACAGTAGCAATGATGATGATGATGATGATCAGAATCCTGTTGTGTCTTCATCATTATGGGAATGAAAATTGAGCAGTTCCATAATATCCAGAGGGTCACACATCCAGAGGGACACACATCAGTCCCATTCTGCATTTCGACACCAGCTAGGGAGTGCCAATTGGCATTGGTAAACTTGATGCAGATCAGAATACTCTTGCTGATGTCCTGTTATGCATCTTCACAATTCACTAACAGGGTTTCTTAGTGCCTCTGCTACATAGCTAACCATATGTCAAGTTACCTAACATACACCATGACAGAGGATTCTGGACTACAATAACTGTATCTTTCCTAATGATTGATCTGGGACTGTCACTGCCTTGTTATATATATTTTGTTATAATCTCTCCTCATTATAGTCAGGTTTTCCTTCCTTTAGATCTTCTAGAACACTTAGTTTGTAGGTTTTGATCCAACCATCAGCTCTCACTATGTTGTTGCTGTGTGCCTCCAAGTTGCTTCCAACTTATGGTGACCCTAAGGTGAAACTATCACAGGATTTTGTGGGGTTGAAAGTGTGTGACTTGCCCAAGGTTACCCAGTGAGTTTCTTTTGCCAAGTGGGTAAATGAACCCTGATCTTCAGTGTCATCATCCAATACTCAAAATGCTTCACTTTGCTGGCTCTCTTCTCACTATGTTACCAAACATAAAATTGTACTGGTTAGAACCACTGGCCAATGGAGGCCCATAGACTATCAGATCCTTACCAAATATTAGTCCTTATATCCTGCAAAAACAACTATAGAGAGTCATCAAAAATCATCTTTCCCTCCTTGTGTGCCTGTGTATTAAGCTATAGAAAACACTTCAGCTCTTGTCTTTTTTACTTACTGTGTTTGCATATTATGCAGAACTGTCCAGTGTGCACTCATATTGCAGAGAGCATAGCAACAAATATGCAGACAATGTTTCTTCTATGGAAATAGCAGTTTGCCTGCCTGATAAATCTAAGGTATGAATTGCAGTCCTGTCTGATCCTATGTTATGTTCACTCAGAAAGGAACTCTGGGTTCAGTCCTACATATTCCCAAGTAGTCTGCATAGGACTAGAGGTTTAAGTCTTCAGTAAGGCAGACTTAAATGGCAGCCATTCATCAAGTTGAGATATTTTCCAGTTCAAACTCCATGAGAAGGTCTAGAGAACATAACAGTTCAGATCCACAGGTTCCACTGAGAGAGAGAGAGAGAGAGAGAGAGACAGACAGACAGAGACAGGCAGACAGAGAGTGACACCATGACAAGGGACAAAATAAGGGCATTGCTCCTCTAAGTAAGAATTCTGCCTCCCCAAATGATTTTTTCTTCAGTCCCCACATTTCTAGTATTGCAGAAAATGAGGCATTGAAAATCATCCACACTTATATTTGCTGTTTTTCACATTCCCTTTTAGTCACTTTGTCTGTCCCTTTTCCTTTGGATGACTAAACTGTATGTCTAAATGCTCTACCAAAGTTTTAGGTTACTGCAGATTCCAGAATGCTGGAAATTTGGGGAGTGAAGGAAAATTTCATTCATGGGAGGGGGGAGGATTCTTATTTGAAGGGGTAATGTCTGTCTCCCCACCCATCCACCCCTTAGTTATACTTTGGATAGACAGATAACAGAACCTATTTGCTGTGTGCACATTTTGCTTGGCTGGATGTAGGCTCTGCCTGTCCCTGCCCCTTAAACAGAGTGAGGTGATTGCTTCAGGCAGTAGACTTGAGATGTCATAAAAGAATTGCAAATTGTTAGTTGTTTATCTTGTTACTGTTGTGTTTTTACTCCCAGAGATGGGGAAAGGTGCTTGTGAGATTTGTCTGCTATGACAAAATGACTTGGCTGGTTTGGCGTCTATGCACTTCGATTCGAGTAGGGGAAGGGGGACGTGCCCTTTGCTTCTGTGCCACAGGCAGCATGGTGGTTTGGGCCAGTCTTGTCTGTCCTTCTCACTTCTAGAATCTGTACTTTTCCTCACTCCCTGCCCAAAAGAACCACCTCCTTCTCTTTTGGAGACTCTTTGAGGAACAGTTTGCTAGGGAAATTAACCAGGATAGATCTCTGATGGTAGCTGTAAGGGGGTGCCCAGCACCTGCTGTGCAATGAAACCCCCCTTGCCACATACGCCTTTCTGGCAACATCACATTGTTTCCAATAAGCTGAGCAGAGTCACTAAACACCCAGAATTTAGGGTAGATTAATTTTCATCTCCCCATGCAAATCAGCTGTAATTAGGATGGATTTAGTTTGCACGGCATGGGCTGAGATGACAGAAGTGGGAAAGGGGGGTGGATTTGTCTATCAGCTTTCCAGTTTTTAAAATCCAGAGATAATTATTTAATATAAAGCAGGGATTCCAAAGCTCTAGAGCAGGGGTAGGCAACCTTTCCTTTAAGGGCCGAGGGACTTCAGCTCCCAGAATCCCAGGAGCTATTGGCCAACATGGGACTATTGGCCAACATGGCTGAGGCTTCTGGGAGCTGAAGTCCCTCGGCCTTTAAAGGGGAAAGGTTGCCTACCCCTGTTCTAGAGAGTGGAACTGGATGCATGGAACTTTGCATGGGTCCTTAACCACTCATCTGCAGACTCCCCTTACCTATGGGGCTCCATATTCCCATCTTGAGGGTCAGTGTCACCCTAGTTTTGTTCACTTCTTCCTCTAAATGGTGCTAGTGACCTTCATTCTAGGGTTAGATATCTCCTCTCCATAGCCTGGAAGCCTTACTTTTGGGGGTTCCAACTCCCAGATTTCATGCTGGCTGGAGGATTCTGGGAATTGAAGGCTAAGGTCAGAACTCAACTATGGACTTCAATGGCACAGTCATGTCTCTGACAATAGTTGTAGCAAGTCTCTGGACCTCTCCCTGTGTCATTCTATTGCAACTGGTGGAGAGGAGATTGGCAATTAATTCAGTGAAAAGTTTTCCTCCTCTGAAGGCACATCTCTTACATGGGGAGCAGCATTCAATGAGCAGTGATCATAAATGTCCTGCAGCAGCCAATGAGGTTAAAGTTGGCCATCTGATGCCATTGATCTCAATAGGATACGGTCTTCAGTGTTGGTTTGTGCTGATAATCTTTCAAGAATGGTGAAAGATTTGCTCTGTCAATGTATCTGGCAGGTTCTTCATCAGTTGGACCTTACATAAGCTACTCCTGTGCCAATCTATTATGGAGGAAGTCCATGAGGAGGATATTCCACCAATACAATTTTACAATAATGGCTTGGTCATTGTTTATAGATAGGAGGCAACCTAGTGGAGTCCTCTGGATAGACTAGATCAGGAAGCATATTTGATATCTGTTACCAAGTACACATCAGTATGGCAGCTTTCCTGAAGCACCAAAAAAATGGGGTGAATGAACATCCCAGGATGTTCATCACTGAAACTAGAGAATCAAGGTATTTCTGGAAATGATTGAAATGACATTGTTTTAGGGCTTGATTATAACAAACCTCCTCTCCAGATCCCGTTGATGGGAAGCCAAGAATTCTTCTCTGGTTCAGATTTTCTGTTAGAATTATGGTTTTGGTTATTTGTGGTTAAATCAGTTTAGCA
>CM034703.1:159295371-159308425 GCA_020142125.1 Phrynosoma platyrhinos
AACTAATCAGTAGAAAAAACTATACTTTGGTACAGAGGTCTCTAGATATCTGACCTCCATGAGTGCAAGTAAGAAGAAAAACATCTTTAGGAGCAAAGCCTGGTTTCTGCGGCCACGCTTGGTAACAGCAAAGAGGAAAGTGTGCTGCCAAGCAAAGAATCATAAAACTTTATTACCCTCAGGAAAAGGAGGGGTATGGGAAGTGACCTCTTCTAACAGTTACACTGACCAAATGACCATAGAGCTATGCATCAGTGTTCCTGTGTAGAAGACACTTCCCCTTCTCAAAGGAAAAAGGATCTACACACAAGCATTGATGCTAATACTCCAACATTTTCATCCAAGCTGGAAAAGAATTTCAGGGTTTGAAAATTTGTCTCTTGTTTAAGATTTTAAAGACCTTTCTCCATCCCATCAAAGATATATCCAAGGCTGGCTGAGAAGGACATTACTAGCATCCTTAACAGAAACCACCATTGCTGATCCTGCAATGACCAGTCATCAGTCATGTGGATGGGTGGTTGGATGGATAGATGGATGACTAGGATGGGCTTGTTATTCCTTTATTATCTGTATTTTGTATCCTTCTTCCAAGAAGCCCAGAGCAGGATGAATGCAATTCCAAGGGAGTCATGCCTACCAGGTGTGGAGTATTACACTTCCCCAGCCCATATGTTCATTAGCCCTGCTGGCTGGGGTGATATATGTTGTAGTCCAACACATCTGGAAAGCGACAGTTTGGGGAGAGTGGCTCTAAGTCTTATCCAGGTCCAGACTTGTGTTGATTTCATGTTGGAACCACATTGTATTCCGGCAGAGCAATATGGAGGTAGATGAAGCCAATAGTATATTGGATGAGTACCCAATCCAGCCCCTCCCTCTTCCATTAAGGAATATGCCTAAGTAATTTGAATCCTCTTTGTCCCTGATTGGCCTCCATTTTTGTTGAGAGGTATGAGTCACAATGGAGTGAGCCAGTGTGGTGTAGTAATTTGGGTGCTGGACTATGACTCTGGAGAGCAGGGTTCAATTCCTCCTTTGGTCATGAAACCGATTGGGTGACCTTGGGCAAGTCACATTCTCTCAGCCTCAAGGGAAGGCAATGATAAATCTCCTATGAACAAATCTTGCCAAGAATACCCTATGATAGGGTCGCCTTAGGGTTGCCATAAGCTGGAAACAACTTGAAGGCACACAACACACACATGTCATGATGGAGCATCAAGTGATGCAAAGATACTGACCATGTTAATTACAATCTAGTCCCTGGTCACTGTTAGCAAAACTGAGAAATAAGCAAACAGCTGAACACCCCGCCCATTCCCCATTGGCAATCACAATCTTAGCAGTGTCTGTTTTAAGATTCCAATGTGCCTCCTCAACCCATCTCCAAATATTTAGCTAATTAATACTGCTTGCCTTGTGCCTCAGCTCCTGTTTACGCATCTTGTTGTGGAGGCAGAAATCAGATTACAAAAGGCAGCCAAGAGAATCCACAAGAGGCGGAATGGGTGCTTGACATCCCCAAGAGATGGCAGGCAGGCAGGCAGGCAGGCAGGCAGGCAGGCAGGCAGGCAGGCAGGGGACTGTACTGTGGACTGTACGCAAGGTGGGGATTCATTAAGCAGCGTGAGCCACAGTTTTATGGGGCGGGGTATACCAGGAAGTTTGTCATTATTAAAATTCTTTTCTCACCCCACCACTACTACTATTAGCAATTGAGAGAACAGTGAAACAGGGTGTGGTGCATTATACAGTGAGCCCTTGGTATCCACTGGGGCATGGTTCCAGGACCCCTGCTGCATAACAAAATCCATGGATACTCAAGTCTCATTAAATATAATATAAAAAAAACTGTATCCCTTATAAAAATGGCAAAATAAAGTTTTGCTTTTTGGAATATGTGTGTGCGTGTGTGTGTGTGTGTGCGTGTGTGTGTGTGTGTGTGTGTGTGTGTGTGTATACACACAAACACACACTCATCCCCCCCCCCCTTTTTCACAAACTTCGGGTCCGCGGTTTCAGTCCTTCACAGACCGGCAAGCAGGGAAGGTTAAAATGGCATGCTCAGGAGCACATAGGAGCACAATGAAATATTTGCAGATTTCAATTTTCGCGGGGGGTCTGGAACTGACACACACACACACACACCTGCAAAAATGGAGGGGCAGCTGTTGTAGATGGTTAAATCCATGGACAAAGAATCCGTGGATAGAAAGGGCCAACTGTATTCAGTTTCAGCTTCTTCATTGGTGGTCTCCATATAGCTCACTGGAGGGGGGGAGTCATCTCTGTTAAACTGTCTTCCATGGCCATTTTAGGTGAGACACTTCCTAGCATAACATGACCAGTGTGGTTTGCCAACTTGGTGCACACAATTCCAAAGCCAAAGCAAAACCCGTCTGAACCAGGACACCCAGTGACACAGGAGAATACTGCACTACACTCTTATAGTGCTGCTATTCCACTTTTACTGTTCTGGCTGCCTCCTTGGAATTCTGGGATTTGCAGTTGAGGGAAGGGCATTTAGAATTATCAGCCAGAGAGCTCTTAGGCCTCACTGAACTACAAACCACATAATGCCACAGGTATAGTGTTACCCCAGGACCAGGCCACCAATCACCCTTCTCATTTTGTTGCTAACTGCCCTCGAGTCAATATCAACTCATGGCGATCCTGTGGATGAGACGTCTCCAAGACCCTCTGTCCTCCACTGCTCTGCTTAATTCCTGCAACTCATTAATACCTGTGACTTCCTTAATAGAGTCCATCCATCTGGCATGTGGCCTTCCTCTCTTCCTACTCCCCTCCATCTTTCCCAGAGTTATTGTTTTTTCCAAAAAGTCCTCTCTTCTCATGATGTATCCAAAGTACGACAGTCTCAGTTTGGTCATCTTGGCTTCCAGGGAGGTTTCCGGCTTGATCTGCTCTAGGACCCATTTGTTTGTCCTTTCAGCTGTCCATGGGATCTTTAATACTATTCTCCAGCACCACATCTCAAATGCATTGATTTTCTTCCTATCATCTTTCTCAATTGTCCAGCTTTCACATCCATACATGGTAATAGGGAATACGACAGCATGTATGAGTCTAATTTGTGCTGAGTTGTATATCTTTGCATTTTAGAATCTGTCCTAGTTCTCTCATAGTCACCCTCCCAATTCTGATTCTTCTTCTGATTTCCTGACTGCAGTCTATTTGATATAAATCTAATATTAAAAGGGACACTGAGGTGAGTGACTGGCGGATGACCTGTAAAGGCAAACCTAAGGCAGAAATCTGGCTGTAATCCAGTTGGTTTCAGCAAGGGAGGAAGCAAGGCACCCATCACAATGAGATCACCCAAGATATCAACATAATCCCTTTTGTCTTTGGAGTGTGATGATGGGACTCTAGCCAAAGGAGATGGTTGTGCATATGCAGACAAAGGACACTTTTCCAGCAGCAGGGAGTTTACTTTGTCTGAAATATTCACACCAGTTGTCCAAACATTTACTACAGCTTCCAACCATTCTTTTCTCCTGGAAAACCATTTAGCAGAGAGTTAATCCATTCATCCCAAAGAATACTGCCCTGGGACATGATTCTGAGTATATATACCATCTAGACACTAGCAATTTGGTCTCGTTTGGAACATGGCAGACACTCTGTTGGTACTTCTAGGAACCTCAATAATACAGCCAACCCACTTGCCTAGGTGGCTATTGAGATATCTCCATTCTGGATGCCCACCAATTTGAACCACACTTCAAAATTGGTAACATATTACCATTAGCAAGGCCTCCACCATTCACTTCCTCCCACCTTTGCTTTGTTAGTTCATGTGTGTGCATGCGCATGCACGTGCATGTGCGTGTGTGTTTTGATTATTTTCTTAATAAAACTACAAAATCTATTTGGTATTTCCTCTTGAGTTCTGGGTGATTTGGAACTGTTATACATAGGGTTGGGATCCCAAGGCTAATTGTTGCCCTTTTGAGCTATTACAATTCCCCTAAAGCATATTAATGTGTGGGTGCCCTCGTGGGACTCCAGCATTTTTGGTAACAATAGATGAGTGTCTAGATTTTTTAAGAAAAGTACTTTTAACATTTACGCAGGTATTTAGTGTTTTTTAAATATATATATATATATATATATATATAATGGCATGGAGCCTCTTAGATATAGTGAAATTGAATCCAAACTACTTTTGCACTTTGAACTCAATTTGCAGCAATTGAAGTATACTGAGAACAAAGGGAGAAAGTGGAGGAGGGAAGAGAAACTGGGGAATTTTAAAAGCAGCTCAGAAAGTGGGATGGCATATGCTTAACTAGGGCCATACCTGCCAAAGTGGGATACTTAGAGGCTTTGGTGGGTGACCCATACTCTTTCCTTAATCTATGTGTTTACTAGTATCAAATCAATTTTTTTCCAGTGAATTAGCCCAGTGTCCAGCCTTCTGAGGAGGAGGAAGAGCATCCTCCAGACTCTGGACAGCAAAGCAGGGATGTCCTTAAAGTCAATCAGAGCTGAATAGAATCACAGCTTATCACAAAATTCCCCAGCTTGGTGCCTTTTAAATCCATTGAATTACAGTTTCCACCAACCAATTCTCATGGGAAATGTAGTTCTGTGCATCTGAAGGGCACCATGAGAAAGACAGCTGGCTTATTTGTTACATTTTCTTTCTGAATGGCAAAACCCCCCAAAACAAAACAGAGAATAGACTAAGGCAGGGGTAGGCAAACTTTTTGAGCCGGGGGCCAGGTTGCTGTCCCTCAGACAATTGGGGAGCCAAAGCAAATAATAATAATAATAATAATAATAATTTAAAAAAATAAAATTAAAAAAAAATATGCATGCACACTCTCTCAGCCCCAGAAAAGCCATGGCAAAATCCCTGTGGAGATTTTGCCAAGAAAACCCCAAGAACAAGTAATAACAACAATAATCAATCTTATCATGGCGGGCGGCAGCGAGTGGTGGCAGGACCGGCCTGGGCCGGTCCAAAGGCCTCAGGGGGCCGCATCCAGCCCCTGGGCCGTAGGTTGCCTACCCCTGGACTAAGGGGTGAAATCAAAGTTGTCCTATAATAGTGGAATTAGGGCTTAGCCACTTTATTCCAGTGAGCAAATTAATTCCCTGTTTCATTTCCAGCACTCCAGCCCTGATTATCATTGGACTGGAAGAGCAGATGTTTCCTCACTTCTGCCGAGGTGTCAATGCAATGGCTGAGCAAGTGAGAGACAAAGCGGGCAGGAGTGTCAGCCTCAACATTCACAGATGTACCTCAGCCAGAAAAGCTGAACTCCCCTGCCAGGAATCTCTGCTCTCCTCCTCTTCTTGTTTTACTGATGTCGCTTCATCCAAGTCTACATACCACTGCATGGAGATCCATCTTCTGCTCTGGTATTTTTCAAGACATTTCTCTAGCAGAACAAATTCACACAATCCTGTTAATGAGCCTCCCTCCCAAAACACACCCACCCAACACAGGAGTTTATCTCACTCACTTTTGTTAACAATCCGGGCACTGGCTGAGGATGCGCATGAATGCGCGTGACCAAGGAAAAATGGATTTTATCACACTCAAAACAGTCAGCAAGCTGTCCCCATGCCATCACTCAACCGCAACCCATCCCTGAGCTGTGCTGAGCCGGCCGATTTTGCTCAGCCGGAAAGCTTTTTATCTTTCCTTTTGGCCACTGTTAGTGTTTTCTTGCATTCGTCCTTAATTATGTTTTTGACTTCTGTCCACAGTTCTTCAGGTTCCCGGTCGATTATATTCAATAGTTCAAATCTGTTTCTTACATTGCCCTTGAATTCATCTGAAATATTATTCAGGTCATATTTTGGTATAATGATGGTTTTTTTCTAGTTTTTTTCAATTCCCAAATAGATTACTGTATAGTTGTCTGAGTCAAAGTAACCCATTCCTGTCCATTTTAATTCACTCACTCCTAGTATTGCTGTATTCATGCGTTCCACTTCCTTCTTTACTATGTCTAGTTTTCCCTGTCTCATGCTTCTCACGTTCCATGTTCCAATTACATGTGTAGCATTGCTTGTTTTATTGGATAAGTTTTCTGTCTGGCCTTCTTCTCTCTAGTTGTTTGTTTTTGAGCTTTCTTACCTAAAGGGTATTCTTGGTGAAATGGTCTCGCAAGGAGGGACACCTTTTGTCTCCTTTTGCACAGTGCTGACAAGTGTCAGCTATGGTGACTTATAACTTTAGCCATAGATTATTACATTGTTAGATTTCTAATTGCACAAAAAGTCCATAAACGGTTTCCAGTCTTTCAAAAAAGTTTTCAGTTGGCTGATCCTTTAGCACCCATGCAAATTTGGCCTCAAAACAGATTAGATTGATGGAAATTTTATTGGGCAGAATTGTGTGCCTGACTTTTAACTGTTGAGGGATACCTACAGATAAGTCCTCTCCCATTCAGTTCTTTTCACTTTCACAAGGCTGAACTATCACTTGCTGGTTCTTTAAATCGACTCACCTTCAAAAAGTCTTGATGAAGAACAGCACATTTTTATTCCAAAATTCACTCTACAGTCAAAACCTAAACTTCTCTGAATCCTTAGAAGTTCTCACTGAGTTTATGGTGTGGCAGCGGCAGCTGGGTGGTGGTCTACAAGACTTGAGGGACATTTTTTGCTATTTTTGGAATGGATCTGGAACCTGTCACTGGCAGCATATTCTAAACATGTTTTAATTCTCCTACAGTTTAGGTCCAGATGGTGTCTGGATTACAATTCAGTGGAATCCTTAACATGTTCCTTAAGGAACATAACCTAGCAAGGCATTTTAAAAATAGTTGAACACCTAGTCCTGGCTTTTTGGACACCCAGTGGAAACAAATAGACACGTACAATTTAATCAGTTAACCATATACTTCTCACCATTGTTTCCACACCTTCTGCAAATTACTGTAAACCAAGAATAAAAATAATCCCTGTCTTTTGCAAACTCAGATCAGTTACATTTTTAAATCCACTTTTCTAAGGTTTAACAAAAATTCTAGGGATTTTGCTTAATTCAAGTATTTCTGGGGCCGTCAGGATAATAAAAATTGCTAGAGTACTGATGTTTGTATTTGTCTGTATAAATGTACTATATTACCTCCTTCCTTTTTTAAAAAAACATTTCAACACAGTTTGAATGTCAGGATTGTATCCACTTATGAAGCTTCTGAATGGGAGAATGGACACCATCTAGTGATAATTCCTTTAAAAATGCTCTGGAACCTTAGGTTAAGGGCTCATTTAACTTTACTCAACTCAGCATACACAAAGTGTTGTTTTGCTATTATAGGGATGGGGAACCTGTGTCCATCCAGATGTGGTTGGATTTTAACTTTCATCAGCCTAGCTAGAACAACCAAGGTGAGGAATGATGGGAGATGCAAACCAGCAATAACTAGAGGCCACATGTTCCCATCTCGCTCTCTCTCTGTGAGTAATTGCACTAACTTAACAAATGCCCTGATGCCCTGCCACAGGCCTCTTCATGGCAGAGCTTCCTCACTGCTCATACTGGATATACAACTTCCATTATTCCTAGTGCACAATTGGCAGGAGGACGAGAATTGTGAGTGGGCAGAAGGAAAGAGACAAATAGAGAGGTGGATACTAAACCCTGCCATCTACGTTATGTGCAAATGTTTTCTCAATTCCTTGCATGCACTTGGGCCCCAGCAAACACACATATGGCTAGGGGAGGTGGGGAGGGAGGCATAATCCTTGGACTTATTCCACATAATATTTATTTTCATCTCCTCTGTACCTGCCAACCGCCCCTTCCTCTCCCTCCATTCAAAAAGAAAAACAACCCCCCCCCCCCAAAAAGCCCAAAAGGTTATCTTGACGTAATTGGACCTGACACCACGGTTTTTGCAATAATAGAGGGAGATTATTGAGGCAACGAATATGCTACTCTTAATGCATTGAAAACAGCGAGGAAAAATAACAACCCAAATAAAGCACACACGGTCACCTCGGATTCTTATTTTCGCACAGTTCCCCTCTGGACAAAAAACAATTACATTTGTATTGCAGTGGGGTGGTGGAGGGAGAGAGCAAAACCAGAAAAAAAGAGCCAATCTTCCCCCCCTCCGAAGCCTGGAAGAGAGAAGGGTTGAAATGCAATCACACTGTGCAGGAGCTTCCGATTATTCTATGATCTGTGTAAGATAAAAAGGGATTCATCATCCAACTTTCCAGCTGCGGAAGGTTGATCCTTCTGGCTTTTATTTTATTCAGACTCACTTTCAAATAAGATTGAAGACTAGCCTAAAGACAGATCTGGTGCTGGCAGCTCAGCTGCTAGAAGACTTGTTATTTAAGCATTTGAGCTGGGTGTGTGATTGGGGGAAATGCACCTTATTAGAACCAGACACAATAAATGCCCCAGAGACTCTTGGGAAAGGGGCCCCAATACACACACATGTACATATCTGACAGGACAGAACCCAGAACCAATGCATTGACAAAAAAATTCAGAGAAGAGCATACCTTCCCAATCTCCCAATATGGCAAGGACAGTTCCAATTATGTTGGACAGTTCCAGTTCTGTCACCTCACTTTTTCAGTTGCTGCTAAAATGTCCTAGATTCTCTCTGCTCCTCACCCTTTGTGCTCAGTTTACTTAATTTGCTGCAAACTGAATTCAAAGTGCAAGAGTAGTTTGCACTCAATTAACTCAGCAAAAAGGAGAGGAGAAGGAGGTGTGGAATCCTTCCCTTTCCTGTAGTCACAAGCAAAATAAAACTGCCACAGCATCTTCTAGCTTGTGTGTTCCTCCTCATTTTGCCATTTTGGTGTTGCTTGGTCACATGTGCCCATTTTCATCTGTGAAAGGTTGGCGGGTATGGAACAGTCACTCTCATTAACAAAACAATTCATGAAAAGGAGTCTATCAGATTAACTTGTCCCTAAATTAATGGATAGAGAACTTCATGAGAGCTAGGAGGTCTACTTTTAATTCCCAGGCCCACCACAGGCTGTTGCGGAGCTTTAAGTGTGAGATGCTGCTGCTCCTGCTGCTGAAAATTTATTTCTATCCCATCCTTCTCCCAGTTCAAGAGCTGCTTGTTAAGTTGCTTACAACAAATTAAAAAACACATCATTAAAAATTCACCAAATACAGAAGTTAAAGTGAGATTAAGCCAGTCCTAGTTAGCAATCTGGCTGTAGGTCTTTGGACCAGTTGAAGTTTCTGAACACTCTTCAAATATAGCTCCATGTAGAAAAGCTGCTGACCTTTGGACAATGCAACTAAGAGGGGCATTGTAAGGCTAAGGTATGGGATGCTAACAGGATCATGGGAAGCTAACAGGAATAAAAACATGGACCCACAGTGCTCTCCGAGGTGATGAGCGAGGCAGTGGTTCCCAAACTTTGGTCCTCCAGGTGTTTTGGACTTCAGTTCCCAGAAGTCCCAAGTTAACTTGCTGAACGGTAAGGAATTCTGAGAGCTGAAGTTCAAAACATCTGGAGGACCTAACCACCGAGTTAGAGCCATGTCAGGGATTATGGGAGTTGTGATCCAACATATTTGTAGGAACCAGTTTGGGAAAGGTTGGGCTCTCAGGGGCAGACAAGCTTCCAAAGATGCAGGACTGCAGTGGCAGGTCTCTATGGTGCAGGAGGTTGACAGACCAGCTGCACGTAAAGCTACAGAAGATGGCCTGTGTCTACCCTGCAGAAACAATTACGTTTGACACTGCTTTAACTGACATGGCTCAATACTATGGAATACTGGGATTTGTAGTGTGTTGTGGCACCAGAGCTCTCTGATAGAGGAGGCTAAATATAGTGGGCCATTGGTATCTGCTGGAATTTGGTTCCAGGATCCTCCATGGATACAAAATGCTGAAGTCTCATTAAATACAGTGGCATAGTAAAATGGTGACCCTTACGTAAAATGACAAAATCGAGGTTTACTTTTTGGAATTGATATATTAAAAAAATATTTTCAAGCCATGGATGCTTGAATCCATAGATGAAAAGTGGGTGGATATGGAGGGCTTGCTGTATCTCACAAAACTACATTTCCCAGAATTCCCTAGAATTGAGCCATATCAGTCAAAGCGGTGTCAAACTTCATTATTTCTGCAGGGTAGACACAGTCCATCTTATGCAGCTCTAAGTATATTTAGCTACTTAGTAGAGATGCAAAGAAACCTTGTTAGTGAATTGAAAAGATGAGTAATGGGACACTAGCAAGAGTGTCCCAATGTTCATTAGGCTGTACCCATGCACATCGACACTTCCTAGCCTGTGTCTTGATGCACAATGGACGTTATCACATGGGGAGTTGCGGGGAGAAAGTGGAAATAAACGGGCATGAGCGGAAGTCTTTAATTTACGGGATTTGTCCCGTTCCACCTCGTCTGATAACTAAATTCGAATTAAAAAGGGGGTTAATTCAAATGCAAACCTGATCTTTTCATTTTTGGGATTTTTGAGGATTTGAAAAGATCAGTTTTTTTTTCAAATTAACCCCCTTTTAAATTCGAATTTAGTTATCAGATGAGGCGGAACGGGATAATTCCTGTAAATTAAAGTCTTCCGCTCGTCCGGTTTATTTCCACTTTCTCCCCGCAACTACCCGTGTGATAACGTCCAATGGGACCAATGTGTATTGCTCCCATTGTGCACTGATTATTTTGCTTGCTCCCCTATGCAGTAATGTAACAGCAGTCCCTTACTGGATAGGGACATCATATGACTACTCAATTCTAATTCCCACAAATATAAGTCCCCAACAATATTCCAGCCTTTATATTTACAGACTGTCAGAAGTAGTGCAAATTGAGGCCACTTTAACTGTCCTGGCTCAGTGCTAGGGAATCATGGGAATTGTAGTTTTTTTCTGGAAAATTGAGCCTTCTCTGCCAGAGAGCTCTGGTGCCACAATAAATTACAGTTCCCATGATTTCTTAGCACTGAGCCAGGACAGTTAAAGTGGCCTCAATTTGCACTATTTCTGGCAGTCTGCAAAGGCCCAAAGATTCTTAAATTTTCTTGAACTGATTTGAATTCATATGATATTGACAAAGATATTATTAATGACACTGAAACTGAAGGAATCTAAAATGTATTTTCTTTTAGTTTCAACATTAGTAGTAATATCATACCACCACCATGGTACAGTAGACTGAGCATTGTACTATGACTTTGGAGACCAGGGCCCAAATGTCTGCTCAGTCAATGACCTGATGTGCATCAATGATTTGGATGAAGGCCTAGATGGCATGCTTATCAAATATGCAGATGACACCAAATTAGGAGGAGGAGTTAATACCCCAGAGGACAGGATCAAAATTCAAGAAGACCTGAATAGATTAGAAAGCTAACAAAATGAATTTCAGTTCAGAGAAATGTACAGTACTACACTTAGGGTGGAAAAATGAAATCTATAGATATAGGATGGGGGACACCTGGCTTAATTAGACTACGTGTGAAAGGGATCTAGGAGTCCTAGTAGACCACAGGTTGAACATGAGTCAAAAGTGTGATGCAGCAGCTAGAAAGGTCAATGCAATTTTAGGCTGCATCAGTACTGATATAGTGTCGAGAATCTAGATCAAGGAAAGTAATAGTGCCACTCTATTCTGCTTTGGTCAGGCCTCACCTGGAATACTGTGTCCAATTCTGGACACCACAATTCAAAAAGGATGTTGACAAATTGCAGCGTGTCCAGAGGGCAACTCAAATGGTGAAGGGTCTGGAAACCATGCCCTACAAGGAACGACTTAAAGAACTGGGTATGTTTAGCCTAGAGAAGAGATGGTTAAGAGGTGATATAATAGCCCTATTTAAGTATTTGAAGGGATGTCATATTGAGGAGGGAACAAGATTGTTTTCTGCTGCTCCAGAGATTAGGACCCAGAACAATGGATGTAAGCTGCAGAAAAAGAGATTCCAGCTCAACTTTAGGAGGAACTTCCTAACAGTAAGGGTTGTTCGACAGTGGAACACACTCCCTCGGAGAGTAGTGGAGTCTCCTTCCTTGGAGGTTTTAAGCAGAGGCTGGGGATGCTTTGATTGTGATTTCCTGCATGGCAGAGGGGTGAATTGGATGGCACTCTATGATTCTGAGATTCAGTCATGGAAACCCACTGGGTGAACTTGGGCAAGTGCCACCCTCTCAGCCTCAGAAGAAGGCAAAGGCAATTCCTCTATGAATCTTGCCAAGAAAACTCCATGATAGGTTTGCATAAGTCAGAAACAACTTAAAGGTACACAACAAGAAGTCCTAAGATAAACTAGTAGTAATATCACAAGTAGTAGAAGTCAGAATATCAGAAGTCAGTACTAATATCAGAAACTGAATTTTAGTTTCTTTTGGAAAATTTCCTCTCCTCCATAATCATTAACGGCACATTGAATCCACTCTGGCAATCCTATATTGATTATCCAATTAGCTATTTACTGGCAGTTCATATTTTTATTGGACTGTAGTACATTTAACAGTTTAGAGCTAAATTTTGATGCCAAACCACAATATCAATTAAAAAAACCTAATGGGGTGGAATTCTCTATTGCAGTTACAGATGCATAACCCAGAATTATACATCCATAACTGATTCATATTCAGAGTCTCTACACATTTATGATTGTGGGACTGTGGCTATGATCATAGAAGTACCCCACTCCTGCTTACTGGGCAGTAGCTGCTGCAAGTGACAGAGATCTTTTATCCTATTGATCAGACACAGCATACTGACATTTCCTCTCCTGACAGCAATCTCTGGTACAGGGATCCCTGCTTCTGATTGTCGCTGGAGGGAGAGATTTGGAAATGTTTTGGCCATTAAAATTCTGGATAGTATTGGGAACCACAATAAGTTGCCTTGTGGCTACATGTGGGCCAGAGAGCAACCTTCAGGAACAGTCTCTCTCTCTCTCTCTCTCTCACACACACACACACAGATTGCCTAAAGGCCCTGTATTCCAGACAACTAATGGTATGGTAAAAAGATCCATCACCAAACCAAGTGTTTATTCCAGAGAACAGAAACCAGGTACAGTGGTACCTCTACTTACGAATGCTTCT
>CM034703.1:159308525-159334554 GCA_020142125.1 Phrynosoma platyrhinos
GAGATCCGTCTATTGACATCTTTAGACAGCTTTAAAAAGGCTGTCAAGGCTGTTAATTATTCTAAGGTGGATGAACAACTGCAGTATTGTGGAAGAATTTTAGGTAGTATATGTATGTTTTGTGATGTTTTTTGATGTTGTTAGTTAATTAGCTATTTTAGTTGTTAGTTTTGTATGTGGTTAGTATTTTCGTTGTACGTTGTTTGTTTTGATTGTTGTTTTTAACAATTTGTCAATAAAACTAATTTAAAAAAAGACGGATCTCTTCAGGCAGGCTTTTCCAGAATAGTTAATCCCAGCCTCAGGAACCCCCTCTGGAAGTTGATTCTGGAGCTCCAAACTGATGCTGCTCGCTAGGAAGGGTTTTTAATAACAATTGTGTTATATGTTGATTTTAATTTGTATTGATTTAATAATGTTTTAAGGGGGGGAAGGGAATTTGAGTTGTTTTATACTATGTACCATTTTACTGTTGTAAGCTGCCCCGATTGTTCTCAGAGGGGCAGGATATAAATAAATTTTATTATTATTTATTATTATTAAAGTAATTGTTTTTGCAGCATTTTGCCCTTCCTGCTGCATATGTTATCAATTTTGTTATAGCAAGCATGGACGCACACATGGACGCACACATACACATCCTAGAGCTGAAGCTGTGGAGTGAGCTGGAAAGTAATTTGCAATAAGCTATTTGGAAGTAGCTGTATTTTGAATCCCCATAACTTTTATTCTAAATCGTGGAATATATATATGTTATTATTATTATCATTATCTCGATGAAGTACCTTCCTTATCATGTGGAGCAGCCTGTGGGGTTTGCAAAGGGACCAGTGCTCCCTGTTAGCATATGCAAAATCCCCATATGGTCTGATAACACATGTAAATGCATCTGGTTTCTCAAGGCAATTGAGTTGTTAGGAACAACCTCTCCTCAGGCTATGGCAACCCCTTTCCTCTGAATGATGGACAGCCAAATGAAATTTCCAAAATTGTATAAACTGAAGGGCTTAAAATAAAAGACACTCAGTATGTATTTTGGAACTTTCAATCTGAAATATGGGACCACAACTAGTTCAGATAAGGAATATCTGGCAATCTCTTCTCTTGGGTTCTCTGCTTACTCAATTCCTTCTTTGCTGGGAGAGTTAAGCTCATGTATGGAGTCTTTTTCTTGCTATCCTTTCCTGGGACAAAACTTTTTCAGATGCAGGAGTACACACACAAGGGGCTGGCCTTACCTATAAGCAGGTGATACAACTATTTTGAGTAACAGATTGGAGAGGATGGTAGCATAAAAACATATGATTTGTATTTATTATTGTTATTATTGTCATGTAAGTTTTGTATTATAGCAACTGTATGAGTAAGAGAAATCCAAGAACTCCAATCATCAACTGTCCTGTTTAGGTCTTGCAAACACAAGACTATAATTTCTTTGATTGAGTCAATCCACCTGCAGTATGGTCTCCCTCTTTTCCTACTGCCTTCCATTTTACCAAGCATCATCACCCTTCCCAATGAATCATGTTGTCTCATGTTATGTCCAAAGTACAACAACCTCAATGTAGTCATTTTTGCTTCTAATGGGAGTTCAGACTTAATTTGCTCTAGGGCCCATGTATTGTCTTTTTGGCAGTTCTTGGTATCCATAGAACAATTCTCCAGTGCCACATTTCAAGTGAGTTGATTATCTTCCTGTCAGCTATCTTCACTATCCAGCTTTCATGCCCATGCATAGAAATCAGAAATACAGTTACCATATAACTTGACTATAAGTCAAGAAATTTATGAACAAAAATTGACTCTAAAATCCTGTGTTTACTTATATATGGGTCAATACAGTAATACTGCTTAGAAAGGTCCTGAAGCACTACCCTGATGCCCGACTCTCCCTACGTTGGCAGTGATTTCTGAAAGAGCTGCCTAGGCAGGGGTGTGTGTGTGTGTGTGTGTGTGTGTGTGTGTAAGAGATTATTCCCTTCCCAATCCAATGTTAAAACCTCTCCTCCATCTCCAAGGAAGTGGTGTTAGGTGGTGGGGAGAGGTCTGGAGAAGAAGGAGGGACAGAAGTGGTTGTTTCCCTTTAGATCCTTTGTTATAGCTCCCTAAGTTTAACTCTCGACTTATCCACGGGTCATATCAAATTCCATTATTTTGACCCTAAAACCTTCCCTCAACTTATACATGAGGTCAACCTGTACATGAGGATATATGGTATGTATATTGCAGTTACTATATTTTTACTGCTAGGGATGGCAAGAGTCTGGATGCTTGTGTGATTTTCTGTCTTGAGTTCTAAAAATTGTGTGGCTGGCATCATGTATTATGTAGAGGTAGTGGGAAGACACAAATGAGGGTTTACCACTTAACCCACAATTTTTCCACCAGCTGTAAGGGTCTACCTAAACCTCTACTGCCACCAAATGTAAAAATTCCCATCAAACGTGAGGACTGTGTCCCCACCTCTGCCATCAGTGTAAGGACCTCCTCCTGTCCTAATTCTGTAGCCACTGCTCATGCACTTGGCACATTGGACGTTTTCACACTTGGGGTCTCAAAGCCACCTGGAAGCAATCAAGAATCATTCCGGAATGGATCCTGTAGCTTCAGACAGTGAAAGCAGCAACATTCCGGAATGGTTCTTGATTGCTTCCGGCAGCGGCAACTCAATTCCTTTTTGAAAAAGGAATTGCAAAGAATGGGGATGATGCGAGGATGGCACTGGATGGGGCGGGGTGGGGAGGGGCTTGCTGCGACGTAAGTGTGAACACTCGGAGAAAGGACCCGGACTGATGCAGGATTGCGCTGGGGATGGCACTGGATGGGGCGGGGCTTGTGCGACGTAAGTGTGAAAACTTTGCAAAGGATCCGGACTGGTGCCGGAGTGAGGTAGGATTGCGTCTGCCTTAAGCCCAGTGTGAAAACGTCCATTGTTTCTCAGGTTTCTTTAACCCTTCCCCAATTTTTTCCCCTGAAGTCTGGACACTGATATACTGCTCTGCTGCTGCTATCATCTCTGAATCATTAAAAAAGTCCTTCCTTTCAAACACTTTTTAAAGTTTGGAAACAAGAAATAATCAGATGTAGCAAGATTTAGTGAGAAGGGTGGATGATCTATGCACTCAGACCCCAAATTCTTCAAATCATCCATCGTATTGCTAACCCTGTAAGCAGACACATTGTCCTGCAAAAAGAGGACACCTTTCCACAGCTTGCCTCCTTTAATCAGAACAGCAAGAGACTGGCATTCTGAATTACTTCTGAAGATAGTCATCAAAATACCTTCCTTATCCCCCAAAACTGTGGCCATGATCTTTTCTGCTCAAGTATTGAATTTCTTCAGCCGTGGAGAGCTTGAATACCATGACTGCAAGATCTGTTGTTTGGTCTCCGGATCGTAGTGATGTAGCCATGTTTCATCAACAGTGACAAGTCTTTCCAAAAAATTATCACCAGATCGTTCAAAATGCCCTCGTAATACATTTAAAACACAGCGCACACTCTCTCCCACTGCTAGCTAATTCAAACTCTTAAACTCCACTCATTAATTCTTAAACCTGACTGACTGACTCTCTTAACTCTAATCTTCCCTTCATTTACACCTGTCTTCTTACTAACTACTCTAACTACTTACTAACTACTCTAACTACTTACTAACTACTACTGACCACCTCAACTGTCATTCAGCAGCCTTATTCAAATTCCACCTGACATGCTGCCAACCACCATTCATCTCAGCATTCCAGTTTCTCACCCCTTCTGGACAGCTCCTTACCTTCTTCTACACAGTGCATAGCTAAATAAATTACCTTAGTATATAGTAAACAATATTTTACACCAAAAGTCAGTGACATTAAAGAACATTTGATGTGATACCTCAGGCAGCAAAATTACTTTGGCTGCCCTTGACTGCTTGTTATATTTGCAATGAAGATGCTGCCCCACCAGTTTCCCTGTGGTAACAGAGACTATTACATTCATAAGAGCATAAAAGTATAATCAGAATAAACTACATCCCATCAGTTGTTGCTGTTATTGTGTGTCTTCAAGTCATTTTTGACTTATGGTGACGTTGAGGCAAAACTGTTATGGATTTTTCTTGGGAAAATTGTTCAGAGGAGGTTTGCCATTGCTAAATTCTGAGGCTGAGAGAGTGTGACTTGCCCAGGGTTACCCAGTGAATTATTATGCTCGAGCAGGAATTGAACCCTGATCTCAAAGCACTATACCACGCTGGCTCTTCAGTATGGAATTTCTATTATAAAACTTTCAGCTCTTCCAGAAAAAATGTCTCTTCCTTGCCTTAGTCTTTAATATACTATAGTTCTCTTTATTGACTGGCTTCCTTTATTATGGATCACATCTAGTAGGGGCAGTGTGAGATCATTGGCTGGCCTTCTCTGAATTGCCATTTGGCTGGGACATTACATTAAAAAAAAAAACACCATAAAGAGAGAGATTTAATTTTTGATAGAGTAGAGCTGCCTGTCCTTTACACACACACACACACACACACACACACCTTCTTTGAACACTTTCTATTAACAAGAGAAACTGAGGGCAGAGTTTTTCACCCTATCTAGATTAAAATTTGGTCATTTATCTGGGAACTATTACTCTGCAGTGCCAGTTGGTCATCTCTGGATTAAAAGCCGTAAATATGATGCTAAACCTATCCAATGAAGGTATACACACCTCCTCTGCTTGGAGTGAACCGAGATGGCATCCCATTTCTTTTCAATAGAAATAACTAAGGGCCTTTGCAGACTGCCAGAAATAGTGCAAATTGAGTCCACTTTAAGGGTTAGGGTTAGTGCTAGGGAATCATGGGTGCCACAATAAAATACAGTTCATATGATTCCCTAACCCTAACCCTTAAAGTGGACTCAATTTGCACTATTTCTGACAGTCTGCAAAGGCCCTTAGTGTGGGTCTCGTCCGGCAAGTCCACTTCTTTATTTTCCTCCTACCTTAGGTACTCCAAAGTAGAATACATACCCATATCAGCTGTGTAGGACTGACATGCACCTGTCTGCATTGGCCAGAATACTCTGGGGCAGCAGTAATGTCCCCCTGTTACCTGGCATTACCGTTGCTACACTGGGCATCTGTTTGCATGCACATCCCACTATGCTGCCTGGAATGGCTGCTGCCACCATAGATCACTTGCTCTGAGGATATGCAGATGATGGATGATGCATGGCCCAAACCCAGTTCTGGAACAAATAGCTTGGACAATGTCTGGCCTGTTCAGCACCAGGGTATACCCCTCTTATAGCAGAATAGAATAACTCATTTTTTGCTCTGGATCTTCCTGGAAGACCCAGAGCCTTCCATTGAGATGCTGGGCAGTTGTTTACAATGTGTCCTGCTGTTCATCCTGGAACGTGGCAACTTACTCTCTCTAAAGTCAGAACACGGTGCCCAGCCATGTGATCAATGCTCAGCACCTCACATGGCTGGGCACCTTGTTCTGACTACAGAGCGAGTGAGTTATTCTACTCTGCTATAAGTGGGGTATACCATGCGTTTGGTGCTGAACTGGTCAAGCACAGTCTGAGTTGTTTGTACCAGAACTAGGGATTGGGGTGTGCATCATCCAGACTCCTTGCTAAGAGACAGGGCCAATCATTGTTGCGGTTTCCCTTAAATAATCCTGGGAATTTTAATTTGATGAAGGTGCTAAGAATTCTCCCTTAAAAGTCCTTGGTACTTCCCATGGAAGTACAGTAGCCTGAGGAAAGAGAATTAGCTAGTTTAAGTAATTTTAAGATTAGTCTCTCCAAGGAGAAATTTCAGTTTTATATATCATAATATATTTGTCTTTCATTTGGAAACTTCAGAGTGTCTTAAACTAATCTCAGATGGAGCTGTAGTTTGATTGGTACTTTTTTGATGACTCTGAGAAGGGATAGGCAACAAAGCACTTTCCAGATCTGTGGAAGCATAATTCTTATAAGCCCCAGTCTGGCTGGCCAATGGTCAGGAATTGTAGGAGTTGTAGACAAGGCTGGCCCATGTCACCTTATGGTCTGAGAACTGGATGGCACCCACTCATTTCTGAAAATACAGAAGCTGGCTGGACTGGCAACTGAATTTTACTTCAACATGGGCACTGATTGAATGTTTCTACTATCCATGAGACAGGAAGCCAGTTTCGGGCCCCAGGAGAGCTTGTGAGGTATGAATACATGAGAACAGCTGCTGTTGCATCCATGGTCTGAGGTAGCTGGGGATGGACAGCCTTAGTTGTAATCCATAACATCTGGAGAGCACAAGATAGCCTCTTCTCTTCCTAGAATGTGGGCCAGGGGATTCTCTGCCCCCTATGGACATTTCCTGGTAGGGAAATTTCCTTTGGTGGTTTCAACAGCTTTGGAGCGTTCCAAGCAATTCAGCCAGATAACTTTCAGATCTCATTTAGCGGTATCATCCAGGACATTCATTGTACAGTTAAGCAAACACAGAAGAGAAGGTTGGAGACAGAAGGGAAGAGCGAAAGGAGTTTGCACAGCTCTGAGATCCCATAAGCAGGCACATGAAGTTTGAGTGCATTTGAGCAAATAGCCAGGGGCTTTGCCAGCGTCTGTCCTTCATTAACTTCGATAATGAGCTCGATGCTGGGCCCAGGAGCCTCGGGCAGGACTCTGTGTTGGTCATTACCAGCTGCAAAAGAACTCTCCAAGCACAGTCGCCTCTCGTTTTCTCCCTTTCCCTGGGATGACCCCAGTTTCTCGTATCAATCCAATGCCCGGTATCTTTCCTTAATGGTGTGGAGAATATTTTGCCCCATAAGTGATGGAGAAGGCAGGGGACATTTCTTATAACTCAGACTGGAGCTATTGACATTCCAGCCTTCCTAACTATCACATCTGTTTCACAGGCAGGCAACCCTGATCAGTAGGACTAGTGGCAATGGGTGGCTTACATTATTGCGATTCAAAGGATCTTATTGCAGCTTTGAGACTAATTCAAAGACTAACTGAGATAAAGAAAGATTAAGTTTTCTTTGGACGTTTTCACATGGGGCTTTAGGAGGACTCAATCCTACCTCCGTCCGGCCCCACTCCGGCTCCATTTCCAGCTCGTTCACACACGCGTGGCGGCAAACCCCGCCCCTTCCGGTGCCATCCCTGCATCCGTCTGGCTCCTTGCTCCGTGTGTTCAAATGCATGGAGCCGTAAGTCCGGCCTCACTCCGGCCGAAAGACCTGTAACTCCGGCTTCAGTGGCTTAAAGGTAATTCTGGGTGTCCAAAAGGAATTAGCCTGCCGCCGCCGGAGCCATTCCGGAATCAGCGGCATGGCCCGTTCTGGAATGGCTCCACCCGGCTTTAGGGAGGGTAGTGTGAAAACGTCCATAGACTTAAATCTACTTCCTTATTGTTACTGTTGTTCGTGGTGGTGTTTATTTATTTGTATCCTGCCTTTCTCCCCAAATTGGAACTCACAGAGGCTTACAGCTTAAAAGCACAAATAACAAAAATGTTCATTAAAATAGGATTCAATTTTGGACAATATTAAAATGATTTAAAACTACATTTTGGAAGATAAATTGCCATCAAATGGTAAGAAGATATCAAAACAGTTCAATCTAAAACAATATAGCACCCTCAGATGATTGTTTTAAAATATTCTGTTTACATGTCTGTTAGGCAATGAATCTGCTCTGGATTTTAGCCCAAATATATCTGAGGAGCTGCCCAAGGCACTGAACCCTTTCTCTAAAATAAGTCTGGCTGTTTGGATAGCTATTTTGAAGTTTGGACTAAAAGCTGGGGGAGAGTCACTACCCAATTAGCATGGCTGCAGCCAGCTCCATTGAATAGGACTGATAAAGGCTTGAAGTGCAGTCCAACAATTAGATTAAATTATCACAGATTAGATCATCATAGGATTAGGTCTTGAATATGACAGATTAGGACTACATGGACAAAAAAACCTTTTTATTAATCCCCCTTGCTCACTGAAAATGTTTCAAATTTACAAAGCATCAATGAGTATTTACTCAGAGGTTGCATCCACACTGCAGAAATAATCCATGTAGCCTTCGTCTCTTGGAACAGACGTGGGGCATGCTGGCTGAGGTCAATGGAGACCAACAACATCTAGAGAGCTACAATGTCCCAGAATTCATGGTTTCAGTCATGATTTCAGATGTGGAGCTTTCCAAATATTAGCACTGTTTCTGAGCCTCTGTGTTGCACTGTTCTTTTATTTCTTACATTTTTAACCTGTACTTCCTTTAAGGTGCTTTAGAAAATATACTTCTCTTTGCAACAGCCTTGTAAGGTAGCTTAGGTGGACAGATAGTGACTAATTATCACTGAACTGACTTTCTAATTTATAGCTGAACTGAGATTAATTTATCTTATTTTATTTTATTTATATCACACGTTTCTCTTAGCATGAGACCCAAAACACTCTACAATCTCCCTTATTCCTAGATTAATACTACATGCATACTGTTATACTACTACTCACTGTAGTCATAGATCGTATGTCAACCAGCTGTTCTATAGTTTTTGAAAAGCTATAGGTGCCAAGAATCAAATCTAGGGCATACAAATCATATGACCTATCATGTAGCAAGCTCTCTATTTCTTTAATATAGGGCCAGAGCAGACCGGCAGGATACCATATCCTGCCCCTAGTCAGTCCCCAGGCTGGGGTGGTGACAGGCGAAAAAGAAAAAAGAAAAGAAAAGAAAAGGCAATATGTCTAAAAATTAGTAAAAACATATACACCTGTCATATCACTGCTCTCAGTCTGAAATTCCTCCCTCTTCCTCCGAGGGCCAGAGAAGAGACTCAGTGCCAGAACCCGAGATCTAGCTACACTGAAGTATATAGCAATTCTTAAAAATCTTTTGAAATAAACAGACAAGTCTGGGAATCAACATGTCTGCGTATGTTTTATACCATTCAACAGGAGAACCATCTGGCCCAGGAGATTTTCCATTCCTCATAGATTCAATAACTGTTTTAATTTCATCTATTGGTAAGGGAACTAGTAGAGATTCTTCATTTTGCACATCCTATCATAGAAGGGCTAAACTGGGGAGGGGGGAAGAGTATTTAGATCTCTAGGATCCTTGCCTTGTGCATACAGTGCTGAATTTTAAATGCAGGGGGGATCCAAATTAATATCTTTCAGTGTAGTACAATAAAGGTTATTCTCTAAACCTTTAATCATTGGCATATAATTACAATTTTGTTGCTGTTTTAATCTGTGTGACAAAACGTAGCCTGGTTGCTCCTCATTCTCGCAGTACTTTTGACGCAAGTACGCCAACCCTAATGGGGACCACGTGCCTTGCTTTAACACTGTTGTTTTTGAACTGCTGCGCTGATGCATTTCAGAAATTCAACATGGAGAGTTATAACTGTGAGATTAAGGAGACTCACAACATAACCATGATACCACCACACAAAATGTAACTTTGAAATATTAGTTGGAGGTCATAAGAAGCAGGGCCCTTCTGAGGGATGCTGTTTGAGTAGCACCCTTTCTTGCAGCAACTGATAGATGTGCTCTGGCCCCAAATTAACAGAGAGAGAAGCTGAGCCCTCCCCTTTCATCCAGCATTTCAAGATTTCACACAAAAGCTTATTAACAGAGGGCCAGGGGTGTGCAAACTGGTATGTTTGGGTATGGGGACGAGCTGGCGTAGGAAGCGGTGCGTGCCTGGACTGCAGGGTTCAGAATTAGTTGAGCGATGTATTTTTGTAACCACACGTTTTCTTTCAGACACTCAGAATCACATTTCCTTCCCCTACTCTGAGTCTAATAAAGACATTTCAAGAAGCGACGCGGGGGAGGGGGGGAAGAGAGAAAGAAAGAAACCATAAAACCCACAAATACGGACACAAAAGCATGAAACAGCTTGAAAATCCAAGTGCTAAGCGCGATGAGCCCCATCCCTGGCGGAGGCTCCATTGCTCCTGCTTTCCTTGGGCCTTGTAATGGAAATTAAATTTGGACACAAGTGCTTGGGCATATTTATTATCCTGCTGCTATTGATCTGTCAGGGAGAACAGAAAACTGCTATTTCAGCTGATATAAGGCAGGGAAGCACTGTGATTAGACTAATAGGCCTTTCATGGATTGAGATTTAAGTGCCAGGGTGGTAAAATTTGTAAAAACCCCTGGAGCTGCTCCATCGTCGCTCCCACCCCAATCCTGTTAGCATAATGTGTTCACAAATCTATTGCAGAAACATCACCAGATTTCATACGTTTTTTTTCTCTAGGAATGTAGGGAAGGGAGGGAGGAAGAACACAGAACAAAGCAGGTTGGAGACAAGGAGTGGGGGAATGTGTGAACAATGTCCTGGATAAATAGGATCTTAATAATTTTATTAGGTCTATAGTTAACATAGCCAGGTTGTGTTGTATTGGTCCAACTGATAAAAACAAGTTTTGTCCAGCAAGCTAATGGGCTCCAAGTGAGAGAGGAAGCAGCATCAGGAGAAGTAAAGCAAAAAGTGAAAATGTCTGTGTTTCAGAATGAAGGGAAGCTGGTGGATGGGGGCAATGTGAAGGATGAGGTGCTAAGCCCAGATAGGACATATTTTGGTAACCAACACTAATTTGACATTCAGAACAGAAAAGTGAGACTTCTCCCTCCCATGACTTCCAGGGGGAAAGTCTGAAATTTAATTAATGTTCTTAAGTCTACTGTTTCCTCAAGAATAATGCATGTTTTAAATATGTCCCAAGAACTGATAAACCTTCATAAATGAGATTAAAGGTAATATATGTGACTAGTAATCATGGCTTAATCACACTCTGTAATAGTATGTTTAAAAGTTCAAAGCAATCATTTAAGACAGCAACAAAGAGAATTAAGATTTCATTATATTTTTCCAAATAGAAAGGATTTTGCTAAACATAATGGGCTGGATTTATGCAAAAACAACCCTTTGAAACCAATTAGTCTTAATCAATGAGCATGTGGCATAGTGGTTAGAGAGTATAGTGGACTGGGATTTGGGAGATCCCAGTTCAAATCTCTACTCTGCTTTTAAACTGAGTAATTGTTGCTTTCTCTCAGCATAACCTACCTAACTAGGTTGTTATGAGAATAAAATGTGGAGAAGAAAGGCCACATGTGTTGCCCTGAGAGAGAGGAATGATAACTAATGTAACTAATAAATAACTAGTTGCATATATTTCAGTGAGTCTAGTTAAGATATCTTTCACATAAGACAATTCTAATCCTTTGATGTCACTTTAACTGCTGCAGATCCATCCAATGAAGTCCTGGAATTTGCACTTTCGTTTAATATTGAGAATTCTCAGCTAGAGAGCTCTAGTGCCTCACCAGTTCCCAGGAGTCCATAGGATGCTACCATGGCAATTAAATTGATATCAAAAGACTAGTAGTGTAGAGTGAAAGATGCCCAAGTGTAACTCAATGGAACTAAACTGGTATTAACTGGCAACTGTTCTCTCTGTGAAAATAAGTGTTTTGGATATGATGGACATTTGAGTATCATCTTAAAAGTGGAAATGTATTCCCAAAAAAGTCAAAAAACAGATTTGTATAAAATTTCTGTATGCTGATTGATACTTATACATGCAATCTTAGAAAGAATTCATATAAATGAAATATGCAGTTCATTGTAAAGGGAAATACTTGGACCATGGAAGGGAGTTCCAAAGCTTGGGAGCAGTCACAGAGAAACCTCTTTCTCTCTCTCTCTCTCTCTCTCTCTCTGTCTCTCTCTCTCTCTCTCTCTCTCGTGTCTTCACCAAAAAAGCCTGGGATGGTGGTGGGGCCGAGGGAAGGTCTCCCCCTGTAAACCTAAGACTCTGACAAGTTCATTTAGGGAGATACAGGGGGATACAGATGGTGAAAAACACCGTCTTCAATACCAGGAAGGGGAGGGGCAACCGGACGCTGGGTGCCCCATCCCATTCTTGAGGACATCATTGGAGTGACAGCCTGTCCACACACGACGGGCGCTCCAATGACATCCTTCTGGCTCAGCGTCCAGACATGCTGAGCCTGAAGAGATGCCAAAGAGGCATGCCACACCTCTTGTGGTGCCACTTTCACGGCTTCCGGAAGGAGCGCTATTTTAGCGTTCCTTTCGCACGCAGCAAAAGGGAGGATCAGGGCTGAGGTGTCCAGCAGCCCCCCACAGTCTTTCAGACAGTCTGGACCTAAGACATATAGGTCATGACCAGCACTTTGAATTGTGCCTGGAAACAAAATGGTAGCTAGTGAAGCTGTTTTAATAAAGTAGTTATATGGTCCCTAAAACTAGCCTTGGTCAGCATTCTAGCCACAGCATTTTGGACCCACTGAAATTTCCAAACAGTTTCCAAAGGCATCCTGATGCAGAGTGCATCACAGTAGTCCAAATAGGATGTGATCAAGGCATGGTTACTGTAGCCAGATCTGCTGTCTCAAGGAATGGGTGCAGCTGATGCATTAGTTTTAGCTGTGCAAATACATTCCTAGCCACTGCTGAAACCTGGGCATCCAGGCTCAGAGCTGAGTCCAGGAGAACACTCAAGTTGCGAGCCTGAGATTTCAAAGGAAGTGTAACTCCATCCAGCACAGGCAGAGTCTCTGTTCCTTGGTCTGCCTTTTGACTGACTGAAAGCATCCCTGTCTTCTCTGGATTAAGTTTCAGTTTATTTGCCCTCATCGAGTGCATTACTGACAACAGACACTGGTTTTGCCCTCATCCAGTGCATTACCGACAACAGACATTAGTTCAGTACTGAGACAGCTTCCTTGGAATCAGATAGGAAGGAGATGTAGAATTGGGTACCATCTTCATATTGGTGACACTGAACCCCAGAACTCCAGAAGACATCTCCCAGTAATTTTATGTAGATATTAAACAGCATGTGGGACAAAACCAAACCCTGAGGGACTCTATAGGCCAATGGCCAGGAGACCTCAGCACCACTTTCTGAGTTTGCCCCTCCAAGAAAGACTGGAACTACTGCATAACAGAGCTCCAGAGTCCCATCGCAGAGAGTTGGCCTAGAAGGATAACATGGCCAATGGTATCAAAAGCCACTGAGAAGTGCAGCAGAACCAACAGACACACATTTCTGTATCCAGTTCCCTGCATAAGTCATCCATCCATCAAGGTGACAAAATGTGTCTCTATCCCATAATCAGGTCTGAAGTCAGACTGAGGGGCTCTACAGAACATCCCTAATAGGCGGCTCCACATCGCCCCTGGAAACACTGGGTTGGGGACACAGCAACTGCATGCCATAAGTTGGAAACCAGCAGTTCCATGGTCACCATAAGCTGGAAACCAGCAGTTCCATGTTGCAAAAAGAAGCAGCAAAAGCAGCTCTTTTTTGCGCCGCAGAAAGGGCGCCCTTGCTGCTGCTGCTGTGGTGGCTTTTCTGTGCTCCTTTGGTGCCGCATATGTAGATGCTGTGCCAAGGGAGCACTCTGATGGGGAATGCATTCTGATGGGGCATGAAGTGGGGACAGAGTCGGGGTGGCCAGTGTGCGGTCATTATGCCCCCACTCTGCCTACAGGCTGGCTCTTTATGCTGGTCTGTACAGCCCCTGAAATTGTTCTAGATAATCCGTCTCATTCAGAAGCACTTGGAGCTGGGAGATCCTCTCCTCAGCAGGATGTGGCAGATTCCAAGAATGCAATACTCCACCCTCTTTTGGAGTTCATAGAAGAGATAAGGAAAGGCTTTGTAGGTCCCAGCATCTGTTCCATAGGAAACACTGGTTCATTAAACTCCAGGCTTCCAGCAGCAGCTGCCCATAAATCTCCCAGTAGCTCCCTGGGTTCCCCCAGTGTTATTATGCTCTTGACTTTTGGAGTAACTACAATTGATTACTCTGTGTCTTACCTCTTGTTGCCTCCATTTATCTGGATTATTGGCTAGGTATAATGACTCCTTGACTGGCTGATGACCTTGCTCCTGTTTCTCCCCTCAGCTTGCTGGATTACCTGTGGCTAACTTGGACTGGACTGACTATCCATCAGCACTAGCCTTACAATCACCTGACTCCTGCCTGGATCATTTGCTGACTGTAACATTGGAAACCTCTCTGATCAAGGCTCTGTATCTCATAGATTCCTTACACAAGAAGAGCTTGGTTTGTTTGAAGTACCCAAATGTTTAAAACTGACTAGAAAAAAAACAAAACAACAACAATAAGATAACATGGACCACACTTTATTTACTTATCATTTATTTTCCAATTTATATCCTGTCTTTCATCTGCTTTAGAAGTCCAAGGCAGCTTACAAAATTAAAAATAGAAATCAAAATATTTTGAAAATACTGTCTTGTCCCTTTTGTCACAATTTTACTCACAGAAATTATCAATGAAACTTTAGATGCTGAAACCATGGGGCCGCCATAAGTTGATAGGTGACTTGAAGGCACACACCTACACACAGGTACAGGGAAAAGACAAAGTAGGAAATTGGTCATCCTAGTTATGCTGTCAATAGGAGTCAACATGATTTGAGAAGCTACTTTATAAGACCCTTTTTGTGGGTCATTTTGTGAGGGAGCCATCATGGGACCAGGACTCTGGAGACTAGGCTTTAAATCCCCATTCAGCAATGGAAACCCACTGGGTGACCCTGGGCAACTCACACTTTCTCAGACTCAAAGGAAGGCAAAAGGCAAACCCCATCTGAACAAATCTTGCCTAAAGTTTGCCTTAGGGTCACCATAAGTTGGAAATGACTTGAAGGTATCCAACAGCAACCGTTTGTGAATCAGTTGAAGTAAAGTTAGATGCAGTAGAACTCCATGCAGGTCTTGAAATGTAGAGCCAGCAGGCCCTGTGGTTACAGCTATAACTCTTTCCAACTTTTTCTATACCAGTAGATTGACAGTTGAGGAGGTTCCAGTGTTGTGTAATGGTCTGAGTGTTGTGTAATGGTCCGAGTGTTGGACAAGGACACTGGGAGACCTCTTACCCATGGAAACCCACTGGGTGACCCTGAGTAAGTCACACTCCCTCAACTTAAGAGGAAGACGATGGCAAACCTCCCCTGAATAAATCTTGCCCAGAAAAAGGCGTGATAGTTTCTCCTTGTGTGTTTATGAGCCTTCAAGTCACCTGTCAACTTATGGCGACCCCATGAATTTCATAAGGTTTTCTGCCATAAGTCAGAAACAACTTGCAAGCACATGACCACCAGCATAGAAAGTTTGATAGCATAGCAAAACAGCTAAGTTGTGATTTTCAGAGGAGCAGATTGAGGCTTGGGGGACTCCAGTTCCTTATTTTTATTCTTGTCCCTTAGCCATTAGATTTACTGAAAGTCATTGTCAGGAGGCTGTGGAGACTTCCTCTCCTTTTGTGCATGTTTGTTTTGCTTCTACATCTAAAAGGTGTATTTATGGCAAGGGCAGGAACGGAAGCTTCAAACTGACTTTGTAATGAATGAATCAAGCCACATGCCTTGTGGCCCAGAATGGACATGGCTTCCAGTCACCAAGCTCTGCTCTAACATCTCTGGTACTTTCCAAGCCTCAGAAGAAGCTGGTTAGACAGGAAAGCATGTGCCTCATGGACATTTTATTTTAATTTTGGAAGCCTGGTTTCTATTTCTTTCTTTTTATTCCCCCCCCTTTTTTTTTTTACTATGAAAACAGATTTTCTTTGGCTTGACAGAGAGAACTGGGCAACACCGCATACCTGAATTGCTACGCAGATCTGAATTGCTAGCCAGCAAAGGTCATTCAGTGTTGTTGCTGAATGGCACATCCTTAGTGTCAAAGTTTCCACCTGGCCCTGACTCTTTTGTCAGTTATGACAGTAGCTGTCAAATAGGTGATACGATGTCACCTAATTTGAAAGGGATGTGAAAACCAGTTAAGATAGGTATTTACACAGTCAGGGAGTGACTCCTCTTCCCAGCCAGGAAATAATTTATTTTCACCTGGACAATTCTAACATGGGACTATGTTTTCTTTTCAGCCTTTACAAATGTGGAAACTTTCACCATTGCCAAAGGCGGCCTTTTAGATTCTTTTGGATTGCAACTCCCATTAGCTTTCACCATTGGCTATACTGGCTAAGGGCAACAAAGTTTGTAAGTCAAAAACCATCTGGAGCACCACGTATCTTCCACACTTGAGGCCCTTTCACCCACTACATAAATATTGCACTATGGCTGCTGCCACACTGCAGAATTAATACAGTTTGACACTGCTTTAACTGCCATGGCTCCATCCTATGGAATACTGGGGTTTGTAGTTTGTTGTGGCACCAGAGTACTCTGACAGAGAAAGCTAAATGTCTCACAAAACTACAAATCTCAGAATTCCTTGGCATTGGGTGTTGTCAAACTGCATTAATTCTGCAGTTTGGATGCAGCCCAAGATCCCATTTTCCTATGGAATCCTGGGATTTGTAGTTTTGTGAGGCACCAGACAGGCTTTCTAGCTGAGAATTCTAAATATCTCTCCTGAAACTGCCAGTTCTAGGACTCCATATGATGTTGCCATGGCAGTTAGAGTGAAATCATAGTGCTATAATTAGTAGTGTGTAAGAGCTCCTGGTCTACATTCATTGAGTAACAGTAGAGATAGCTTGGGATGGGTCTCAGCAGCAGGTAGCCTTGGAAAAGTTGACAATACTCTTTGCCATGTAATTCACCTTGCAGTGCTGTTGTGCAGCACAAAATCCTGAGAAGGTTCAAAATTATATTTATTTCTGCTGTATTGTCAACCCGATAGTACACCCTCAAGAAGATGTTGTCTTCCCACTTCTTTTCTTGACAATCTAAAGCACACCATGTTGCTTCTCCAAAACATCCCTTCTCCATCAGAAATCCCATCTCAGAAAGCAGAATAAATACAAGCCCTCACCTCTCCCCAGGGGCTATTTAATCTGAGAAGAGAGACAGCTTTTGGGTAAATATCATGAATATGCAGATTACATTTATGCTGATTTATCTGGAAATCAGCCCCTAAACTTGCAGTTATTCTCTCTCTCCTTCCCTAGTAAGTAGAAAGAAGAATGTTTTGATATTTCTTCTCTGCTGGATTAGGTACTTGCCTCCTTTCTCCAGATAGCCCATTGTGGAATCCTCAGCATTTCAATTTCTATAAAGAAAAACTTGTTGTTTTTTTTCCCCAACAGGAAATCCAAATGAGGAGCTAGAAGAATCCATGTGCTGTGGGTGCTCTAAAAGCATCTCACAGTCTTTGATGTGACAATAAAACTATTTAAGTGGGTAAATTGTGCAAATTAAAAATACATATGCAGAACTGTAACATAAAAGTTAGGATTTCTCCACTTGCAAAGGTGAAAACGGCCAAATGATGACAGAGTGTATGAGTGTAGGTATTTTATACTGACATTTTAAAATCTACCTTCTCACCACATGGCAAAAACACAAAAAGTGAATGAATAATCAAATAATTATCCAGTTTGTAAATACACTAGACCCCTGGTATATACTGGGATTTGGTTCTAGGAGTGGATGTCAAAATCCATGGATGCTCAAGTTCCATTATATACCATGATGTAGTAAAATGGTGTCCCTTATATAAAAAGGCAAAATCAAGGTTTGCTTTTCGGAATTCATATATATATATTTTAAAAATTTCAAACTATATATTATTGAATCCATGGATAAGGAATCCATGGGTAAAACTACCCTGCTCCTTATTCTTTTATTTTATTTTATTTTTGAATAAAAGATCTCAAAGATGTAACAGCTTTGCATCCATCTACTAGATTTACAGCAAGTAATGAGCATTTCAAACACTGTGGAGAAGGACTATGAGTCCCAGATTTCAGGACTTACATCTTCTTCTCCAGTCCTCAGGGTGTGGGGGAGAATCTTGGGGCAAAATGGTGCTTGAAAAGTCTGATTTTGTATTTTCTTCATTTGTTAGACTTAGGGCTTCTCCAGATAGAGGAAATATGTGGGGAGGTTGTGGCATGTTTTTTGTAGTTGTAAGAAGGTAGATTTGTGTAAAAAATTAAAAAAAATCCAAACATTTTTGTTGTCCCAGACAATGTTCTGGCAATTCCTGGTACTAGCTGCAACGTTTTATTCCCATTTTGTATATTTAAATTCAAAGACATATCAGAACAAAAAAGTCCTTTTGAGAATGTATGCATCAATAGCAGTGGCTTATACTGGATTTGTGTGTGGTAATTGGATTGAGGTGTTTGCATACTGGTTGAACTTCCAGTTCACTCACCTTCTGCTTCCATTAAAAGATAAATGGTGAGTGAAGCAAAAATAAGGGGATTCTTCTCTAACACTCTTTTCCTTCATTCTCTTCCTCACTCTTATTTTTAAAAATATTTTTAGGGTTATAGCACCATAATGCATCATCAATGCATTATGCAATTTTGCATGATAACACTATAAATCTATGAGGAGAAGGAAATAAAAATTACAATTTCAGAGAAGAGGAAATTTGCCCTTAAACCATAGAATCACATTGCAACTTCAGGAAACCACACCCCTAGTTTAAGAAAAACTTTAGAAGAGCCAAACTTATCATGTTGTTTTCTTGGCAAATTTCTTCAGAAGGGGTTTGTCATTGCCTTCCCCTGAGGCTGAGAGAGGGCAACTTGCCCAAGGCCACCCAGTGAGTTTACCTGGCCAAGCTGGGATTCGAACTCTGGTTTCATTGGACTAAGCTCAAACCACTACACCCCACTGGCTCTTGCTATAACTATACTGTTATAATGCTATTATCCCACTTTTCCTGCTATGGCTACCTCCTGTAGAATTCTGGGATTTGCAGTTCAGGAAGGAGCAGTTAGAAATCTCAGCCAGAGAGCTCTTATGCCTCACTAAACTACAAACCCCAGAATGCCACAGGAGGCAGCAAGAACAGTAAAAGTGGAATTATAGCACTATAACAGTGTTGTGCAGTATTCTCAGTGAAGATCCAAGAAATCAATACATCCCATGTGAAGCAGCTCCAATAATGGGAAAGAATGAGCACTGACATTGACAAAGGGGCAACAGCAACCAGCAAAACCTAGATGGTGAGAACTTATGCATCTTTAGACCAATCTGGAAGGGCTCTTTATTTATTTATTTTTTATTTGAATGACATCTTCCATCCAGCTTTAGTTGGTTAATGTTGTGTTGTTGTGTTCTGCAACTTATTTCTGACTTATGGCGACCCTAAGGCAACCTATCACAGGGCTTTATTGGCAAGATTTTTTCAAAGAAGGTCTAGCATTGCCTTCCTCTGAGGGTGAGAGAATGTGACTTACCCAAGGTCACCCAGTGGATTTCATGGCTGAGCAAGGATTCAAACCCTGGTTTCCAGAGTTGTAGTCCAAGACTCAAACCACTATGCCACACTGGCTCTCCATTCTAATTGTTGCTGCCACCAAGCATTGCCCTTAATAACATCATTCTTGTAACAACATTAGGGTCCATTTCCTGTGACATCACAAGGGGTCCTGACCTCTGGTGCTGGCTATACAGGTAAATGACCTGCAGTGCAGGGAACCTGGGGCCCATTCACTCTATAAAATGAGAATGCTCTGATTCCACTCTAACTCCCATGGCAATAGGCTATGGAATCCTGGGATTTGCAGTTTAGGAAGGGGCATCTAGAATCCTCAGGCAGAGAAACTGTTTGGTGCCTCTGACCAAGCCCTAGGATTCCATAGGAGGGAGCCATAGCAGTTGAAATGGAATCATAGTGCTATAATTGTATAATGGGAATGGGCCCCTGGAAAAATGTGGCAAAAGGGAGGAGGGATTTCTTGAGCCCTCCCCAACACACACGCACACACATTGGAAAAAATGCTATTTTCCCATAGGAATTGTCATACAAAAACCCTAATAATTCCAAATGGTATCCCCCTCCAATGGCTGCCAAGACCTTCCTGCATCTCATACCAGATGTACTAAAGACCATCACATGCACCCTCGCCTTCAGTGAGCAAGACAGCGAACGTACAGCTCAGCAGCATCTGAGTAATGGCTGCCCAGGTGAACATGTGTACCAGAAACAGCTGCGTAGCACAGCCCTCCCCTCTCATTTGCTGGCCTGTCCATCCACTTCCTTGTTTCAGGCCCCAGCTGTGTCAGCGGGAAAGCCCAGATGGCCAAGCCTAATTAAATTGGAGTTTTCGTTTTAATCTGCTACATCAAGATGCCAATTAGCTAATCACATCAATTAATCAATTAATTCTTCTTGGAATTAATATTCTGTGGAGATGAATTCCAGTACTGATCATGAGAAAGGGAACGGAGAGGGGGACAGAGCCTTACTCACAACTAATGTACAAATACACAATGCCCTGTTCATTTTAGCTATATTTTCCAAAGTGTGTGGGGAGGTGAGAAAGGAAGATATGTTGACTTCTCACTCCCAGCCCTCCCCACCATCTTTCCCTCCTTGCAACCCCTTTTGCAAAAGTGCAAATGCTAATTGTGCCCCTTAATGATGTATAGATCGGCCTCCAGTGTGGTATTTTCAATTACCTGCAATGTCTCCTGACCTTTTGCAGAGATGTCAAGAGAAATAGGGGTGATTTATCAACTGGTTTGGGGGGTTAGAGATGGGGGGTTGGATTATGGTTTTTCCCCATCTTTTGAAAAAAAAGGCTGGGTGGAAGATGCAAGAATCAGGTGTTAGCAGACCTTAGAAAGTTACTTTTTAAAAGTAATTTGAGACGATTCCAAGGTCCCCATACTTAAGTTACCATTACAGTAGCATTTTAAAAAAAGTAACTTCTAACATTCTTGTTATCCAAAAGTAACCAAAATATGTGCATTTAATTACTCAGAAAAGAATTTGGCAAATTACTGGCCTCTGATACAAAACATGCTGGACCAGCGAAGCCATATACCGCATGTAACCATGAAAGTAACAGCAATAACTAAAGTTGGATCACAAATCATAATGTGAATTAATCAGTTGAAAGTAACTCATTGCTTGCAACCAGTTATGGAATTTCAGGCATCACAAAATCACATTCAGACTTGGTAGCATATTTAGAGGCAAGCATGCCAATATGGCTTTCCTTAAGGGGCTGGCTTCAAAAGCTTGAGTCCTCCACCCCAAGCAATATACATATGTAAAATCTTCACAGTTTAAAATCCATCCATGGGGTACTTTTCAGAGAAGTCCAATGAGCAAAGGATAATGCAGCCTGTTTGGATTACTGTAATGTGCTCTATGTGGGGCCGCCTTCAAAAACTGCTTAGAAATGTCAGTTGATCAAAAGAGCTGAAGCCAGGATGTTAACTAGAGCTGGTTACAAGGAGCACACAACTCCTTTGTTGCAACAGCTCCATTGGCAGCTGGTCCATTTCCAGGCACAATTTAAAGTGTTGGTTTTGACCCATAAAGCCCTATATGGTTTGGGTCCAGGTTACCTGAAGGATCATATCTCCCTTTATGGAGAGCCAGTCTGATGTATTGGTTTGAATGTTGGACTATGACTCTGGAGATCAGGGTTTGATTCCCTGCTCGGCCATGGAAACCCACTGGGTCACTTCCTTAGGTGAGTCACACACTCTCAGACCCTGAAAACCCAACAATATGTTTGTCTTAGGGTCATAAGTCAGAAATGACTTGAAGGCATACAACTACAGCGCACCCACCCCAACTGCAGACTTGCCATCTACAGATTTGAGCATCTACAGATGACAAGCCCCATTAACCTTAATGGCTGCACATGCATGCAGTCCCAGCAGAGTGGCCCCACGTGTGTGCCACCATCAAAAACAGCAGGACTTGAGATCCCGTGGTTTTTGCCATCTGCAGAGTGGTCCGGAATGAAACCCCATGGAAAAGAAGGGCCCATTCATTGTACAGCAGCAATCTCTCTTTATGGGCTGATTAGAGTGCTGAGGTCATCCAGAAAAGCTCTTCTGATTGTCCCTCAGACATGACCATACTCAGTTACAAGAAAGAATAGGATTGTTAAGCATTGATACATTGCAAGGCCATAAAAGGAACTTAAGCATGAACTATACTATGCTTCCCTTTTTTCTGTAAGGTTAATGGGCAGAGAAAGAGACTGTCCTTTACAATATGCATACGCGACTTGCCTAGGAGATGGGCAGAGCTGTTCTGAGAAATAGTCTTTACCACAAGGACCACAACCTGTCTTCACTAACAGTATCCTTCTGCTGGCAGAAGTACAAACTGTGATCCTCCTCTATCTAATGCAGGGGTAGGCAACCTTTTTGAGCCGGGGGCTGGGTGGCTGTCCCTCAGACAATTGGGGGGCCAAAAGCACCAAAAATAAATAAATAAATAAATATAAAAATAATTTTTTTAAAAAATTAAAAATTTAAAAATATATGCATGCACACTCTCTTTTGCCAAGAAAACCCCAAGAACAAGTAATAACAACAATAATCAATATCATCATGGTGGGCGGTGGCAGCGGCAGGACCGGCCTGGGGCAGGTCCAAAGGCCTCAGGGGGCAGCATCCAGCCCCCAGGCCTTAGGTTGCCTACCCCTGATCTAATGGGTCAAACAAAAGCCTACACACTAAATACCAGGGTTCTTAATATGATCATTATTAAAACCCAGTTTTAATCTGAATTTTAAAGGAGCAGTCCAAGGGACAATGGAAGAACTACACAAATTCAACCTAGATAATGAGGAAATCGAAATAGTTAAAGATTTCCTATACTTTGTATCAAATATTGATCAATGCAGAGACTGCAGTCAAGAAATCAAAAGGAGTCTAGGAATGGGAAGGGTAGATCTGAAAGAACTGAATTAAGAACCTAGAGTGTAATGATATAGCACTGAGCACTAAAGTGAGGATCATCTAAGCCATCATATTCCCCATCACCATATACACATGGAAGAACTGGAAAGTGAAAAAAGTGGATAAGAGGAAAACCAACTCTCTTGAGCTGGGGTGTTGAAGAAGAGTGCTGAGGATGCCATGGTCAGCCAACAAGACAAACAAATGAGTCCTTGAACAGATCAAGCCTGAAATCTCCTTGGAAGCCAAGATGACTAAGGAGCTTATCACACATCCAAATAAGCCAGTTTACCTTTGCCGGCTTCAGTCTTCTTCTGGGATACACCTGGATGTTATCATATGTAAATCACCACCAATTTAGCTGTGAAGCTGCTAGCTGGGTCAGACTCAGGCCAAAGCTGTGCTTAACTGGCACTTTTTCAAAGTCGGAAGTTTTTGACTTCTTAAATTTGGTGGCTGAACACAAAGTTCAACCCAAGTCTGACCTGGGCTGTATTTGGTTGGTGGCATCCTGGCTAAATTGGTGACGATTTATGTATGATAACATCTGAGGGTATCCTGGAAGAAGATTAAAGCCAGCAAAGGTAAGCCGGCTTATTTGAGTGTGTGATAAGCTCCAAAGCTGAGGGTGCTGTACTTTGGCCACATCATGAGAAAACACAACTCATTGGAAAAGACAATAATGCTAAGAAAGATGGAAGATGTAGAAAGGAAGGAAGACTGCATGCTAGATGGATGGACTCAGTTAGGGAAGCTATGGTCTGAACCTGCAAAACCTGAGCAGAGCAGTGGAGGACAGAGAATCTTGGAGATGTTGCATCCACAGGGTTGCCATGAGTTGAGGTCTACTCAAGGGCAGTTAACAACAACAAAAAACTCCAAGGGTTTGAACCTATTTGGGAAATGCAGTTCAGTACCTTGGACAGTTACTTTAACATTCAGCTGTCTGCAGAGCCAGGGAAGGGGAAGGGCAGCCGGACGCCGGATGCCCCAACCCCTTCCCGAGGATGTCATTGGACCGCTCACCGTTGCACAGTGAGCGCTCCAATGATGTCCTTCCAGCTCAGCGTCCAGACATGCTGGGCCGGAAGGGACATGGAAGAGACACGCGGCATCTCTTTGGGCACCCCTTCTGCCTGCTCTGAAAGGAGCGCTATTTTAGCACTCCTTCCAAGGCTGCCCAAAGGGTGGATTGGGGCCGAGGCTTGGGCCACCTGTCTGTAGAGGCCCATAGTAAAATTCACCATCTTCTCAAATTTCCCCAACTACTCTGTCCAGTCATTCCCACCCACACCCACACCCATCTTACCTTTTTAGATATATGAACTAACAACTTTAAACAGTGGAAGGGAAGAGAAAGGAGCCTTTCACCAAAGGAATGAACAGTTAACATTTTCCATTGCTGTTTTGTGTCAGTTATTTCTGACTCCTGGCAATCCTAAGGTGACCCTATCATGGGGTTATCTTGGCAAATTTCTTCAGAGGGGGTTTGCCAGTGCCATCCTCTGAAGCTGAGAGAGTGTGACTTGCACAAGTTCACCCATTTTCCATAGCATGCAGTTAAACGTGACCACCAAGTAGTGTCAGGGGAAGGAGACGGGCATTTGGTAAGAAAAAGAGAAGAAACCGAGCAATGCTGAAATGGCTGCAGAAAATACACACAGCCCCAGAAACATCTTCCTGAGGCACCGTGCTAACCGCCTCCCCTGCAGGGATGCTCGGAAGCTTTAGTGCTTAATTTCCTATTAACTGCTGATAAATCCAATTAGGCCCTGCCTATAATTAGGGACATCTGCTCTGTTTGTTTGCAGGGAAAGGCAAATAGCTCACAGACTGCAATGGGAGAACAGCCTGGGCTGGGTAGGCCCCAGTGGCTCATTCCGCCTGGCCATGCCATCCGCATCCCTGGGAGGCAGCCTGACGTGACTTGCTATCTTCCAGATGATTCTAATTAAGCTGTTCTTTTCATTTTGTCAAATTAAAGTGGGGAGGAGACACCGGTTTCATTTCCCACCCAACACCTAATCTCCCTCTCCCCCTTTCCTCATTCTGTAAACACACCCCACTCCAGATGCAGCAAATTGGATGCTGACTCCTTCTCCCCCACCTTGCCATCGAGAGCGGCACAAGTAAATAAATAGTCAGGGCTGGTAAAAATTAACTGTAGACGAGATGGGAAATGAGGTGGAAAATTGTAACGGTTTGCCGTTTAAAAGCTGCCTGGCATATCTCAGAGAGAAGGGGGTGGGGGACAGGAAGAGTTATCATAGCTTGTAGGTAAAGGAGAAATCCATCCAGAATTTACTGAGGGCAGCAAATGTGTAATTGAGTCATTTGGGCCCAAATGTCTTAAGATGGTGGCGGCAGAGGGGGAGGCAGGGAGAGACACCCCATTTCTCAAATGTTTTGCTATGATAATACCAAAACTAAAAGCACAATTTGTCTTGTGGGTCTTGTGCCCCACAATGGACTCTTTGGGTTTAGGATGCTTTGTTCCCAGTGCCACATGGCCAGAAGGAAGAGGGACCTGCTTGCATAGATATCCCTCCAAAGAACAAGACACTGCCACCACCTTGAGAAAATGCAGGCCTCTTTGATCTTTAAACATCTTTGCCTGATGAAGAATCCAGTAGAGCTTTGAAAACTTGTATTATGTGTTTTGTGCATTTTGGTTGGACAAATAAAGATATCACTGTTTTGTGGATTTTGGATGTTATAGTATTTCCATGTTTGGTCAGAAGAAGGGAGGAGAGAACAACATGGAAAACAACCCCCATCACCTTGTATTCTCCCAGGTTGTTAGCAATGCTTCTACCACTGAATGATCACTTCAGATGCTGTGGGTCAACAGTGGCAGCCTTCTGGCTTTTCCCTTCTGTGGAACAGGAAAGCTGTTTGCTCTTGGGGCTCTTGCATCAGATGTGAAGCACATCCCCATCCCATTGCAAGCTATGGAGGCTAGCTCTGGTCACCAGTACTGTAATCTGTAAGGAGATCCAATTCCAGATGAAGTCAACTCTCACCTCTGAACTCCAGCATCTTCTCTGAGACTGTTTTTGATATGAAAAAATAAACTTTGGGTGTTATGACATGGATTAGTTATCTACATTTTGTAAAAAATGAAATTAATGCTATATGTATCTTGTAATAATCTTGTAATAATAATCTCATTGTTATTGATATTGCTGTTGTTATTGTTGTTATTATTGCTTACCCACCTCTCCCCATGGATTAAGACAGGGAACAACAATAATTTACAGACAAACAACATCAGTTTAAAAGACATCAGTTAAAACACACTTCACTTTAAAAGGACAAATAAAGTGTACATTTAT
>CM034703.1:159343551-159355524 GCA_020142125.1 Phrynosoma platyrhinos
TTCTTTCTCCTCTTTCCACTTCCCATCTTGGCTTACTTCAACTGCTGCAAAGAGAGTTCCAAGTACAAAGTAATTTATACTCAATTCAGCAAGAGAGCTGGGAGAGGCAGTTTTGCCCTTCCCAGCAGGCTGGGATTTTGGTTTATTCTTTTTTCAAGCTTTCCAGACTCAGTACATAAACTGCAGGGTTTCTCTGCTTAAAACAATAGTTTTCTGTTCAGAGACATACCCTGTTAGTCTGGGTCTAGTTACACTTTTGATACTGAGTGAAAGAAATCATAGCATAAGCTTTCATAGAATAAGGGTGCATCTATGTTGTAGAAATAATGCAGTTTGACACCATTTTTAAGTGCTCCACCTTATGGAATCCTGGGATTTGTAGTTTCACAAGATCTTTAACCTTCTCTGCCAAAGAGTGCTATTGTCTCACAAAACTACAACTCCCTGGATTCTGTAGGATGGTGCCATGGCAATTAAAGTGGTATCAAACTGCACTATCCCTACAATGTAGATGCACCCTAAATTCTTTGTCTTGAATTTCTGTCCTACATCAGAGCCATAATTTGCACTTCCAGGTGTCAGCTTCTTAGCAACTATCTGTCTGTCTCTATATTATACTATATGTACCTCATTTCTCTCCTATAAAGGATTCCTCTCTCTCTCTCTCTTTCTCTAGCATATACGAGGATTAACAGTACATGAAACCCAACTATAACAACAGCAGATGTAGCAACAGCCATATCTAAACAACAGCAGTCCTCTAGAAACTAGATGAAGTCCATAAACATGTCTCAGTCATCTCCAAATAATTTAGGGGTGCCCAGATTTTTGACTGTTAGGTGAAGGTGTCTATCTGCTCTCTAAACTCTGAGACATAAGTCTGTATCCAAACTGTCTTCCATCTAGCAATATGGTGCGTAGTCCAGAGAATTTTCATTACTTCAGATGGCCAAGTGCATGATCTAAACTACTATTTTTTGACCTTTGCAGTAAATAGCAGAGCATTCTGAATGATACACTTTAAGATGTCTTGGTTGTTTTCCTGTCTTTTTCAGCAGCCTCCAATCATCCCTCCTCCTCCTCATTACTATTTTTTTGATTGCTTAGACCCTTAAGCTATTTTTCAGATATGCTTTCCTTTAAGAATGCAGCCATAGTTGTTATTCAGTGTGTCAGTTTGGAGAATGAGAATACTCACCAAATCCCACAATGGTCCTTATGACACAGAGCCAGAGAGGGACTTATATTTTGAGACTGCTCCATCCAATGGAGCACTGTAATACTTATAACTATTTAAGGCTAAAAATGCCCACCTATGTTGCTGGGTATAAATATGGCCCACATTCACACTGCTCCACAATTCAGAATCATCAAAATTTTGTCTTGAGTCAGCATGCCAATGCACTGTTCAATTGTTCCCACTTGGCTCCTCCTGAAAGTGAGAGTGGCTAAGAAAAAACAGGGGAACAAAACAAAATGGTTTATTTATCATTTATTATTATGTCCTGTAAGCCACAAGTATCCCCCATGACCATTTAGAGGCCCCCTGCTTCCTCCCCCTCATTTTGTTGACGTAGGCAACATGACAGCAAGAAAGAAAATGGAAGCGATGCCTCTTTAAAACAAGGCACACAGGGAACACACACCTTGTTTTCAAGCTGAATTGTTCTTCTGGATGCACACTTCAGCTTAAAGTAAAGGCAGAAACTCTCCACAGACCTTGTTTTAAAGGAAAATTATGAGAGGGGCTCACTGTCTCATGGCAAACATGAGAGCATAAGTGGCTAGATGCAGACCCTGATGGGTTTAGGAGTGCAGTGCAGACCCACACACATCCCTGGAAATTGTGTGTCTCTTGATTTATTGTGAGGTGTAAATAAACCAGGAAGTCTGGCTAATCTTTTCTGAGATAAGACAGAGTCATAGGCCAAGAACAGACCATGATTTATGACCTCATCTTATCTAGAAGAAAGAAAACCTGCATCATGGTTTGTACCATCACAATAAACAAACCATAGAAGGTCCTCCGCTTAATGACTCTCTCTTGCAGAATTAGTCAAATGAGAGAAATTAGCCTGTGTATGCTACAATTTACCTCTCCAACAATAAGCCCAAATATTTCAGAATTCTAGTTTATCAGGTAATTGTTCAAAATAACATTTTATCTCCCTGCCCCTTTGGTCCAAATTTTGTGCTTGTGCACAGCAGACAATTCAGTGGCACTTGAGAGAAACAAACTGTGGCAGACACTTTTTTGTGCATAACGTTATATTCAGTTGGTGTTAAGTCCTACCCCGAATTGGAAAGATTCTTAATAGGCTTATCTTGCCCTATGTTAATGTGTTTGTCCTTTTGGCCAAATTATTTAAACATATGATAACTACTGCTGTGTTAAAGTGTGATGAAAGATTAGGGGGACTGCAGACTTACAATAAATCACATAAGTCTCCAATCACATAAATCTCCAAACTAAAGGAGCAACTGCACATATCTATTAAGCATTTCTACTGCTCACTTGGTCAAAAGTGGCAGCTCTATGGATTTATTGTGTCTTTGAGGAGAAGGCTTTACCAAGAAGTAAAGCTAGAGCAATTCAAACCACCACCATCACCACCCCTTTGAATCCCTGAAGTGATGGCGGAAGGACTTGAATAAAAAAACTTTCAGTAGGATCTCCAGGACTTTTTAGCTGATCTGAAAAGAGGGAGGCTGACAGGGGAAGGAGTTCTGTACAAGGCCAGTGATGGGTTCATATCTTTTACTCCAAGTCTCAAGTCCTTGCAAGATACTTTCAAGCTAAGTCTCAAGTCTGGGAGCCACCGTTAACAGAAAAAAAGGAGGCAGGGTGTGTTTCTCAGAGGGGAGCAGCAGCTTGAGGTAGGACTTGAGATTTGCTTGGCAGCCTGTCCATGATGCAGAGTGGAAGAGCCTTCTAAAGTTTTTCAAAAGCTTTAGAAGGATCATTCTGCCCCAAGTCTGTTGTCTAATGCATTTGCTATTTCCTTCCAAAAAAAAATGTGTCCCATGCTCTGGATCTTGCCTGCTGCTCAAAGTGAATGACACCAGCAAGTTGTTCACTAAAAATATACAAGTCATGACTCAAGTCAAGTCAATGTATCATTTATTGCTGAGTCAAGTCTGAAAGTCTTGAGTCCAACTTGAGTTTGAGTCAATTAACTTGAGTCTTCATCACTGACAAAGGCCAGTGTGAAAGAAAATATTTTGTTCTTTGCAGCATCCAGCTTGGTCTCTGGAAGCTAAGGATGGGTGAAAACTTTCCCTTCATTTCGAATTTAGAAATTTGAATTTTGTATGTTTGTTTGTTTGTGCATGCACATGCCTTCAAGTCGCCTGTTGACTTATGGCAACTCTATGAATTTCTTAGGGTTTTCTTAAGCAAGGAATATTCAGAGGTGGTTTTGCCAGTTCCTTCCTCTGGAATGTAGCCTATAGCATCTGGGATTCATCGGTAGTCTCCCATCCAAGTACTAACTCTGCTTAGCTTATAAGATAGATAGGATCTGGTGCCTTTAGGGTATTTAGGCTTTTATCTTAATATACAGTGTAAAAAAGTGAGATCTTCTTTAAAAAATCAAATGTGGAAGAAATCAAAACAGACAGGTGTATCCATCCAAGCCCAAGGCTTCTAGCAGACTGCCATAAATAGTGCAAATTGAGTCCACTTTAAGGGTTAGGGTTAGTGCTAGAGAATCATGGGAATTGTTTTTTTTCTGAGACATTGAACCTTCTCTGTCAGAGAGCTCTGATGCCACAATAAAATACAGTTCCCATGATTCCCTAACCCTAACCCTAAAAGTGGACTCAATTTGCATTATTTCTGGCAGTCTGCAAAGGCCATAAGTGTTTAGCCCTTTAAAAGCCTAGGTTTCAGTCCCTGTGAATTCAGCCACATTTGGTTGCCAGATGAAATAAGACATAGTTCTGTCCCTTGGATGTCTGCATCGAAGAAGGAATTTCAGCAGATGTTGTTTGTCATACAACCAGGTAACCCGCAACACCTGCTGAAATTCCCTCTTCTACATAACCACTAAAGACATATGAGCTCAGTCACTTATTTCAGCTGGAAATCCTAACCATGTTAGTGCCAATTAAGATTTCCACCACCCCCACCATCCTGTTTCTCATGTTTGACAGCTAAGTGTTAGACAGATACGGTACAGTCCCCTCCATGCTGGAAGTAGCTGAACATACTGAATTTGACTAGAGTACATGGAGGAGAATTACATTTCTGTTTCACTTGGGAGAAATCACTAGAATTCACAAATGCCTCCCTATTTAGGATGGACTTAAGATTTTTTTAAAGACATAAAAAGCTTCAAACACATTGAGTGATAACAATGCAAAATCATTGGCTGTCATCTGAAACAAGTTAGTGGTTGTTTTAATATGATGGTTGACTAAATCTTTTTAACCTTTATGTTATGTTTGTACCAGTGATGCCACTGGTAGAAAAGTGAGATATAAAAGTCTGGACCGGAATTCCTGGGCTTTAACTTTGCTGTCAGCTGTCTTGAGTCCCATATTGGGAGAAATCAGTGGCATCCCTGAGGTTGGCATCATCTGGTGCAGGGTGGGGTGGGGGCAAACTGCAGCACCCCTGCAGGCCTTCAGAGTTTAACGTGGCTACAGGTGCACCAGACCTGAAGGCAGTGCCCCCCTAGCAGCTGCCACTAGTGAGGGGAGCAGTGCTGCAGCCTCCAGAGGGCCTGTTTAGGGTCATGTGTGGGTACTGGGTGAACAGGAAAACGCCTTTTCTTGGCCTCCCAGTAGCCATGCCAGTTCCCCTGGGTGTACCGTCCAACTTGGTGTCACCCAGTACGATCTGTATCCCCCATACCCTCCTAGTGATGCCACTGGTAGAAAAGTGGGATATAAATTATATTCATTAACTAATTAATTATTTAAGTGGGGAATTTTCCCATCCTGTGGAAAACGATATAATAACTTTACTTCTTCCATTATACATTACAACTGGAGAGGGATCAGATGCTCAGAATACCTTTTTTGAACATTGAAGGTCAAATTCTGATCAGTCTACAGGTAAAAGGCTCTTAGGTGGGTATAGATGAGATTTCCATTTGATCTTTTTTTCTATACAAAATTCAAAATTTTGTGATTTTCTTAATAAATTTGACAGAAAAAATTAAAAATTTTTAAAAAATGAATGAGAAAAAGTGAACTGACAGATTTCATTAATCCAGGGAGTTGCCTCCTACCTTTTAAAAGTCTGGACTGGAATTCCTGGGCTTTCAACTGTATTTGAAATATTTGCAAATGCCTTCATAAATTTGACAGAAAGAACTTGATAATTAAAAAAAAAGTCAGAGGAAGTGAAACTGACAGATTTGTCTATCCCTAGCCTTAGATAGCAAAAAAGGCAAAGGATACTGGGTTTTGATTTGGTTGCTGAGTTGTCCAAATTGTTTATGGTGTTTTAAACTAATTTCTCTGATTCTGCCCTGCCCTAAGATCTGGAGATATAGATATGACTAGAGATATTTTTAGAAAGGAAGAAAGGAAGAAAATAAAATAAAATAAAATTGCCATGTATGGAGTAAGCCATACTAGGTAAGATGGACTAATGGTCTGACATAATACAAAGGAATTGCATATATTCATGTAGCATGTTCTATTCACTTGACTACTGAATTTGCATAAAGTCTAGATATTCACTATAAAATAAAACCCAACATTATATCACTGCAATAATGTGTGCTATTTCCAGCAAATATGGACAGTCATCATCTATTACATTTATCCAAAATGAAATCAAAGTATACATACTTATTTTCAACTAACTAATGCTGGTAGAGAGGCAGTGATGTATATGAGAACCTTTGATGCAACTAAGCAAATTCAAGCCATTGAATAACAACAGCAACAGCAACAACAAACACCCTTGATTAAGCCAAAAGAGAGCAGAGCTACCTTGGCAGGGAAACCTATAGAAGTGTCCCAGTGTACAGTGTTTTTTGCTACAGAGCCCTCTGACTACTGGGACTTGCAGTCCAACAATAACCAGAGAGCCATATAATTTCCACTCCTGCTTTAAAATATTCTCTGGTTGTAAGACATACAGATAGGTCTGAGATGGAGTAGAAGGCCCTTTCACACTACAGGCTGAGTCTCCCCTATCTGAAATGCCTGAGACCAGAAGTGTTTTGAATTTTGGATTTGTTTGGATTTTTGAATACCTGTATTTGCATATACAGTCTACCTTCTGTATCCATGAATTACTTATCCATGGATTTCACTAGCAACGGCTTGATAATATTAAATATGTATGTGTGTATGTGTGTGTGTGCATAAATTCCAAAAAGCAAACTTTGAATTTACTATTTTATGTAAGGGATGCCATTTTATTATGTCATATTTAATGGGACTAAGCATCCACTGATTTTGGTATCCACGGAGGATCCTGGAACCAAAATCCAGTGGATAGCTTGTCACTGCATGTACATAATGGGATATCTTGGAGATGGGGCCCAACACAAAATTCATTTGTTTCATATAAACCTTATAGACATAGCCTGAAGGTAATTTTATACAATAATTAAAATAACTTTGTGCACAAAACAAAGCTTGTGTACATTGAACCTTAAGGCATCACCATCTCAGCCACCCATGAAAAAAGTTTTGGTTTTAGGAGCATTTCAGATTTCTGGGTAAGGGAGACTCAACCTGTACAGAATCATAGCACTGTGATTCCACTGTAAGTACTGCCAGGGCTGCATCCTATGGAATCCTGCTGCTTCAGAACTGAGGGTTCCTTTCACACTACAAAATTATGTAATTGCTATGATTCCACTTTAACTGCCATGGCAACATTCTGCAAAATCCCGGGATTGGCAGGCATTTATAATTCTCAGTCAATCCTCCTCCCTCTGGTGCCTCTGAACAAACTAGAAATCCCAAGATTCCACAAGATGCAGCTATGTCTTTTAAAGTGGGATCAGTGCACTATAATTGTGTGGTGTAAATGGGCCCCAATGCTATGTCTCCCTTAGAATGCCCAGGTCACAAGGGTGTTTGGAAGGTGGCTCTGTCCTTGGATGAAAGGTTGCAGGTGCCTCACTTCCACTCTTACTACTTTCCCCCTCCCTCTCCAAAGGGGTCTTTTCTGACTGGCTCCATGTGAAGTAGTTCGGAAGAGAAAAGTGGGCTGATAAAGCTTGTGGGATGTCATCATAGGGGAAATCAAAACTATTTCTAGACCACATTTTGTGTATATTGCAAATGAGATGAATATTTTCCCCCTGATCCACAAACTGAACAAATTCCCCATCTGCAGTTAAAAACAACAAAGTGATCCTGGGGAGGAATACGTCACAGAAGAGCATTTGATGAACAGATGACTCATATGAGCCTTGGCCAAGAAGGAGCTAAGCAAATATGTATACACAACTACTGCTTGCCTGAAATATATGGCCCAATAATTTTTTGTAAATGTAAGGAGAAAGGGGGGGAAATGCTCCTCCTCTCCATTTGTGGCAGAAATGCCTCGAGCAACAATCCCATGTCCTCATTTTCATGGGATACGCTCACTCAAGGATATGGTCATATTGCGGAGACTATCCAAGCTACCGCTTGAAGCAAGAGCAAGGTTTTGTTGCTTTTGTGAAAACAACAACAGTAGCAATAAAAACAAGAAATCCTATACTACCGCATGTTTAAAAGTAAGACAAAAAGTTCTGTTACCCAAAGAGCTGTCAGATATTTCTTCTCTCTCAAAGAGTTGTCCAATACTACCAGGTAAGAGTTGCCATTCTGTTTCTGGGTAGTACTAGATATGTCCTACAAAACCCTACACAGCTGAGTTCAAAGATATTGCCATGTTAGTCTGTAGATTCAGTATGTAGAGAGATCTTGTAGCAACTTTGAGACTAACTGAAAGAAAGAAGTTGGCAGCATCTGAGGAAATAGACAAGTCTACAAAAGCTCATGCTGCCAACTTCTTTCTTTAGTTAGTCTCAAAGGTGCTACAAGATCTCCCTACACAGCTGAGGTCCAGGTTATCTGAAGGACCAAAATTGTTGTTATGTGCCTTCAAATTGTTTCCAACTTATGGTGACCCTAAAGTGAATCTGTCATGCAGTTTTCTTGGCAAGTTTCTTCAGAGGGGATTTGCCATTGCCATCCTCTGAGGCTGAGAGAGTGTGACCATATATCCCCATATAAGCCTGCCTGTGCCTTGAGATTTGCTGGGGAGGACCTATTCTCAGTTCTATCAACCTCATGGGTGCACCTGATGGAAACATGGAGATGGTCTTGTCAGTGCTTTTCCCAGGGCTCTGGAAGTCCCTTCCTAGAGAGGTTAGATAGGTGCTCTCCTTGTTTTCCTTTCATGGGAATCTGAAGACTTTTTTGTTTCAGCCAGACTTTGAGGGCTGACTGCTAAGGTGGAAAGGGCTTTCCGTGTGCTGTGTTGTTTATATTTGTTGTTCTTCCTGTTAATAGTTACATTTTTATCTATAAATAATCAAGGTGGTCTTTAAATGCATCTATAGATATTGGACTGCAGCTTAATGACATAAAGGTAGAATGTACATGAGCTATTGGTATAAGTAGTTAAGAAAATATTGGAGTGATGTGGAGATCACAGATTTGGTATAAAGAATTTAAGAACAAGAAGGAAATAGTTGTTCTTTTTAGTAAGATCTTCTAAATATAATTAGAATTAGAATTAACTTACTATAATTAGAAGATCTATACACACACAATGTATATAAAAATTATACATTGAATGATGAAAGTTTACTAGAAGAATTACTGATACAAGATATGTAGAAATTGAAATTATGGGGAGGGGTATTGTTAAAAGGATAAGGAGAATATTTTATTAAATTACTGCAATAGAAATACTGGTTGAATAAAAATAAAGGAAAAATACATTAAGTTTCTTAGGGCAAGACAAAATAGTTATGTTTTTAACATTTTAAAATTCAAACCAAAATTGTAATTTTAAAATTTAAATTTACAAATTTAAATTGTTTATTTAAAAACAGCAGCAGCAGACTCTTCCATGGGGGTAAGAAGTGAAAGTAAATGGGGATTTTTGCCTTCCATTCACCCTAACATTGCATGGCTTCCAAGATTATTATGTCAGTTGCACAGACAGTCCTGTAGCTTAGGTTCTCTCCCCTTTCTAAATGTTAAGAGAGAGGTGCAAATGTAAAGGAACAATATGGCTGCTGTACAATGTAGGTAGGGAAGATACGATGCATGTCTATAGATTATGGGGAGAGTGATCTTGGAAACAATGAAACAAAACTAGACATTCTATAGTTTGCTTGCACAATGGCTTTTGATGGCTGGCTGGCTAATAGCTACTGGAATTGCTCCACACTTCAGCTCCACTGACTTGAGTGGATTGCAGTCTGAAGGCAGCCAGAAAAATATTAAGGATGGAGTGCTATGATCTGGGACGCACAAAAATAGCATAGTAGCACAGAGTGGGACTTGATAGTGAATGATGATCAGGTGAAGAGTATGTTTGGGATTAGAGGTTTGTTGGGCATTTTTTGCTGCAGGGCTGGGATATAAGGCATGCGACAGGCTCAGGAAACCAGGATGAAGTGCTGATGGGTTGTGTGACTAGCTATTGGTACCAGTATTCTTTTGAGTATTAGGGTCTATGGCACTTTTTTCCAACCTTGCCTTCAAAAAGTGCTTACTCTATTTCAGGAAATGGCAACATGTACCCTTCCAGATACTGTTGTACCTCTGCTTACTCCTATCAGTCCTCCTAACCAGAAGAGCCAGTGGTGAAAAATCATGGGACTGCAATCCAACAACATCCAGAGGGTCTGCACAATGGCCTTAGGAGGTAGGTAGAACTGCCAGGTTAGTACAATTTTAGGACCTGAGACTTCAGGGCCAAAACCTGAGACCAAGGGGATAGGCTCTGATGTTATGGAGGACAGGTCCTAGTGATATCATTACATTTGTTGTTCAGAACATGAATAAATGAAGAAACACACACATAATAACACAATACACAGCACAATAAAGCTCTAAGAAATCTATACACTTTTTAAGGCTGTGCCCTCACCAGAGATTTCTCCACTTTGTCCTTAGAAGAACAGCCAGGCCCTGAGACCTGGAAGCCCTTGTTGTCATCGTGTGTGTTCAAGTTGTTTCTGACTTAAGACAACCCTAACGTTTGCCTTTGCCTTCCTCTGAGGCCGAGAGAGTGTGATTTGCCCAAGGTTATCAAGTGGATTTCCATGGCTGAACAGGAATTCAAAGCCTGCTCTTCAGATCTGTAGTCCAGCCTCACACCATCACACCAAGCCAGCTCCCTGGGAGCCCTAGAGGCAATAATACTGTAAGTGAATGGCTAACCCAAGGTCATTCAATGAGCTTCATGCATAAGTGTGAGTTTGAACCCAAGTCTCCCAAGAATAAATCCTATGCTGGGATTTTTGGCCTGGCTATGCTGGGAATTTTAGGAAATGGGTCAGGGAAGAGCTTGGCCACCCAGCATCTGCCTTGACTGACCGTGTGTGTGTGTGTGTGTGTGTGTGCGTGTGCGTGTGTGTGTACATCCCTCATCCTTCAACACTCAGGTGCTGTCACTTTCTGGCCGTGGGATCCATTCCCAGGACAGATAATGTAGCAGCCAAGGGGTGGATGGGACGGCGGGCGGCTGGATGGGTGTGTGGGTGATGCATCACTGCCAAGCTTGTTTTATTACAGGGCCAGGCAAGGGTGCTGCATGATGCCGTGATAGTGGCTCCATGTTCCTAGATCAAGAGCAAGTTGTTTAATAACCCTTTGACCATTTCATTACAGTAATCAAGAAGAATCAGTAGAGGTGGCAGGATGACTTAGGAGCCCAGGCCTGGCTCATTAACTCTGAACTGAAGCAGATAGCTGCTGGATAGATTGCAATTGCTTTTCCAAGGGACCCTGGAATGTGTGCGCGTGAGGAAGTGGTAAGGCCACTTTATTAGTGGCATGCTCATGAAGTCAGGATTCCTGTGCTTCCACCGACACAAGCTTGCTTTGACATTGAATTATGGATCCTTGCAGAAATGGAAGAGGGATGGAGGGGTGAGTCGGGAGGAGACAGGGCAAAGCATCCCATCCCCCAGCAAAGTCTGGGAACAATTTCTTCCACTGAAAGCAAAAGATGAGTCAAGAAACTGTGTCTAAGAGAGAGAAAAGAGGGAGAGGAGGAGGGAGACCTTGCACAGCTGGATTCCTCCCCTTCTGTAGTACATTCTAGACAATTTGGTACTTTCCAGATGCGATAGGCATCAGTTCCCACCATCCCCAAATGTTGGTTCTGAATTATGGGAGATGTGGGCCAACTCATTAGGTTAGTAAGGGATGGTTAAGCTGCATGCTTGTGTAGGTGGACTCCATAGTGCTTCTCTAGTTCCCCGATAGTGAGAACTCCATGGGTATGAGTCCTACTACCCATGGAGTTCTCACTATTGGGGAACTAGAGAAGCACTATGGAGTCCACCTACACAAGCATTGCCATCGGAATCAGCTGGGACTGTGCAGATACTGGATGCCATAATGTGCTGGATGAGGGCCAATAAACTGTAATGGGCAGGATGATCTCTGTGGACTGATGGTTCTTGGTTTCCAGAACTGGGGTAAATAGCCTGTCCTGGATGAGGTTGTACTCCCTGTGAAGAGGCAGGTACATAACTGAGGACTGCTATTAGATCCATCTTTGTCTTTGGAGGCCCAAGTGGTCTTTGTGGCACAAAGTGCTTGGCACCAGCTTTGACTGGTACACCTGCTACAAAAACAACCTAACTACAGTAGTCCATATACTGCTAACCTCACTGTAAACTGTACTTGCCTATTCATCTCCATAACACACAAGGGCTTGAATTTGAATGGAAGTTCTCACAAACAAATGACTTATATAGGTCTTTTCTCTGGATTTTTTATTCCAAAACATTATTATTATTATTATTATTATTATTATTA
>CM034703.1:159415868-159428916 GCA_020142125.1 Phrynosoma platyrhinos
AAAAATCAGATTTGATTTCAATATGGTGCATGCCCAATGTATATGCTTTCTTATTAAAACATTAAATAACAATACATTTTAAAATAGGCAAGTTAAAGTTAACTTTTTAAAAAAGAAGAAGACATGCCAGTATTAATTGTTTAGCTTGGATGAGAACACTGAACCTTGTTATTGACTAGGCAACACTTATATCATGTTGGACATCCAATTAACCTAAGTTTTTGGTTTTGATGCTTACAATCATTAAAAATTCTAATTTGCAAAGTGTTGTTGTTGTTGTTGTTGTTGTTGTTGTTGCTGCTGTTTGTATCCTGCTCTTTTCCCAGAACTGGGACTCAGAGTTGCTTCACAATATTAAAAAACAATACAATTAAAAACATTAAAAAGAGGTGCGTTAAAAAGGAATAAATTATTACAATGTTCTTGCAAATGGAATTAAAGCTTCCATAGCTAGTTTTACAAGGCAAGGAGAGGTTTCCCTCAAGGAACACCAGAATTCTCCAAGGCTTTTTGAGAGGCCGTAAAAGAGTCAGCATGGTGTAGCGGATTGGACTACGTGGCTAAGAAGAGGTTTGCCGCTGTCTTCTGAAGCTAAGAGAGTGTGACTTGCCTAAGTTAACCCAATGTGATTCCATGTTTGAACAGGGATTCAGACCTTGGTCTCCTGGAGCCCTAGTTCAACACTCCAACTACTACACCATGATGGCTCTCAAACTATTCACTACCCTGAGGAAAGTGAAAAGCTACATTTAGAGACAACTGACAGTGGTGAGTGCAAATCTCACCCACCATGCTGCCACCCAGCTGTGAGTATTCAACGCATTGCCTGGATGGGTCAGGGCTGCCACTTTTCAGTCTCTCTTTCCATACTTTGCTGTCACCACCACCATAGGCCTTACAGTGTATACACATACAGTGTAGGTGCCTTAAAGCTACCTGTCCAATCTATGAATTTCACTATGGACTTTATTACACGGGGGAAATCCCGTGCAGAAATAGGATTTAAAAGCTAGGGGGAACCCACAAAAAAAGGTTGGTTTTCACACACATCACTGTTAAACTGTTGTTAACCCGAATGGAAAGTTTTCTTAGGCGAGGAATCCTCAGAGATGGTTTGGCCAGTTCCTTCTTCTAAAATATATCCTAGAGCACCTGATACTCATTACTTACTAGTCTCCCATCTAAGTGCTAACCAGGGATGACCCTGCTTAGTGTCCAAGATCAGACAAGATATGGTGCCTTAAGGGTATTCAGGTAACCATGCTATATATTCTTTTTCTTTTCTTCTTTCTTTCTTTTTGTAAAAACAGCTATTCTGCTCTTGGTTAGATCGATAATCTCAGGCAGCCTCAACAGTGTGCCTCCTCTTGCCTCCCCAGAGATGGGCAGAGGCCACCCTGTATGAGGAAAGGAGGGAAGGAAGGAGGGAAGGAAGGAAGGAAGGAGGGAGGGAAGATGGCTGTCTGCCTCAACCAGTGCAGTCTGCGGTGGGCTGCAACAAACTGGACCCTGGGGGACTGCTGGGGGATTCTGTGAAGGCTGCAATTTGCCGGCAATAAGATTACAAGAAGGTATAACAAAGCTGGCTAATTTAATTAGGCTCCTGATCGCAGAAAGATTAAAGATGTGATAGACTGGCTGAGCGTGGAGAGAGAAGCACTGGGATGGAGTATATGCAAAATCACTTTGGGGAAGAGGAGGAGGAGAAAGAGAGGGGAAATATATAATTCTGTTCACAGGCGGATGGATAGCTTGAGGAGAGGGCTGTATGACACAGGGCAAAGGGGTGAAAAGAAAGGGGAAGAGGGTGTCAAATGAGGCTCTGAGCAACCATGGAGATTCAGCTGTAACTTTATTCCTCCCTCCATCAAAATAAGCACCCAATTATTATTTTTTAAACAAAGGGAAATGACTCCACATGAGCCTCCCACATCCAGACTGTAGTCATCTGAACTTCAGATTTTTTGCAGATATAGGGAAGGAGGAGAGGAAAGAATAGAGGACAGGCTTCCTCCAAGCTGGTACCTTCCAGTTGTTTCTAGACACTCCACTCTGGTGCTGCAACAGACTGCACTTCCCAGAATTCCATAGCATTGAGCCATGGCAGTTCAAATGCTGTCAAACCGGATTGTTTCTGCAGTGCGGTGCAGCCAGCCTGGCCTAACTCACAGGGTTGTTGGGAGCTTTACCAAGGGAATGAGAATACAGCAGATAGAAGAGTTCTAGGGGTGAACAATTTTAAGTCTCTCTGTGTGTGTGTGTGTGCAATGCTAGACATTTGGGAACTCACGGGAAATTTCAGAGAGGGAGCAGAATTCTTTTTGCTTTTAACATATATATATATATATATAGAGAGAGAGAGAGAGAGAGAGAAATATAATTCTAGAAAATTCAACAGAAGAAAATAAAATTTAGTACCTGAGGGCATTCCTTAACAAAACATGTAAAGCACACATACACATATACATACACTTGTTTTTCTAGCCTTCCAGTTATCATTCCCAAGCCATTCCAGGTTGGACTGCATCTCCCAGCATCCCTCTTTCTTGGCTAGGCTGGCTAGGGCTGCTGGGAGTTGCAGTCCAACAACAGCTGGGAGAGACCTGTTCCCATGATGCCCATCCCTTTCTTTCTTCAGTCCACTGCTTGAAATGCTTCATTACTTAACCGCCACAACAAAAAAAGAGGCTCCAAATCTCACTCCTCCCTGACCTGGAAGTTATTCCTCCTCATGGGTGAGAAGGTTCTGGAGTTACTCGGTGGTGAGGGAAACACATTCTGCGCTTGCTCAGGAGCACTTTTACCACTCTTTCAAAACTTTTGTGCAGGGTTGAGGCCAAGTGCTGCTGACGGAGTCCCTTCGCTCTTCATCTCTGGTCCAACTGGTCTTCTGTAGCCTTAGCCATAAAGCCAAGCAGGCAGCCAAGGAACTCAGAAGGTTGCAGTGAGGATAAAACGGGATGCAATAAGAACCCTAAATGTATTTTGCATGGTGATACCGATATCAAAACAGCAGATCAAAACTGCAGGAAAATGCAGTCGGCAGTCCCAGATAAGTGAAAGCTTCTACCAGCCTGTGCTAAAAGCATATGAAACCTTTTTGGACTTTGGTGGCCAGAATCCCCAGCCTGTGTAACCAGGGAGTGTGGGAATTGTAATCCAGAAGCATTTGTAAGCATCTGACAATTGCTCACTCCTCTGATTGGCAGCTAGACTTGGAGCATTTTCCCCATGCCTGTTCCCTGTACCTACCTAGCCTAAAGCATAGGCATTGAACTAAGGAACTTCTGCGTCAAAGATGGCTAATACATGGTCCTCCAGATGTAGAACTGCAATTCCCTCATCATTAGCAATGCTGAATGGAACTGGTGAAAGCTTCATCTCAGCAACATCTGGAGGACTGGATACTGCCCACATGTTCGTCATATAGAAGAGGTGCTCTTCCTTTGAGCCATGGCCCCTCCTCAAGGCTCTCTTGGCATCCTTTCATGGGGAGCCAGTCCCCACTACACTCAGAATTGAATTGTTTGAGTCATGAGGACCTTCCCACATGACAGACCAGCTAAGCGAGGTCTCCTATTGAAGATATACTGACCGTCTAACTGCAACCAATGGTTGTTCCCCAGTGGATGTAACAGCATGATGCTTCTTCCCATTATAGATTTGGGTACGCAATCAAAACCTTTGAGGCATTACATCTTAAGAACATATGTGTGCAATGTCACTAAATATGACTGTGTGGGAAGTAAAAAGAAACACTGATTAGGCATGTCACCAGAAGCAATAATGCTTGTCAAAGTAGAAGACAGTAGGAAAAGAGGAAGGCCACATTACAGGTGGATAGACTCGCCATGGCTGCCCTAGGCCTGCAAGACCTGAGCAGGACTGTTGGGTTGCCATAATTCAAGTCAACTTGACCACAGTTAACAAAAACAACAGGGGCATAGGTAATTTCTAAAACTTTAAAGTAGACAATGAAGAGAGTGAAATAGTTCACAATTTTCCATACCTTGCTGCAGTCATAAATCTAAATAGAGACTACAATTCAGAAATCAGAAGAAGACTAGCATTGGAAGGGTAGCTATGAAAGGACTAACCAAGATACTAAGTGTAAAGATATATCATTGAATACTGAAGTTAGGATTGTCCATGCCATTGTATTTCCCATTTCTGTGTATGGTTGTGAAAACTTGACAATGAAGAAAGCTGATAGGAAGAAAATCAACTCATTTGACATGTGGTGTTGGGAACAGTGCTGCAGATATGGCAGACTGCTAAAAAGACAGATGAATGGGTCCTAGAGTAAATTAAGCCTCAACTCTCCCTGGAAGTCAAGATGGCTAAACTGAGACTGTCATACTTTGGCCAGTTTATGAGGAGCATGACTACTAGAAAAGACAATAATGCTTGGTAAAGTGGAAGGCAACTGGAATAGAGAAAGACCATATTACAGATGGATAGATTCAATCAAGGAAGTCACAACCCTGATTTTTGAGCAGGGCTCTTGCTGAGAAAGGTGGCTTGAAGGTCTCTTATTCATGAGGTCACAATAAGTAAAAGTTGACTTGACCACAATTAACAACACTAGAAAATCCCAGGATGCTGCCTATTTCTTCCAAAACACAAAAAAAAAAAAAAAATGGACACTGGGAATGCTCCATTAGTCAGCCTCTTCTCCCAGCTGCTCCCAGCCTTTTTTCCCAGTTTCATAAGGGAGTTTAGTTTGGCCCATAGCTGGTGGGAGAAAATGGCCAAGGAGGGGGATAGTCAAGGAAGTTGTTGCTGCACTGTTTGATGCAAGTAGTAGCAGCAGCAGGTAGTAAGTAGCAGTATTTGTCATAGTTCCAACAGGAATTACATAGGCATTTTAAAAAGTGCATGCAGCACTTCTGGATGGAAACTACATAAATTCTATCTGGGTCCAGGATTACAGAAGCACATGTTCCTACAAAGTCAGCTCTGAACAGTTTGACCAGGGTTTTGGAAGTAAGTTTGGGTTTGGGTTGCCATCTAGTGGCACAAAGGTAGAATATCTTATCTCTGTCTGCTTCCTATTATGAGATTCAAGAGATCCATTTTTGGACTTTATTACATAAAGCTAAAAAGAAAAATTTTAACAGAATAAAAGTGTCTTTGGCCAGTATGTATCACACAGTCCTGTCCATCCTGCTGCTGCCTTGCATTCCAATAATTACTGTAGTTCACCTTTTCATTGAGGGGCAAAACCCATCAATAGGCTCTCAATCTCGCTGCTATTCCGTTAATGCCTTTGTGCGATAGATCCCTTCTGTAGTGGCTCCATTTTTCAGGCAGCCATGTGATGTGATTCTGCTCTTCTCCCTCCCTCCCCCTCATAGCAACCACGACCACCAACAGCTTCCTGAAGCCGGTTGATGTGTGCACATTCACACAGTAGCCAGCTTTGGGAAATGGTTGGCAGCTGGAATCACATGTTCTGCCCTCTTCCTTCTGAAGGCAGTGTTGGGCAGTGCGGAAAACATATCAGGCAACCATGGATCACCAAAGTGCTCTTGTGGAGAAAAGTGTGATAAGAAATTATGCCAAATCAGTATGCTTCCCTTCTTAAACTAGTGTAATTGTGGCAGGACAATAGGCTGATGTGATCGTGTTCTAAGTCTCTCTGTAGTTCTCTCTCAATCTCTTCTCCATGACATGGCTTTCTAGGGAAAGCCCCACCTACTAGGTTCCCACCTTACTAAGCGCTCCAATTTTGTTCCTCCAAGAATTTTGGACTTCAGTTTCTAGAATCCCTGATCATTGACCAAATTAGCTAGGACATCTGGGAGCTGAAGTCCAAAACATCTGGAGTAACAAAGGTTGAAAATTGCTGCAATGTGGATGTGACAATGTGGCTGGCACATATCATAACCAGGATCGTCATCTCCACAGGTGAGCAAATTATGCCTCTAGGAAGGACTGTGGAAATTGCTGGAGCAGAGTTGGAAAACACTTGGCCCTCTAAATTGTGTTGGATTCCAACTCTCATCAACCTTAACCAGCATAGCCAATGATGAAAGCTAGTGGCCGTTGTCCTAAAATATCTGTAAGGCCACAGTAAATCTTTGGCAATGGTAAAACCTTACACACTGGTAAGAGGGCTGAAAAGGAAGCAGTGATAATAAGGAATGATGGAAATTGCGGTCCAGCAACATCTATAGAGCCACATATCCCCCATGCCTTGTGCTGGATAAAATTTTCAAGCATGGTATATCTCTCTTCTCTCTCTCTCTCTCTCTCTCTCTCTCTCACACACACACACACACACACACAAACATTACTTACTCATAAGTAACACTATGCTAACTCAAAGGCAGCATGATGGCATGGAGAAACTTCTGACCTTCAGTTATACTGGAATGGTATAGTATGGCAAACAGAAAGGTCAAGGAAAAAGTAATTAAAAAGTAATAAATAAGAAAGTTTTATTATTTAAAATACAGTAAATGTAGAAACAGTAGTTTTCTGGCATCCAGGTAAACAGTGTGTGGTCAAGGCAATACACTGTGCCAGAAAGTAAAAACAACAAGTAATGTGTATGCTTCCCGTATATATGCAAATAAAAAGTAAATACACCACCAATATACATAGAAGATTATAAATATATAAATCTCAAATGACATATACAATATAAAAATATCCAACATTCAAAGTGCATGAAGGAAAAGAAGTATGTGCACTTCCAGAGGATATGTAATATAAGAAAAAAAAATAACAATAAAACCAAACATGTTTTGACTGAACATCTTCCTCAGTAAAAAATTAAGTTGTAACAGCACAATATTTTGCCTGTTTGCAGGGAGTCATCCAGTATAAGTAAGGAGTTTATCAGGCAATAAATTATGTATCCTGGATGTTTTAATAGATTGCAGTGCTGGACTAGAGAAACCTCTGCTCTGACTTTGCATGGTTCCACTTAAATTTTTGATGGGACCTTTCTTCTTTTTAAAAAAAAAAATGGTATTCATTTTAGGTTCTTGATATGAATGAGGCAAAGCTAGAGCCCTAAAAACCTCAGAAGAAGGCTTTCTCTCAGTCCCGCCACCATCCCAGGCTCGCTTGGTGAGGACACAAGAGAGAGCCTTCTTTGTGGCTGCTCCCTTCCTCTGGAACTCCCTTCTATGTTAGGCTAGGCTAGGCTGGCCCCCTCCCTGCTGGCCTTTCACCCGCATAAATAAATAAAATAAATACATTTTTATTAAAGCAAGCTTTTTAAAATCATGCAGGCCTGGTTTTTTTGGGGGGGAGAGGGTTGGTTTAGATTATTTTTTAAACTTTTGTATGTTTTAAATTTTGTATATTTAAATTTTAACCTTCTAGTGTTTTAATTAGGTTATTTTAATTGGGTTTTTTAAATGTTCTTTTAATGTGTTTTTATATTGTGAGCTGCCTTCGGTTCCTTTTTTGGGTGAAAGGTGGGATAGAAATAAAATAAAATAAAATAAAATAAAATAAAATAAAATAAAATAAAATAAAATAAAATAAAATAAAACAAGGGAGCACTCTTAGTCTGTGCATCTCTACTTACTGTCTGTGTCTACCAGCCTCCCCCCCCCACACACACACGCACACATACCAATTATAATACTGACACCTGGTTCGGATCAGCCTGTTCTATCACTACCACCCCATTAATACTACTGCATTGACCTTACTTTGTTAGGAAAATTGGTTATTAAGAGCTGAAAGCTGTTTCCTGAATAGGAACTAAAAGCTAGGAAATAACTGGGACATTTAACTTAAGTGATTTGAATAGGAGATGCTATCATAGTTCAAAAGGTGGCACATCCCTTCTCCTCTAGTTAAGGGAAAGTTAACTTCATGTAGTAGGAGTAAGACTCTAGAGACCAGGGTTTGCATCCTCACTCAGATATGGAAACCCACTGGGTGACCTTGGGCAAATCACACTCTTTCAGCCTCAGGGGAATGCAATGGCAAACCCCCTCTAGGGTTCTGCCAAGAAAACCCTGTGCTAGGGTCACCTTAGGGTTGCCATAAGTCAGAAATAACTTGAAGGTGCACAGCAACAATAAATGCAACTATACTTCTGAGGAAGAACTGGCAAAACTACTTCTAAGTGTTCCTTTCCCAAGAAAACCCTACGAAACTCATGGGGTCACTATAAGTCAGCAGGCCAATTGAAGGCACATACATAGTGCTACTGAGAATGAATATACCATATTTTCTGGCGTATAAGACGACCCGGCGTATAAGACGACCCCCCATTTTTTCAGTCAAAATATAGAGTTTTAGCAACTCTATCCTCCTTATCCTTATACCCGGCGTATAAGACGACCCCCCCACTTTAACCAAAGATTTTGCAGGTTAAAAAGTAGTCTTATACGCAGGAAAATAAGGTACATGTATATGTGCATTTTACAGAAAGGGGAAAGAATTAAAGAGATACAAAGAGAGAAACAGAGTTAGGTGAAGCTCAGAAGCATCTTGAGGAATGGGTGTGCCTCTTTCTGAACATCTTGATGTGAAATTAGCAGATCTGTTGCCTGGCAGGAATACAGATGCTGCTTGCCTTTGCCATGGTGGCGCAGTGGTTAAATGCCTGTCCTGCAGCCACTCACTCATAGACCACAAGGTTGCGAGTTCAATACTAGCCAGGGCTCAGGCTCGACTCATCCTTCCGAGGTCGCTAAAATGAGTACCCAACTGTTGGGGGGCAATGAGCTCACAGTTGAAAACCGCTTAGACACCCCATAGCGTGGTATGAAGCGGTATATAAATGAAGCTGCTTTGCTTTGTGTTCTATGTGTGTATCAACAGTAATAAAAGTAAATGTCTGTCTGACTCGACCAATGCCTCAAGACTTAGAAACCTGGACAGATACCAAGAAAAGGCAGAGGCCTTTTCTTTAAAAAAAATGTTTTAATTAATGAAAATCTATCTGAGAACACTGACAGGTGACATGATAGCTGTCTTTAAATATCTGAAGTCATGTCATGTGGGAGCAAGCTTGTTTCCTGCTGGTCCCAAGACTAAGACACACAACAACGTTTTAAAATTACATGAGATGAGATTCTACCCAAACATTAGGAATAACTTTTTTTACTGTGAGAGTTGTCCAACAGTGAAATAAAATGCCTTAGAGGGTGTTGGACTCTCCTTCTTTGGAGACCTTTAAACAGAGTTTGGGTGGAAATTTCTCAGGATTGCTTTAGTAGTGTATTCCTGCATGGCAGGGGGTTGGAGTAGATAGCCCTTGAAGTCCCTTCCAACTCTATGCTTCTATGATCTGTAAACCTTGTTGGTGTTGTGTGCCTTCAGGTCATTTTCAATGTATGGTGATCTTGAGGTGAACCTATCATGGAGTTTTCTGAAGCAGAGTGTGTGTGAATTGCTCCAGGTCAGCCAATGGATTTCCATGCCCAAGTAGGAATTCGAATCCTGGTCTCCAATGTTCAATGCTCAAACCACTACATCATGCTGGCTCACCGATTTGTAAACTACAGTATCATATTTAGACACTAGGTGATAGACCTTCCTACCTTCCCTAACTGAAAGCTGTGGCTAAGCCAAGGTACTCATTTCTACTAATGGCCTGTAGACCAGATCTAAATTATGCCATTCTTCCAGGGCCCCTCAACTCTTCAAATGGTTTAAAAAATGAAAGAGAAAAGTATATTATTGCTTGGTAAAGAGAAGGAGGAGACTGAGCAGAGGAGAAAGCTTGAATTAGCTTGAATTAGAGAAAGAGAGAGAAAGACCAGTGAAAAAGAAAAAAATGGAATGGGGAGAGAAGGGAAAAATATTGGGGGTGCGGTTGTCACAGGAAGATTCTAAGCCTTGCAAAGCCCAGTACGTCTTCTAGCTTGCAAATAAACAGAATAGTGCATACTTTGGTCTTCAATGCTTTCGCCTTCACAGGAGCCAAATCCAGGTAGTGCCAATCTTGGAACTTCTTGCCACATGGGGAAGTGTAGACTATGTAATAATAGAAAACTAAGAAACAGGAAAAACCTAGGTTCATGACAACTCCATCCAAACCTAGGTTTATGACAACTCCTAGCAGCCCCAGGTGACTTTGTCAACATAGAACAAAAATCAACCTGCCACTAGCATTCCCAGCCTGCAACCTGCAAACAAAAAGCCCTTTGTCATCTTGTGACCATACACATAGAAATTCTTAGCATACACAGAGGAATGGATGAATACTGAGTTGAACTATTGATCCAGATAGCTATTATCTATGTTTAGTGGCAAAAGTTCTCCACAATACAGTTTGTTCCTTCCTGGAAAATGTCAGGGACTAAGGACTTTATCATATAAGGCTAAAAAATGGGATTTTAACAGGATGAAAGCATCTTTGGCCCTTACTTATTACTGACATTGTATCCATCCTGCTGCTGTGTTCCATTTGTACTGTGATGTACCTTTTCTTTGAAGGGCAAACCCCGTCAATATGCTCTCAATCACATTACTACTCCATTACTACTTTCACGCGATAGGTCTCTTCTGTTGCAGTTCCACTTCTCAGGCAACCACATGGTATGAGTGGCCATGAGTCTGCTTCTCATGGCAATTACAGCCGCCAACAGCTTCCCAAAACTAGCTGCTGTGCACATTCACATAGCATATGGCTTCGGAAGCTGGTTGGCAGCTGCAATTGCTCATTCCCACCCTTCCTTCAGGAAGATGATGTTTGGCAGTGTGGAAGATAGACCGCATGACTACGGATCACCAAAGCACTATCATGGGGAAAATGTGATCATACATGATGCCAAACTGTTATGCTGCCATTCTTAAACCATAACAGTGATGGCAGGACAGCAAGCTGGTGTGGTCCTAAATCTGGAAACCTTTTAATGCAAACCATCAGCTCAACTCCTGTAGCTTTGGGAACAGTCAAACTGTGGAATTCACTAACACAAGACATAGTGATGACCTCCAACTTGGTCCCTCACTGACTGAGCCAAAAGGAGGAGTGCCACTATGGTGGCCATCTTTGCAGCTCCCTCACATGGACCATTTCTGCCTAAGCTTCCCATCTCCTGTTAGCTCAATGTCAGAGGTGCCCAACTCATTGGCCAGACAGAGCTACTTTCCATAGAAACTGGGACATTTTAAAACAGGGGTAGGCAACCTTTCCCCTTTAAGGGCCGAGGGACTTCAGCTCCCAGAAGCCTCAGCCATGTTGGCCAATAGTCCCATGTTGGCCAATAGCTCCTGGGATTCTGGGAGCTGAAGTCCCTCGGCCCTTAAAGGGGAAAGGTTGTCTACCCCTGTTTTAAAAGCAGCTGAAAAAGTGGGATGCCAGAGGATTAATCAGGACTATCCCCATCAAATCGAGACAACTGGGGGGGTGTAGTATACATTACTGGGGTACTCCAGCTAAACTTCAGGGGTGAAGCTTTCCATAACAGTATGTGGAAAATAGCCAGCAGGTTCTGTTTGAGCATTACAAACCTGTTAAATCATCAGGAACTCAGCATTTATTTCTGGGCCTCGGTGGCTTGGGTAGGTTGTTGGGAAATCAGAAATAAACAACTGATGAGTTAGAAGAGATAAAAATTACAAGATAAAAGGCTGTAATGGCAAACCCAACAGGAGAGGGGAGAATTAAGGAAGGTACTATGGTGACAATACTGCAGTATTTCCAAAGATAACATCAAAAGATGGGACTGATCTCACACCTACTGCAGACCAAGCAAAAAGCAATTGAACAACAGGATGGAAGACTCAGGGTCAGTATTTGGAGGAAATTACTAAACAGAAGCATTGTTTGGTAACAGAACAAGGCTGCTTACTGAATCTCTGGAATCTCATCCAATTTTCTAGAATATGCTGAGGAACCAGAGCAAAATTAACCAAATTAGTTTCTGCAGAGGAAGGCAATGGCCAACCACCTCTGAATATTCCTTGCCTAAGAAAACCTTATGAAATTAATGAAGTCTCCATAAGTCAGCAGGTGACTTGAAGGCAACCATTGGGTAGGACACGCACATACACACAAATGTAAGGTTCTATATTTAGGTACAGGGGAAAAAATGCATGTCACATGGCTTGACAGTGGTATGTATGAGAAGGGTCTAGGCAGACCACAAGCTATCAATGACTCAATAGTGTAATGCAACAACAACAAAAAAGAATGTTACGTTGCATTGACAGCAGAAATAGTATCATTCTCTTCTGCTTTGGTCAGGCCTTACCTAGGCTTCTGCCACACTGCAGACTCGTAGTTTTCACCACTTCAACTGTCAAGGCTCCAGCCTGTGGAATGCTGGGATTTGTATTTTGTTGTGGCACCAAATCTCTCTGACAAAGAAGGCTAAATATATCACAAAACTACAAATCCCAGAATTCCACAGCATTGAGTCATGGCAGGTAAAGTGGTGTCAAACTGCACTAATTCAAATATCAAAAAAGTTATATGAAAAATGGAACATACTTGTTTTTTTCCTGCTGCTCCATTGGGTAGGACCCAGAACAATGGATTTAGATTACGAGAAATGAGATTCTGACTGAGCAACCCAAAAATCTTTGTTTTGGTCATTATACATGTTGCTGTAGTTGTGCTCTGCCACCACAAGCAGGAAAACATTTTGGTCTTGGCCTGGCCATAATAAAAAATTATTAGAATTCAAGGTCCCATGAGATTCTTCTTTCCAAACTTGTGTTACTGTTTGCCTTTCCACAAAACAAGGAATCTTCTGTCATCTTAAAGATTAACAAATTTGTTTGGCCATGGGCTTTTCTGGACTACAACGCACCTCATGAGATGCATGGAATATCAGTCAGAATTTCAGCTACATGTATGCAATAAACATATCTGGGAACAGAAGTTTTAGATGGTGCAGCCGGTGAAATTAAATGCAGAAAGTACTAACAGTATAGTTGTGTAGATGTGTAGCTACCCTCCTGGAAATTGTGTCGAAAAGCTAACCAGGATGAGATTGTACTCCATTCCATCCTACAGCCCTTTTGAAAATGGAGGGGACTGCCACTGTAAGTGGCTTCCCACTGTTGCTCTCACATTCAGCCCTTGGATAAGGGCAGGGGATCACAAGTCCTGAGATTC
>CM034703.1:159433587-159445849 GCA_020142125.1 Phrynosoma platyrhinos
GCAGGATGACAGTATTGAGAGACAAAGCCATGTAAGTCTGAAATATCAGTATGCAAAGGGATCTTGTAGCACCTTTGAGCCTAACTGAGCAAAGGAAGTTGTAGCATAAGCTTTTGTAGACTTGGTCTATTTCCTCAGATGACAGTGTATGAGGGGAAACTGGGAACAACTGCTGCTATCTTGTTGACTCCTGAGCATTCCATATTGGGAAGAGAACTACTACAAAGCATGGTGTATGTATGTACACAGAAATCAGGTGGTGGCTAAGCATGATCTGGGGCATGCAGGTATCTTAAGCATGTTCTGGTGAGTGTTACTAGCTGGCAGCCAATGAGCCATAGGCACTGTGGTCTTCAAACGTGCTTGAGCTCTTGGCCTTCAAGAAAACAAGCACAAGCGTCTTCATGGGCAAGGATGAAAACAAAGCCCTGCACACAACAATTGTGCTTAAGGGCATGTGGAATAACATTGCAAGCATTCACAAATGGGGGAAGGGCTTATGCCAAGCTAGGGTGATCAAGCTGTGTGCCACCTCCACACAGAAACCCTATTTACCAAGTAAACCCTCTCAGCAACGCTGATCCCTGGCACTATCTTGGTGCAGATTTGGCTTCTGTAACATCACCACTACCACCATCATTTGCCCTCCAATAATCTAGGGAATGAGAAGAATAAGTATTCCTCCTAATCACTTATGGTGTTTACAGTTGGGCTTCTAGTGAGACAGCTTCAGATATTACAAGTACGAGTGGACAGAACTTCTTTTCATATTTCTTCCTCACCAAGAGATCCATAAGTTCCTGGTGTGCATGCAGCTCATATCTCTTTCCATAGGGAAAATATACAAATGGCCACTTTAGACATTGCTCTAGAAGCACAGAGGGAGAATGTTGGGGTCTCATTCATGGACTTTCTGTTGCCTCACCCTCCTAATATCCTGACGTGTCTCAAATTCCAGAAGCAGAGAGTGCTGCCTCATTTTACCATGGTCAAGTTATTGGTGACAATGTACTCTTTCCTCTATTACATGTCAACAGATGACACCATGACAGTGGCTATGTACAAAGAAAAGTATGTAAGTGCATGTTGCCAAAACTAGTTTTCTATTACATCAGGTCTCCTACACAACAGATCCAGAAGATCATGGAAGAGGACAATCTACTTCACAATGGCAAGAAAACAGAATGAAGAGGATAATGAGAGAGGTATACTACTTCAACATAACTGGAGCTGAGCAGTTCAAAATCTTCCCAAGCAATTAGGCCATTTTGTTAGACATCCATCTGAAATCTTGGTGCTTTACATCAAGGTTGCTAGGCCATTGAGGAATCAAGAAATAACATGTATTTGCAAAACATAACAAAAACTAAGCAATCCAGACCTGGCCCCTGCCAACAAAGGAACAGCCACTTGAATTGTCTCTTTAATAAACACATGCACACACAAGCTTGGTGCCACTTGCAAGAGGCATCCGCAGTAGCAAATGCCATTTTGTCAAGTCTGGCAGTCAAGATGAACGATCACTATCCACTTCCTTTGCAAACAGGAAGCAGTACAGCTTTGGCTAGGTCCTGGCACCACCATGACTACTTCATCAATGGGCAATGGCTAAACCCATTCAGGAATCTGCCAGCCAACCACAGAGTTCAAGGGGAGCTCCAAAGACCTTCAGGTGGCAGAATTAGGTACTCCTTTTCTTGAATCCTAGTTCAGAGATGCAGGGCTTGGTGGGATAGCTTCGCCCTGGGCCATAGGCACTTGCAGAACTCAGTTCTAGTGCAGAGTTCGTGGCAGCTGGGAATCTCTCTCCAAAGACACAACCTGGCCTTCCTCGGCCCTGGCTACAAAACCATCACAAAGGCCAGGGCAAGACCTCAGATCTCTTGCAGGAAGTCAACAGGAAAGAGCCCCACCTTGCGTCCTGTGTAGACTTTGACATAGCCATTCAGCTCCTCACCTTTCTGAACCACAATCTGTAGCAAAATGAGGCAAAAACAGAATGAGTCAGAAACCAGCTGGGGGTGTTGCTTGGGGTTATAAGGTTGCCCCTCTCCCAGGAGGTGGAAAAACAAGCTCTTGTTCATTGGGGCAAGTTTAAATATAGACAACAGAGCAATATGTGAGACTGGGCTTTAAACAAATTCAAAATGGTGCAGAGATGGGGGATGTGCAGCCCATCAGACATTGTTGGAGTGCAATTTCCACCATTCTATACCATTTGGGGCATCATGAAAAGGTAGACAATTGCTGTTCTTGTCATTATTGTCAGTGATCTTAAAAGTTGTCTGAATCATTTTACAATTCAGATTCCAAAATAATTTTAGATATAATGTACTTTGATTTTAGAATTGAGTGATTGCTGTTTGCTACTTTGCCTCAGGCAACAAAATGCCTTGGCAAAGGCAATTCAAAAATGCCTGGGAAGAGACAGGTGAATCTGATCCAAAATTAGTCCTCCTGGAAATTAATGAACACATGCTTGTGGGTTAGGTAGGATTCCTTATACTGTAGTATCTGGTCTGAATTCCTGTGAGGGGAGAAAACAATGACAGATGTGCTGCCTCCACTTTTAGACATGTAGACTTATGTTTGTGTGTGGGGGGGGGGTGTCTATGTGTGGTACACAGAGACAATCTACTGATTTTTAGCAGTTTTTCTATTGCTTTTGGTTTGGTTTCTCTTAGGTTGATAACAGTCCATGTCTGTTATCATTGCCTTTGCAGACATGAATGCCTTTTATTATAAGCCCATATGGTATAGTGGTTTGAGCATTGGGCTAGGACTCTGGAGATCATGATTCAGAGCCATGGAAACCTACTGGGTTACGTTGGGAAAGGTCCACTCTCTCATTCAAAGAGGTGGTCAAAGGCACTCTCACCTCTGAACAAATCTTGCCAAAAAAACCCCTGTAATAGGCTTGCCATAGGATTACCATGAGTCAGAAATGACTTGAAGGCACACAACAACAACAGTGGCCTTTATTTGTCTAAGAAATAGCTGGCAGGGCTGGGACGAGAGAAGCACAAGGTAAAGGAGGAGGTTTCATTTAGATCAGAGAACTGAACCACCATCTCCATCCTCACCCAGCTTAAAGCATTTAATCCAAAAATATACTACTGATCCAGTTGTTGAGACGAAGGGGCATGTATGTGTGTGTGTATTGGACTGGTATTGAAGTTGTGACTGGATAGTACACCTCCAGGTGACATACCTGATCCTTTTTCAGTGTGATCTGCCCAATCTCTTTGTTGCCCACAAAGGAACGCATCACCTTGTGTACCCGTTCTCCTGCGCGCACCCGGATAATGAAGTTCGGTGGAAAGTATCCAATTTTGTCCCCAACATCTCCAACTTTCTTGCCCTAGGAGATCCACAAAGGAGGGTAAGTTGTAAAGAAGTCAAGCTGCCAAAAAATTCCCAGCCGATCCACCTTCACCAACAGGACACAAACAACATACCAGTATTTATTTCCTGAAAAGCAGCCAGAGGAGGATCAGATATTGACAATGCTTCAACTCTCTCCCACATTTCCCCCTATCTCTCTCTCTCTTTCTCAGGCACACACACACATTCTTCTACATTTGTTAACTAACAAACAAACAAAAACATAAAATAGTAACTATTTTTGGAAAACCATTCTCTTGCTAATGCAACATATTCCTCTTTAACAAAATAATACATGGACACCCATCCAGATTTCTCATTATGGTATTTTCAGGGTATTAGCTCTGAAAGTTCTAATGGACAACACTGAAAAAATATTGCAAGAGAAAAGCTACTGAATCTTTACAACAGCAGCATTTTCAATGGCAGAGGGAGACTTAAAATTAATTTTGCAAATTTCTTTGAATCACTTTGCAAAGATATTCAGTTTATTACCACATAAAACAGGGCAGGCTTTATTCATAATGGGTTATTGGCTGAGTATGAAATTACGTGTTCTGCAGCATATATGGGATTTGCAATCTTGTGGTTGGCTCTCATAATGATAATGACCAGGGGAAAGGAAGGATGTTTGCAGGGAAGACAAATGAGGCAGAAGGAGGTACTTAACCCCTTCCATTTCTCCAATTATGTGCCACCCCATCTCTCCTTCTCAATGTTTTTGCCCAACCAGACCAAGACCAGAAATAAACTGACTGGGAGACTGGGAATTAAGCACCCCATATTCACCATTCCCTGCAAATGTTCTCCACCTAGGAAACTAATGCCAGTCTCCTTTCCTCTGCTGAATCTCTTCTCAAATTTCCTCCTTGCCTCTGCTGCAATGCTCATTTATTTACCAAAAATGACAGCTGAGCTCCATCGCATGATGCTGTTTGTTGCTGTGTGCCTTCAAGTCCTTTCTGGCTTATGGCAACCCTAAGGTGAACCTAGGCAAGATTTGTTCAGAGAAGGTTTGCCACTGCTTTCCTCAGTGGCAGAGAAAGTGTGACCTGCCCAAAGTCACCCATTGAGTTTCCATGGCCGAGCAGGAATTTGAACCCTGTTTTCCCTGTGTCCTAGTCCAACACTTAAACCACTATACCACACTGGCTCTCCACAGCACACCCTGAAGTTATTATGCCATGAGATCTTTAAGAAAGGGCTCTTCTGCAAAAGTTATGCACATTGAAATGGTGTCTCTCATGGTGTCTCTCAACACCACTATAAAAACTCTGCAGAAGACTAAAGATCCCAAGCCTTTTCACATGTTTATAAACATTAACACCCCCTGTTTTTATTTATTTCAGAGACTTATATCCTACTTTGCCATCCAAGAATCCTCAAGGTGGTATATAATGCAGTTGTCTCCTAGATCATTTGCCAGTGCAGGAAAGAAGGAAGGAAGCACTTTCTGCTGACACTTGCAAATCCCAGCTGAAAGCAACAGGCTTTGCTGCTTTCTCATCCTCCCATCTTCTTTGCACATTGAGAAGAAGCAAACTCTGTCACTCTTCACTGAAGAGACGGTGGAAACAAAACAGGGTTCCCTCCTATATTTAATAGCTGATTTGCAGAAGGTAGGAGAGGAATCTGGACATGATGGAACTAACTGGACCTCAACAACCAGAACAGAGTTCCCTAAATTAAGATTGTGGTCCACAGGTTTCCACCTCATTCTAAAGCCACAGTGGAGACAATGCTTTGCAGCCGCATTGAGCTTTGAAGATAATTTTAAGATACCAGTTTCAAGATAACAACAACAACAACAAACCAAAACAGGTTTCTTTCAAATGATCAGGCTCAGCCCTAAAGCAAAAACAGTCTTCTTACCCGCCACCATTCTTCATTGGAGTCATCCACAATGACAATTTTGTCCCCAGGACTGAAAGGAAACAGGCTCAGAGTGAAATAGATGGCTTGCAAACAACATGGTGACTGTGCATTCTGAGCTACCCACAGGCTTTCATAGAATCATAGAGTTGGAAGAGACCACAAGGACCATCCAGTCCAACCCCCTGCCATGCAGGAACTCCCAATCAAAGCATCCCCGACAGATGGCCATCCAGCCCCTGCTTAAAGACCTCCAAGGAGGGAGACTTCAGGAGTCTTAGACACACTCAAGTCTCTCTCCCTAATCTGAACACTTGGGACATGACAGAAACAAATTTCCCCTGCTAGTGTCAGGGTCATGCATGTCAAAGATGATAGGAGTTGTAATTCAACACAATGGGAAGACAACAGGCTGAGGGAAAGTTGCTCTACAGGGCCTAGCCTTACTGTATTTGACATAAGGCTGGCCAGGAATATCAGGAACTCATCCCAAATACTTCTCTGTTGGGTCCTGCCTTTACAAGGCTAAGATTTCAAAGACACTAGCTTTTAATATATTCTGGCCCACAACAACAGCATTGTCCCCATCATCACTACGCACTGAAAATCCAGGTCATCCTTCTCCAAGGCTCTGAAGCGATACAATGCGATAAAATAGTGCGACTGTTGGAACCCAGGCTGCTGCTTCTTATTCTGTTCAGGAGAAGAAAGGAAAAAATTACCGTATGACTAAGTGTTGGGGAGTTCTTTACAGCAACCAGAAAAATAATACTCTGAACCCTTTAAAGTAAGACAATGTCCTGCCAGATAGCCAACAATTCCCTCAAATTACCTTTTTTTTTAAAATAACATTTTTGAAAAAAGCAGCTGTTGCTCATTATACCCAACATGTAACACGTTAGCATTAAATGTGTATTGGCATAAAACATACCAGAAAAAGGACATTGGCTTTTTTTTGTACATCCTGGACAGATATATAAAATTAAAAACAAACAAACACCACCACCTGCTCCTATATGAGCCTGTCCTGAAATCTGAGATCCTCAACAGAGGTCCTGTTCCTGTCTCATCATTTTGTAGACCAGGCTGGTGAAGACAGAAGACAGAGATTCCTCTTTAGTGGCACCCTCACCTGGGTTTCCCTTCCTAGAGAAGTCAGGCTGGCTCAATCTCTGCTGGACTTCTGAACGGTAGTCAAAACAATACTATTTTGTCTCAGCATTGGTTCTTAAAACTTTGGGGGGGGGTGTTAACTGACTTTTGACCTGTTTTTGAATGATATTTTCATAAATAATGTTTTTGTGAGGGACTGGTAGGAGAAAAGTGACCCATACAAATCTCTTCTACACTACAGAATTATAGCACTATGATTCCACTTTAACTGCCATGACTCCATCCTATGAAATCCTAGGATTTGTAGTTTGGTAGGGCTGAGGATTATAAAGGCCTCTCAACTACCAATCCCAAGATTCCATAAAATGCAGCCATGATAGTTAAAGTAGAATTACAGCACTGTAACTGGGTAATGTGAAAGTGACCACATACTTTTAATAAATTCAATGGGCCCTTGGTATCCGCTGGGGTTTGGTTCCAGGACCTCCACTGTGGATACCAAAATCCATGAATGTTCAACTCCCATTAAATACAATGGACAGTAAAATGGTGTCCCTTATATAAAATGGTAAGATCAAGGTTTGCTGTTTGGAATTTACTGTATATATTTTTTTAATATTTTCAAGCCATAGATGCTTGAACCCATGGATTAAAAACATGGATTTTAAAAAAGCATTAATACTTGTTGCTGCCCATATACCTATGGGCTACTTTTTACTGCCCCCCCCTCCCCAGTTTCTTCTATGCTAGATTCATGCTGATGTTTTGCCACACAATTCACAGCCTGCAACTGTTTCAGTTATTCCAGCACCTGAGAAAAAGGTACCCATGCAACTGCACACACTTCTGGGAATTAGGGAAGGAGGAAGGGATGCCAGCATGCCAATGTACCTGGCTTCCACACAGGCCTGAGTGCTCCTGGCACCTCTTTTCAAGAATGGCACACTATGCCCTCTTCCCACCCTCACCCCCACCCCAAAAGGAGGAAAGGGGCTGGCAGTCAGGCACCTTGTCATCAGGGGCATTCTTCTCAGCCTTCTGTCCTTCTGGATTTCCTAAAGGGTGAAAAAGAAAAGAATGGGTGGGTGGAGGATACAAGGAAAGAAAGGTATTTAGGTGGATCTTTCCCCCTCCCTAAAGCAAATAAACTCTCCCAATGTACAATGCTTTTTCCTAGTTTCTTTTCCTCTGCCTAAAATTAAAAAGTCCATACAATTACATTAGTGCTCCCACCAGTCCCAAACAATACCATCATGGCCACACTGGCTAAGAGGATGGTGGCAAATGTTGTCCTGGGAGGCACTTTATTAGGGAAGATCAAGTTCATCTCTGTACATGTTTTTCCATCATTGTCCTGACAATTCATGAGAGGCAGTGTGGTGTAGTAGTTTGAGTGTTGGGCTGACTCTGGTGAGCAGGGTCTGAATCCCTGCTTAGCCATGAAAACTCACTGGGTGACCCTGGGCAAGTCACATTCCCTCAACTTCAGTGAATGGCAAGGGGAAATCCCCTCTGATGAAACTTGGCAAGAAAACCCTGTGATAGTCGTACAGCCTGATCATAAAGGTCCTTCCTGGGCACCAATTCACTCCATGCATCTGAGGAAGGAGATCTAGCCTATGAAAGCTTGCATTGTGTTCAGAGGGGCAGGGTATTAAATAAAAATTATTATTATTATTATTATATTGCAACTTCTTTCACCCAGTTAGTCTCAAAGGTGTTACAAGATTCCTTCATACCAATATTTTTTTGGTGTAAGCTTTTGTGGACAAAAGCTTCATCAAATAGCCATGAAGATTTATGCCAAATTAAACAGGTTAGTCTTTAAGGTGCCAGAGGAGGGGAATTAGGTATGCCACTGATAAAGCAATACAACAATTGTTCTCCTGTGTCAGGGATGAGGGGATCTCACCACTTGAGCAGCCAGACAAATATCTGCGCTAGAGGAAGAAAACAAACTTTCTTGCTTGCACAAAGAAAGCTGGAATCTGACATTCCAGTGAAATATGCATCATAACCAAAAACAATATAATGATTTGTTTTGCCAGTTATGGGATAACATTCAGAAATCCACTGAAATCTTCCCACTGATAGAAACCATAGTCTGGCTCCCCACCACCACCAAACTAACATCTGAGAGGCCTGCTTGGACTTGCCCAGTAGTGGTGCCTCATGGCTTCAATATCAGTGGGACAGTGAATCTACACTGGGTTTTAGTATGAACTTTAAAAAATTACTCCAAGTGTCTAATGTTTAGCCTGGGGAAGAGAAGGTTAAGAGGTGACATGATAGCTGTGTTTAAATATTTAAAGGGATGTCATATTGCAGATTGAACAAGCTTGGTTTCTGCTGTTCCAGAGACGAAGGAGCTTATCACACACCCAAAAAAGGCGTCTTACCTCTTCCGGGTTCAGTCCTCAGATGTTATCACGTATAGTTCACCACCAATTCCGCTGTGATGCCGCCAGCCGCATCCAGCCTGGGTCAAAGCAGAGCTCAGCTGGCACTTTTTCTAAAACGCAAGTTTTCCAAGTTTAAAAATTGGCTGGCTGAGCGCTCCTTGGATCTGGGCTGGATGTGGCTAGTGGCACTGTGGCAAAATCGGCAGCGAATCATGTCTGATAACATCTTGGTGTATCCTGGATTGAACCCGGAAGAGGTAAGACGCCTCTTTCGGGTGTGCAATAAGCTCTAAGACATGGAGCAATGGATTCAAGCTACAGGAAAAATGGTTCCACCTCAACATTAGGAAGAACTTCCTGATGGTAAGAGCTGTTCAGCAGTGGAAAGTGGTGGAGTCTCCTTTGGAGGTTTTCAGATGGATGCTGGATGGCCATCTGTCAGGGGTGCTATGATTGTGTGTTCCTGCATGGCAAGGAGATAGACTGAATGGCCCCTCTGGTCTCTTCCAACTCTATGATTCTATTATTTTGGGAACACAGTTCAGCACCTTGTGTGTCTTCTTTAGAGGCTGGATCTTGGACAGCTCTGTTCAAGTTCACACTAAAACCCCAAGCATATTCTAGGTTGCACTGCCATGGAAGCTGCCAGCCACCACAGTTTTCAAATATCTCTCTCTACAAAATTCCAATTCTGCTCAATGTAATCACAGTAAACTAATTGACCTAAGTTACTATGGTAGCTTTATTTGTCTGTGGCACAATGTATTTTGCAAAATACTTTAATAATGCAATATATCTGCTACACAAATCAAAGCCTACCAACACGCTTATTTATGAGCAAAAAAGGAATCTCAGAGAAGCTCAAAAATATGAAAGTATAAGGCCACGGCATTCACTATTCCCAATGCTGCCAGGAGATGCAGTGGCGTCACTAGGGGTGTGTGGACTGCACCAGGTGAAACCCAAAGGGCACCACTGCTCCTCAAACACCTGCCTTTTGGCAGAAACAGGCTGTGACATTCATCTGCTTCCCTTTAAAATGCTTTTAGAGATGGTGGGAGTGGGATGAAGCTCGGTGGGAGAAGAAAGGCCCCAGAATTTTTTAAAATTAAAATTTCAAAATTTTAATTTTTAAAGTAAAAAACTTGATTTTTAAAAAAAAAATCTTTTAAAAATTTCTTTAAAAACACATTTTAACCAAATCTTCACTATGTATATGTAAATACATTTAGGTTGTGCATATGATGTTGTAATCTGAAGGTATAATTTTAATTTTGCTAATTGTTTATGTCACAACTATTAGCACTACATTCAGTGGTATATGGGAATTATGATTTATGGGTAACATTAGTGGGGGGAAAAGCATTACTAAGGATGCTGTATGGTATGAAATGGAGGTGACACCATGAGTTACTGCATCGGGGGACACCAACCCTAGGGATGCCACTGAGGAGATGTAGGCACTGTGTGTGGATGGGGCTCTAGTACAAACAGGGCCCTTCGTTCTATAGCTCATATGGCCCTTTAAGCATGGCTTGGTGGGTTGGGTTGGGGAGGAAGGGGAGAGAGCAAACACTTTCTCTGGGGTCCCAATACAAAAGAACCCCTCCCTGCTCCATCTTCAGCTCTTGAAAAATGACCAACAAGCAGCTTTGAAAGAAAGTGCCAGTCTGCACATTCATGCAAAATGTTGTGGACAGTTGTAGGATCTCCTGCCTAATTATGGCTGTCAATATGTTAGCATCCCAAGACTTCCCTTGGCAGAGCTACAGAGAGACTCACGCTTATCCTAGTGTTTATGGCAGTGTCACAGTGCCCAGGAAATAAAATGTAGCATGGCTAAGTTCCAAAAGTGCTTGAAAGAATGCCACTCTCTATGACCAAAAGACAACATGGTGTATTGGCTTGAATGTTGAAGTAGGACTCTATGAGATCAGGTTTCAAATCGCCACTGGGTCAGAGATATCCATTGGGTGGCCTTGGGCAAGTCACACACTCTCAGCCTGAGTAAGGCAATATAAAAAATCCCCTCTAAACAAATCTTGCCAAGAAAATCCATGATAGGCTCATCTTCAAGTTGCCATAAGTCAGAAAAGGCTTGAAGGCAGACAACAACATAACCACTATTCACTCATTTTAAGTTTTTTAATTTCTTTTAAAAATATTTTTTGAATTGCAAAGTAAAAAGAAACTCAGACACACAACCAAAAAAGAAAAAAGAAAAAAAGAAAAACCAAACAAGACAGAAAGAAGATATTTCCATAATGATTACCAATAGAAGGTGGTGCTTTTTAAAATATCTTTCTTTACATCAGAGATTGTAACTGAAATCCATTAGTAGTTTGAAGATGTTTCTACATAGTTCTTTATAATAATATAATCTGCCATGAGCATTGACATTTTTAATTTCTCTAATGTTTATAAAAAGATTTCTGTGTCCCTTTTGGGCCCAGAGACGAGTCTTCAAGGTGGTTTGCTATTTCAAGCTTTAAAACCATTCAGAAACTTAAAACATGACAGATAGTGAATTTAAGAACAAGGGGAAGAATTGCCCGTTTTTGCAAATATTATCCTGAATTTTCAGGTTCAGGCTGCTTCTCATGGTACATCTTTTTAGAAGAACAGGGTTCTTTATGAGCCACTGCCATGAAGTGACATTCATCAGATATTGCACCGACATTTTAAGGCCTTCCTTGAGCTGACAATCTCATGTACATTTGTAGTTTTAAATCAAAGCTGAGAACCACAGGATGCTAAACTGTTCTATTGACTGTTTTTTGTCATTCTAGCAACCTCCTATCCTGTGTTTGCATTGAACAGTGGGACACAAACATGCACCAGTGATTCCCAGCAGTAATGTCTGCACATGCATATGCAATATCTTTAGCACAAGGCTACTTGGGAGCTAGCTCAGAATTTTGAGAGGATTGTTTATAATTTCCATTGCATTGGTTTAGCATTATCATTCCTTCAAGACAGGCTAGCTGAAAGGCTTGGAGAATCTCTCAGCTTAAGACACTGTGCTGCAAAGGACAACATGGCTGCTCCCTGAATACCTTTCAGTTGCAGAAACTGGCCAGACTGGGAGATGAATTTTATTTCAACACTGGTGATAGAACAGCACCTTCCACATTGGTTGCTGCCACACTGCAGAATTAATGCAGCTTGACAGTGCTTTAACTGCCATTGCTCCATCCTGTGGAATCTTGGGATTTGTTGTTTGTTGTGGCACCAAAGCTCTCAGAGAGAGAAGGCTAAATATGCCAAAAAACTACAAATCCCAGGATTCCATAGCATTGAGCCATGGCAGTAAAAGTGGCTTTAAGCTACATCAGTTCTGCAATGTAGATCTGGGGAAGGCCAAACTAAGGAGTTTATCACATGGGACAGATCCAGTGCAGAAACTGGATTTAAAATGAAAACAACCTGTAAAAGCGGGTTGTTTTTTCACACGACGTTTGGGGTTAACCCGAACAGAAAGTAGAAATAAC
>CM034703.1:159452246-159472755 GCA_020142125.1 Phrynosoma platyrhinos
TAGATAGATAGATAGATAGATAGATAGATAGATAGATAGATAGACTCATTCTGTGTGTACTTTTCTTGCTTAACTATCTGCTTTTTAATGTTGTTTTTATTTGTTGGTTTCATAGCCTAACAGGTGTTATCAACTGGAATTTAGGAGCAACAATGATTTGGTTTCTCTCAAAATATCTAGGAATCAGTGAGGCATTGTTCAATAATGTGGCATGTTCCATGCAGTCTCACTTTTTGTAATTATGCTGTTGTGATCCTGTCTATGGCGATTTTGTTCATATGTTTTGTCAATCCATTTGGAATTGCTCCAGGACTGCCTATCACTAATTTTAACTAATGGTTTGATTGTTTTGCTGCTGCTGCTGCTATTATTTCTACAAAGGATCTATATCAGGATTGAGAATCACATGGCCCTCTGGATGTTGTTGAACTGCATCTCCCAGCCTTTCTCACCTCTGGGTGAGGACTGCTGGGAATTGCACTCTGGTCACATCTGGAGGGCTGCACTTTGTTCAGCCCTGATCTATATAAATATATAATCTCAACAGTTCCTCTAACACTCCTCAATCCTGATGAATACATTAGTATTACTGTGCCCATGCCACAGATTTAGGATGGGTTTATGTAGGTAGATTTGAATTCATTGCTTCCAGATAAAGGATGTTTCTCTCTCCTCCCCTCTCTCTCATTGAAAAAACACACACATCAATCACACTGATTGATCTCCATGTCTCCATCACCAAAATCTCAAAAGCTCCTACCTCTTATTTTAGAGAGATACTGAAGGATGCATTCTTATTGTTATTGTTATTGTTGTTGTGTCCCTTCAAGTGGTTTCCAATTTATGGCAACTCTAAGATGAACATATAATGGATTTTTCTGGGGCTGAGACTGTGTGACTCACCTAAGGTCACCTGGTGGGTTTCCACAGCTGAGTGGGGAATCAAACTCTGATATCCAGAGTCCAACTCCTACATTCAAAACACTACACCACACTGGCTCTCAAAGGATGTATTATTTTCAGTTTAATAAAAGCTACAAATCATTGTTAGAGAGGAAAAATAATCTAATATTAATTTCTATTATATCACATCAGAAGAATCCAAAACAGCTGCAAAAAACAAAAACCCAAATAGGACTACTACTCACAGCCCCACTTATTAAAGTCACCCTATAGCAAATGGTTGCCATATATACCCGACTATAAGTTGGCTTCATGTATAAGTCAAGTGCAGGTTTTGTGGCCAAAATTATACACTTTGATATTACCTATGGATAAGTCAAGGATAAAACCTAGGGGCATGTAACAAAGGATCTAAATGGGGAAGCAAAGGAAAATAATGCCAAAGAACATACAAAATTCCAGCAGGAATCACTCTTTGTGCTCACACTAAAGGCTGGATGGATGAGAGAGCAGAAGGGGGTCAGTGCTTTCAGGAGAGATTGCACTCTTGTGTTTCACTAGGCAATGGACGTTTTCACACGGGGCTTTTTGAGGAGGCTAGCCGGCCTCACTCCGGCCCCACTCCGTCTCCATTTTCCGTGTGTTCACACACACGCGGCGGCAAACCCCGCCCCTCCTGACGTCATCCCTGCGTCAGGCCGGCTTTTGGCTCCGTGTGTTCAAACGCACGGAGCCCTAAGTCCGGCGTCACTCCGGCGGAGGCAGGCTAATTCCTGGCTAACGCCGGCTTCAGGTAATGCCGGGTGGCAAAAGGAATTAGCCTTTCGGCGGCGGAGTCATTCTGGCGTCGGCGGCACGGGGATCCAGCCGGCTTTAGGGGAAGGACTCCAGCCGGCTTTAGGGACCCCGTGTGAAAACGTCCAATGCTTCTTTTTTAAATAAGAGTTAAAGTACAGTACTTACATTGACCTGTGAATAAGTCGACTCAAGTTTTTGGCGTCACCTTTTTTGCCTAAAATTTCTAAACGTATACAGGAGTATATACAGTAATTAAGTTTGTTAATCTCCTGAAGAAAGTTTGCATTCTAAGCTTTTGGCAGCCAATGCATCACTGAGACTTGTTTCGTGTTGGGCCTTAATGGTGCATCCAGATCTACATTATATTTCAGCAAACTACTGAGGGAAGTGTGCCTGGTTGCCTGGCTCTAATCTCTTGCAATTATGTATTTTTCAACATTATTTATTATTTTAATTTTTCTTGATTGCTTGATATTTGGCTAAAATAAGGTTTAGGCTTGATTAGAGTTAAACCCACTAAAATTAATGAGACTTAAGTAAGCGGTGGTTTTAGATCCACTTATTTCCATATGTTTGTCTTAACTGGAAACAAAATTGGATTATAGTCTATTACACATGGATCTTAATGTAAACTGCACAGAGATCTTAAGATACCAAGCAGCATTAGGAAATAGGTTGCAGTATGTAAATGCTTTCCTACTGAATCAAACCCTGCTATACTCTAAAAATATATATAATTATCAGGTGTTTTACATTTCACCTTTTAAAAATAGAGTAGGGAGAGAATGGCTCTCCAGATGTTCTTGGCCTTCCCTCCCAATACCTCAACAAAAATTGCCAATACTGGGGAGGGGGTAATGGGAGCTGGAATCCAAAAACATCTGGAGGACCAAAGTTGCCCACCACTAATTTAAAGATTCATATGATAGTAGAAGAAGCCAAGTGGGCTCAGTAGTGCGAGGGGATGGTGAGAGACAGGCTGCTTGGCCTGAAGAATGAAGGAAGACAGAAATATATGCTTTCTAAATCCGGGGATTTTTCACACTACACATTTATAGCACTGTGGTTTCAGTTTAACTGCCATGGCAGTATCCTATGAAATTCTGGGTTTTGGGGAGGCACTAGAACTCTCTGACTGAGAAATCCATAAAACCTTCCAGGAATCCATAGGATCCAGACTCAGTGGTTAAAGTGGAATCATAGCACTATAGCAGTTGAGTACCATTAAAAGGACCCTAATTCAGACAGCAACTGCGCTCTGAAAGGGGAGGAAGGGACAGTCAGGATCCTCCCCCAGTGTTTGGAAGGAGCAGGGGCAGCCCGGCAGGGGGATATCATACTCTCCAACAAACAAGCACATTTGGAGGCCACCATCTCTGAATTTCAGTTCCTAAGCCACCATTAACTGCATTCTATAGATGTGTGACCAAGATCATCTTAATCCTGAGCGGGAGGAGGGTGTCCCTGGTTGCTTCTGCTGCCAGAGAGAATGGCCGAGACAGAGTGCAAAGAACTCTCAAGACGGCAACTAACTGGAAAGTGTGGAGTCAGGTTTAGCAATTGTTTGTTAATTTATTGAAGAAATATGAACATGTATATAGAAAAGTAATACATGGATATCTAGTTTTAGATTTATGTATAATACATGGCTACTTTCACAAATAAATACATGACTTTATCTAGATATACATGTAGTGATAAACCACAGTCATAATCAAGGAAGAATCATGGGTTGGGAAAAAGAACTTAGTTAAATACTTAAGATAGTAAATTTAAAAGGAGATGTAATTCTAAAAATTATGTTGTCATTTTATATTTTGATTGTTGGAATATGAGGAACCTAAGCCTTTGACTGCATCGATCATGAAAGGCTATGGAATGTCCTTAAAGACATGGGAGTGCCAACACATCTGATAGTCCTGTTGAGGAATCTGTACTCGAGACAAGAGGCTAATGTCAGAACATGGAGAAACAGGATGGTTCCCAACTGGCAAAGGAGTCAGACAAGGCTGCATCCTATCACCCTATCTGTTCAACTTGTATGCAGAACATATTGTAAGGAAAGCAGGCCTGGACACAGAAGGAGGAGGAGTGAAGATAGGAGAATGGAATATCAACAATCAACAATCTGAAATATGCTGATGACAACATAATACTTGCAGAAAACCTCATAGAGCTCAAACAACTACTAAGGAAGCTCAAAGAAGAAAGTTCAAAAGCAGGTTTAATGTTGAATATAAAGAAAACAAAAATAATGACCATGGAGAATTTACATAAATTCAAACTAGACAATGAGGAAATATAAATAGTAAAAGAATTCTCATATCTGGGATCAAACATTGATTGGAATGGGTAGTGCAGCCAGGAAATCAGAAGATTAAAAATGGGGAGGGTGACTATGAAAGAACTAGAAAAGATCCTAAAATACAAAGATATACAACTCAGCATAAAAATTAGAATCATACAAGCCATCGTATTCCCCATTACAACGTATGGATGTGAGAGCTGGGCAGTTAAGAAAGATGATAGGAAGAAAATTACCGTATTTTTCACCATATAAGATGCACCCAATTTTAAAGGAGGAAAATCCAGGAAAAAAGGATTCCTCCCTTTAGCCGCAGCTGGTTGTTCAATGGGCTGCTCCTGGGATCGGAGGACTTCTCCGATCCCAGCACCAGCCCCTTGAACTGAAGCCGCAGGTGGAAGGAGGCCTCCTTCCCCCCGCGGCCTCAGTTGTTGAATGGGCTGATGCTGGGATCGAAGTGATCCCAGCACCAGCCCATTGAACTGAAGCCGCGGGCCTCGGCCCTTCGCCTTATAAGACGCACCAACTTCCCCACCCACGTTTTGGGGAAGCAAAAGTGCGTCTTATATGGCGAAAAATACGGTAATGCATTTGAGATAATGTGGTGCTGGAGAAGAGTGCTGAGGATCCCATGGACAGCCAAAAGGACAAACAAGTGGGTCCTAGAGCAGATCAAGCTGGAAATCTCCCTAGAAGCCAGGATGACAAAACTCAGACTGGTGTACTTTGGACATATCATGAAAAAGACATGGATCATTAGAAAAACCAATAATGCTAGGAAAGGTGGAGGGAAGTAGAAAGAGAGCAAGGCCACATGCTAAATGGATGGACTTTATTAAAGAGATCATGAGTATGAGTGTGCAGGAGCTAGGCCAGGATTGTTAACATGTCTATATCTCAGGGGAGAGAACCAGCCAACACTCCTGCATCCTTACACATGCACTTGTGTGTGTGGGTGTCTCTGTGGATCTTGAAAATTGGCTGTTTAGTGAAATGTAGAAAATCTTTCCCAAAAAGACTCCCCCAAAGGGGGGGGGGTGTTTGAACAGGTCAAGCCTGAACTCTCCCTGGAAGCCAAGATAACTACCGGTAAGTTGAGGGTGTTGTACTTTGGCCACGTCATAAGAAGGCATAACTCATTAGAAAATATGATAGTGCTAGGGAAGGTAGAAGATACCAGAAAAAGAGGAAGACCACACCCCAGATGGATAGACTCATTTAGGGAGGCCACAGGCCTGAATTTACAGGACCTAAGCAGAGCAGTGGAAGAGAGGAGGTTTTGGAGATCTCTCATCCACATGGTCGCCATGAGTCAGGTTCAACTCAAGGGCAGTTAACAACAGCAACAAAAATTTTGCAACCATTAGGTTGCTGCAGGAGCTAAAACTGTAACCAAATGGCAGTCCTGGTCTATCTTTCCAGTCCAGAAAAGCTCAAATCAAGAGCTAATAGGTCAATATCCTCTGCCTCCTGCAGGGGTTGGGCAACTTGGTCAGGTCTGGGGGCCAGTTTTCTGCTTCAGCCATCTCGGGGCATCACATAGATCAGTTGTTTCCAAACTTTGGTCCTTCAAGTGTTTGGGGCTTCCATTCCCAGAATTGTCCAATGGTCAGGAATACTGAGATCTGAAATCCAAAATACCTGGAGGACCAAGGTTTGGGAACCACTGACAGACAAATGCCAGACTGAGTGGAGGGAGGGAGGGAGGGAGAGAGAGAACACAAGCTGAAAGTGGCCAAAAATCTACTTCTGGATATACAAGGTGGGAATTTTTAATGTTAACTGGGATGGTGGTGAACCTATTTAGAGGCAAATTACTGCTCCTGGAGGCTTCTAGGGGGTGCAGTCACACTGCAGAATTAAGATGGTCTGACACCACTTTAACTGCCATGACTCTATCCTGTGGAACTCTGGCATTTGTAGTTTGGTGAGGTATTCAGCCTGGTCTGTCAGATTTGTCTCACCAAACTACAGATCCCAGGATCCTACAGGATAGAGCACTAGGGGTAGGGACAGTTCATTAAAGACTACTTTTTGTCATTGTTGTTAATTGCCTTTGCGTCAGTCTTGGCCCATAGCAACCCTTTGGATGAGACATCTTCAGCCCCCCCCCCCCCCCCCCCCGTCCTCTACTGCTCTGTCCAGCTCCTGCAAACTCATATGCATGGTCTCTTTTATAAAGTCCATCCATCTAGCACAGGGGTAGGCAACCTTTCTGAGCCGGGGGCCAGGTTGCTGTCCCTCAGACAATTGGGGGGCCGAAGCACCAAAAAAATAAAATAAAATAAAATAAAATAAAATAAAATATATGCATGCACACTCTCTCACCCCCAGAAAAGCCATGGCAAACCCCCTGTGGAGATTTTGCCAAGAAAACCCCAAGAACAAGTAATAACAACAATAATCAAAATCATCATGGCGGGCAGCGGCGGCGGCAGGACCAGCCTGGGGCCGATCCAAAGGCCTCGGGAGGCCGTATCCAGCCCCCAGGCCTTAGGTTGCCTACCCCTGATCTAGCATGTGCCCTTCCTCTCTTTCTATTTCCCTCCACCTTTCCTAACATTATTGTCTTTTCCAACTATTAATGCGTTCTCATATTGGTATTTAGGTACATTAAATTATTTTAGTACCATGAATGTTGAAGGAGCTGGTGTTTTGTGAGTATGTTGCAGGAACAGTGGTTTTGCTACCTGATTTTCCCTTACTTCCCCTATGCTCTGCTTTTGAATTTGTAAATAAAAATGGATAGTCCAAAGAGAGTAGAAGTCTCTAGTGCTCTTCCATATAAAGGAAACATCTTCTGAAGTACTACCCCCATATTCAGATTCACTGAGGGAAGAGGAGAAAGCTTAACTTAGGGCCTTTGCAGACTGCTAGAAATAGTGCAAATTGAGTCCACTTTAACTGCCCTGGCTCAGTGCTAGGGAATCATGGGAATTGTATTTTTTTCTGAGACATTGAGCCTTCTCTGTCAGAGAGCTTTGGTGCCACAATAAACTACAGTTCCCATGATTCCCTAGCACTGAGTCAGGGCAGTTAAACTGGACTCAATTTGCACTATTTCTGGCAGTCTGCAAAGGCCCTTCGTTTTTTTTCCAGGTGCACATAACTGTTCAATTAAAAAAACCTGTCCTCTAAACTAAACATCTGTAACTCCTGTGGCACTTTTTCTTCTAATTTCCAAGATTTCCTTGTTCTTCCAAGGCCATCATTTACAAATATCTAAAATCACCTCTGAGTTTTCCTAGCCTAAGAAAACCCTATGAAATTAATGGGGTTACCATAAATTGACAGGTTAGTTGAAGACACTGGGACGTGTACACACATGCGTGCATGTGCACACATGCATACACATACACACATCTCCATAAAATATTTTTCTTATGGGAGGAAAAATTAGAAAATGTAGTAATTGATGTCTTTAGCCATAGACACACATTTTCATTAACAGAGATTTTGTAAATTTTAAGTCTCTCATCTTAAGTGTGCAGGGGGAATAAACTGTGTCGAACCATGATTCTGAATGGGAAAATGTATCCAGGAATTTCCATCTAATGGACCTTAAGAGTGTTTTCTAATACTGCAATTATCAACTGTGTGTATGTGAGTGTGTGCGTGTGTGTGTAATATGTAAGTGAATCATACACCACTTGCACTTCCATGCTGTTATCTGAAGAACTCAAACAGGGAAAGTACACCTTCAGTATTATTATCTAAAGCTGACATAGCTTCCCTATTTTAAATTCCTTCCAGGTATGCCCAGATGTTCTTGTAATGCTCAAACCTATCTAGGCTCTCCCGGTATTTCCAAATTCCAGCAATGTGTTCAAAACCCTTGCAACTTCTTCAAAATTATGCAGTTTGAAAACATTTGTGTGGAACAATGTATGGGAAATTACCCACCATGCAGAACTTTGACCTCCTTGTTGCACAATTCCCAGCATGCTTGGCAGACTTAAATCAGGATCCAAAATAATTCAAGCCCTAAAGAGTTATAGTTTTGCATATCCAGAAAGGATCTGGGTTTGTGTTTCTTGAACAGCCATCCTCCTTGCACCACCACAACCCACTGCTGCAGCAGACAGGGCTTTTAGAAGCATTTGGGTTGCAACTGTTTGCTTTAAAAAAAATAGTCTGGTCCCTCAACAAATGCAGAACTGAGGTATATGGAGACTAACCAATTTCAGTGGCTCAGAGAGCAGACTGAAGTTTTGCCATATGAAGAAGTGGAGAAAGACTTGCTATCCATGGCTGAAGTGAGCAGGACTGGATCTAAGAGACTTAAGGGTCAGTTTTGGTTGGGCATTAGCAGAAATATCTTGAGGGTAAGAGTACAGCAGTCAATTCAGTTACCAAGGGAAGTGGGTGGACTCTTCCTCACTGGAAGCACTGAAGCAACAGAAGATGGAACAGCCAAATACTGGGGATGCTCTTTCTCTTGATCTTCTGCCTCAAGCAGGAGATTGGAGCTGATGGTCTTCAAGAGGAATTGAAGTCCTATACAGCTTAGATCCAGACTATTTGGAAGACCATACGTATCTCCCCATATGAAGCTGCCAGACCTCTTAAGATCTTCAGGGGAAAGCTTTCTCTCAGTCCCGCCATCATTACTGGCTCGCTTGGTGAGGACACGAAAGAGAGCCTTCTCAGTGGCTGCTCCCACCCTCTGGAACTCCTTCCTATGCAGGATGGCCAGATGTCCTAACCGCAAAAGGGGGCAAAACACCATAAAATGTCGGACATTCAAGAAAAATATAGGGCATAACAAAATAAATATAAATTCAACCTTCTTAGTCATGCTTAAAATAGAGGACATTTTGGAATTCCTCCTGGACAGAAGGTTAAAATGTAGGACACGTCCTGGAAAAGGAGGCTGTCTGGTCAACCTAGCTAGATCTGCTCCCTCTTTGCTCTCCTTTCATCGGCAGACAAAGACTTATCTCTTCAAGCAGGCTTTTAATATACAACTACACCCAGGGAGGCTTCTTATTGGGGTGCTTGCTTTTGTACATTTTTAACAGTTTTATATTTTTAACTTATGTTATGTTAATGTTTTTAATACTGTTTTAAAAACTGTACTGCTTTTAAGGTATCTTTTGTCAGCCACCTTGGGTCCAATTCAGGAGAAAGGCAGCAAGATAGATAGATAGATAGATGATAGATAGATAGATAGATAGATAGATAGATAGACCCACAGAGAGAAATAAATATTATCAATCTTTGCCTGCCAATAGTTTGGGTCTTCCAGAGGTTGAAGCACAAAATGTAGTGTTTGTGTGAGAGGGGATATATGTGCAAAGTTAAAGAAGCACAGGTTGGCAAGGACTCCTTTTAACTCTTCAATACTATGAATTTACTCCCATGTTGAGTCCTGTTGGACATGGCAGCATTGAGTGTAGGCTTGTGTTCTCTCATGTAAGGAAAAATGTAGAAGGATTGCTCAGGTTGAGTCTCCCTTATCTGGAATTCTGAAATACTATGAAATCCAGAATTGCCCATATGGGTGGCTGAGATAGTGACACCTTTGCTATCTGATGGTTCAGTGGATACAAACCTTTTTGATGCAGAAATTATTAAAAATATTATGTATAAAATTACCTTCAAGCGATGTTTACAAGGTGTATACAAATCATAAATTAATTTCATGTTTAGATTTGGGTTGCATCTGCAAGATCTCTCATTATGTATATGCGAATATTCCAAGATATGAAAAAAATCAAAATCTAAAACACTTCTGGTCCCAAGCATTTTGGATAAGGGAGACTCGACCTGTACACTGCAAAAAAGGTTGACCCTCCTATTCATTAAAGAAAAAAATGCATCCAGCCTAGCTTTCTAGCATTTCAGAGAAAAGATAATGGCAATGCCTCCATGAATGAAAATGGGGCCAGGGGAAACATAACCAAAGTGATTTGTTTATTTATTTATTTTTAAAAATTACAATATTATTTTGGCTATTTGGCAAGCTAGCAGGTGTAGGCAAGTTGGTCCCCTCCAGAAATTTTGGATCTTCCCATGATCACTGATCATTGGCCATGATGAGAATGTTTACAGAATGTTTTCCCATACCTCATGCAGCATGATGGCCTTCTGTTCAAGAAAACTTGTTTGTAAAAATCCCATTGGATATGCATGAAGAAGCTACTTTGGATCATGGCCATAAAAGACAACTTTGCCTAAAAATGTAAAGGCAGGACAAGTGGGCACAATGGCAGCCCTAACACTGAGAAGAAACCAGAGGATGGAGCAGCAGCAGTCCTCTGTGCTCATAAAATAAGATGCCACTGAATGCATTAGCTAACAGATAGGCAGACTGATTATTTTTGACAGGTTGGGTTGGGCTTGGCTTCACTGGAAAGAAGGGTATATGCCCTTCTTTGAGTGGTTGCAGCCGCCATGGCCAAAAAGGCCACCGTCAGAAGGTTCCGGCATCCCAGGACATGCTGAAGGAGGAATGCATCCCTCCAGACAGACCTCACGGCTGATTGTGGAGGAATCGGGACTCAAAGGTGGGCATCACTCCCTTGCCCTCCTGGAATAACCCACAGCTGCACTTACCCCTTCCGTGGATTTCCCCCCTTCAGATGTGGGTGATGCAGGTGGCTCAAGAATCTCTTTTTCTGTCATACTGCATGGAGAAAAGAACACAGACAAAAGTGAAGTGGCAAATAGGCAACCCACAACTATTCAGGAGACGGAGCCCCATGGGACAGCAGCCATTCAAGGGTCTGTGCAATTTAGGGATGGGTGAGAATTTGTTCCAGGTTGTTGGTGGGTTTTTGTTTTGTTTTGTTTTGTTTATACACTAAGGATTTACCAAATTGTTTCTTTATATTCAAGATGTAAAGAATATGAGATGGAAAAAAGTGGTAATGTGGGGGGAAACAGAAATGGAGATACAGTTGTCCCGCCACGTTTGCAGATTTGACTTTTGAGGATTTGATTAATATGTTTTTTCTAGGAATTTCTAAGTCCTCCAGTGCAACTCTGCCAGAAGTTGGACTATAACGGTTGCGCTGGAAGACTTGGAGATTACTAGAGAAAATATTTCTCTAGGCATTTGTAGGTCCTCCAGCATGATTCTATGGTCAACGTCTGGCAGAGCAGTGTTCTCTCAGGTAAAAACATAGTGGTTTTTTTATTTGTGGTTTTCCCACTTTCATGGGGGTCCTGTGCCCCAACTATATTTGTCCATCCAAGCCCATGGCTTCAAGTGTTTAATTCTGTCAGAATCTGGGTTTATATCCCTCTCTAGCCAGTATGGTGTAGTGGTTTGAGTACTGGACTATGACTCTGGAGATTGGAGTTCGAGTCCCCACTTAGCTATGGAAAACCATTGGGAGATCCTGGGAAAGTCACATGCACTCAGTCCCAGAAAACTCCATGACAGATAAGTTGGAAATGACTTTAAGGCACACAACAAAGTTTGCCATCGCTTTTATGAGAGACTTCTCACATTCAATAACTATTTAGCAGGTGGGAAGAACATGATCTACAAGCTGGGAATAATTGAACAAGGGGTATGAAAGAATTTGAATCTCAGTATAAGTAGCCTTTTTATGGTTTTCAAGATTTGTGAGGAGGAGAAGAAACACTTCACTTCGATAATTTGCACATGTGCAAGACCTTTCAGAGAAATAAAAATGTACACAGAACAATTTGCACATTGTACAATGTGAATGCCGAGAAACGCTCACAGCTGGGGAGGAAATACGCCCAACTGGTGGGAGTGGACAAGTTAAGTAAAATGCATATATAAATGTGTTCATTAGGAAGAATGTATAAAATGTGCAGGGAAAAGCAAAGCTTTTTTTATGCAACACAAAACAAGGACAGGTATAAGATACAGGTGTGATTCAGAGAAAGGCAAGACAATCAGCCCAGAGAGATTTTCACATCTCTAAAATGTATGTGTGTGCACCTTCAAGTTACCTATCATCGTATGGAGCCCTCCTCAATTCCATAGGGCTTTCCCAGGCAAGGAATACTCAAGAGGTTGTTTTACCAGTTCCTTCCTCTGAAATAAAGCTTACAGCACCTGGGATTTGTTGGCAGTTTCCCATTCAAGTACTAACCAGGACTGATCCTGCTTAGCTTCCAAAATCAGATAGGATGTACTGACTTTTAGGCCATTAGCCTCTGAAGTGTGCCCACTGAATTTGGCCACTGCAAACGGGAGAGAATAAGTTCAGTTCATTTTTAAAGAATTTATCCAATTAATAAATGTTAATTTGTTAATTAACACATAAATTAACAAATTAATTAATTTAATTTATTAATTTAGAGAGCTAATGTGATGTTGTGGTTTGACTGTGGACTGGACTATGACTCTGGAGACCAGGGTTTGAATCCCACTGGGTGACCTTAGGCAAGTCACACTCTCTCAACCTCAGAAGATGGCCATGGCAAACCCCTTCAAAAGAAACTTGCCAATAAGACCCTGTGATGGGTTTGCCTTTGTGTATTCATATGTCGGAAATGACTTGAAGGTACATAACAACGAGAAGAAACATTTACATATTCAGAATGACAAGAACATTTGACATTACTGGTATTTCTACCACTCTCCTGGTAGAGGTACTCCAGCATTCAGTACATCAACAGGGCCAGGCAGGGTTCCAGTGGCTTACAGAGATGACAGCATGCAATCTTGGATATTGTTTTAATTATTCAGTATTTGCAGAACAAGTTATTAGTCCTTCAATCTAGTCCATATAGAGCTTTGTTAATCTACATAGTAATGTCAGTTTTCACAGCAGAACTTTTCCCACACATGGTGGAATAACTTAAGGGGGTTGCAGACTGCCAGAAATAGTGCAAATTGAGTCCACTTTTAGGGTTAGGGTTAGTGCTAGGGAATCATGGGAACTGTTTTTTTTTCTGAGACATTGAGCTTTCTCTGTCAGAGAACTCTGGTGTCACAATAAAATACAATTCCCATGATTCCCTAAGCCTAACCCTAACCCTAAAAGTGGACTCAATTTGCACTATTTCTGGCAGTCTGCAACCCCCCTTACTTCACTACCTCCAAGAGACCTCTTACCTCTCACAACAAAGATTTTCTGAATCTGAAAAGAAGGCTAACTGGGCACACATAATGCCAATTCTGCCATTACAAGCAACTTCCCCATTATATCATAACTGGTTTCTGTGTTTCTAATCTGTTTTATTTTAATCTGTTGATGTTCTCTGCCTCAATCCATGGGTGGAGGAGGTAAAAAAAATCATCATCATTATTATCTGGAGTGCTACGTAAGAAATCTAACTCATCTAATTTATAGTAAGCTCTCTTTCTATTTGTGGAGAGCTTCCAAAATATGAGCAATCCATAAAATTTATGAATGAGGAAGATAACTCAGTGGTGAGTAATCGCAGTTTATGCTCACACATGACTGAGGAGTCCCACCCTCACCACAAGAAGGCTTGACATCTGCACTCTTCCCCTGCAAAGTTGTTTTCTACCATAGCAAACAGTCTGACCACTTAGCTACTTGGTCCAGTTTGATCAGGATTTAGTTCTCCAGGGACACAAGCAGAGAAGGTTCATTCCAACCATCCACTACTCAGTGATTCCCAGACTTTGACCCTCCGGGCATTTTGGACTTCAGCTTCCAGGATTTCTGGACATTGATTGTGGTGGCTCAAGGTTCTGGGAGTAGAAGTCCAAAATACCTGGAGAAACAAAGTTTGGTAATTTCTGTGCTACTTGATCCTTTAAAACACAAATAAACCACTGTAGATAACTGAACAAGGGGCCTCCTCCACTCAGATCACATGATCTCAAATGATCACTTGTCCTCTTTAATTTAAGAGATTAAATCATTCAGGAAAGAATAATCATAAAAGAAGGGGGGCTACTAGGGAATTTGGTTGCTTTTCTATGCTTTGACAAATGTGCATGTGCTTGGGAAGGTGGAGTGAGCATGAATGTGGCCCCCATCCCCTTCTGAATAGGGCTGTAATTCAAGTTGCCTGTTGTGAATGCAAAATAGTAAACTAAAATCCAGATCTGGAATGCAGTTCTGTCCTGGCCACAGAGGGAGGCCACACAGCTCAACAGACTAGGTCCTGTTGATATACAGTTAAGGCAGAATTGAGTGGCAACACTTTCCCTGGATTGTATCCTAAACTGTGAAGTCAGGATCAAAGTAATGGAGTTGGAATGGGAAGCTATTTTGGACAGTCAAGAGCTGGAGTCAGTAGAAATGTTCTGACTCTGACTCCATCTTCAGAATAACATATGTATTACGGTATGTGTCCATTAGTCGTACTTTTATATATACTTTAGTTTTAAGGTATATCCTATGTTTCTGTTAAAAACTCTTTTTACAGTGGGCCCTTTATATCCACTGGTGTTTGGTTCCAGGACCCCCTATGGACACCAAAATTCGTGGGTACTCAAGTCCAATTAAATACAATGGCATTGTACAATCATGTCCCTTATATAAATGGCAAAATCAAGGTTTGCTTTTTGGGATATATATATATATATATATATATGTGTGTGTGTGTGTGTGTGTGTGTGTGTGTGTGGTATATATATTCAAGTCATGGGTGGTTGAATCTGTGGATAAAAAATCCATGGAGACAGAAGGCCAACTGTGTATTTATTAACAGATTGTTGCATAGTAACGTTCATAGGGATTTTGGAAAGTTTTCTTGGTCAGAAATTTTTACCAAATCAATATATTTTATGTTTTATCTAAGAAACCTGATGATTTGTGTGGTGGTGATGAAACACCTTATGCTACTATTTTACTACAGTAGCCATTATACTGTCCTTTAAGAAGAGTTGGAGTTAGACAGTAGTAAAATAGAGGAGTTGGAGTGGAAGGTCTGGCGTACCAACTTCCACAGTCCTGATCATATCATGTCAAGGCACTTTGTAATTTGAATTTTACTCCCATGGTGATGGTGCTGGGGCTGGGGCAGCAAAGAAAATACTTAACAAAGAAACCACTAGGAGGTCCCAGTAAAATCTTAGAACTTTTGCTAATGTGCTAATCATCTGAGTGCTGGATATTTGAATGCCCTCTCTAACATTACCAGCAGAACCATCTCCCTTTAACCTAAAATGTTAGAGTCTACCCAGTTTTGTATAAATTGGTCCCTTCTAAATGCATGCAGAAAGTCTGTGGTCCATCCCAGCCAGACATGTGTGCCTTGTCATTTTTGAGGCTGAAAGCTATTACATTAGGCAGAACCTTGGCCTGGCAGGAGAGAGATTAAGCACCGCCTTGGTATAGCTAGGGATTTGAATGGCGTAGCAAATTAAATTTTCTTTACCCAAGAAAAGGGGCAATCTGCCCCAAGGACAACTAAATGGGATTTTAAGATAGTTAAATGGGATTTTGTTTCCTCCCCCTTTTCACCTCACTCCTTTGAAGGAGCCAATCACTGCAGGAACTCCTGCAAAACTATCTCATCCATCGTGGAAGATCTGTGACCTGTTCAGGGAAACATTTGATCACCCAGCAAAATAAAAAGACTTCATACAAGTACCAGTCAGCTTTTGCAGAAAGGATCACTCACTTTCCCAGCGCCCTCCCAAGAAAAGCACCCATGAAGACGCCCCCACAGCACACACAATTTAACACACCACAGAAAAGCCGCTCAGCAAATGAGGCTTTAGACACCAGCAACTGGCACCTCCCAGGCTCAAGAAGAACCTGAAGGAGTGGAATCTTTGCCCAAATCCCCAAATTCCTTGCTCAGTTACTCTGCTTGCAACTGCTTGGAGCCAACAAGAGGGAATTCTAGCCTTCATGTGCTATTCTCCACACACACACACACACACACACACACACACACACACCATCATCCTGAACCAGGAAACCAACTGAAGAGGGGTGCACAATTTTTTTTATCCCAAGGGCGATTCAGTGATGTCTCGAGGTGAGGATGTACATGTAAGTACACACAAGCATATCAGTTCTTTCCCTGCTAAAAGTGAATGGAGAAACCTCTCCTGTAATCCTGATACAAATGGCTCACATAATCCAGGAAAGAGCAAGCTGTATGGAGCTATTTAGAAGACAAAATAGAATATTCTCCACCATTCCCTAACCACCTTTACTTGGGAATGAAGGTCTACACTTTATGTTTTGCATGGGATGCATGTCCATTCCTCTTCCCATTCCAAGCTCTGTCACATAGTGCATAGACTGGGCCGGGGGGAGGAAGAGACCTGGTAAAAGAGTAGCCCATAGACCACTGGGCCCACCACTCTCTGTCTCATTTTAAAGTATTTTAACTATCAATCCTAAAGGTTGCCTTTCAATTTGGATTACAGCACTGGGAGCAGGAAGGAGCTGTAATCCTGCACATGGACTGCACCATCCAGCCAAGTGAAGTTTTACAATCAATTTTTGCTGTTGTTGTGTGCCTTCAAGTCATTTCTGACTTATGACTACCCTACAGCAAACCTATTACAGGGTTTTCTTGGCAAGTTTCTTCACAGGGGGTTTGCCATTGCCATCCTCTGAGGCTAAGACTGTAACGTGCCCAAGGTCACCCAGTGGGATTCAAACCCTGCTCTCCAGAGTCATAGTCCAACCCTCAGAGCACTACACCATGCTGGCTCTCTTATAATCAACTTAGACAAAGGCAATTATCAAAATTTAACTCAGGCATGGGTGGCAAAAAAAAAAAAAAAATCACTGGACTGATAAAAATTAGTTATTGATCAGAATCTTATTTCCAAAATAGGTGGTTTTATATTAATACTAAGGAAGGGCCTCTGGACTTTTAATTTACAAACACCAGAGCTGGCATCAGTTCACTGGATCAGCTTTAAGGACCTTGCATGCATGCTGTGCTTGAAGAACCCTGATACCTCAAAAAGCCAAGAAGGAAGGGGCTGGGGAGAGAGCCAGTGAGGCCACACGCTTGAGCTCAACACGGTCACTTGGAGTAAGACCCACCCCATGACATCACAAGCCCCCTCCCCCCGGCCTCAGGTTTTGGCCCCGAAATCACAGAGAATGGGATGTGGTTGCCTTGGCAAGCATCACCCTTGGGTGGCATATGTTCAGTAGTCTGGGGTTACAGTAGTTGTAGTCCAAAAAATCTGGATGACATCAGGTTGCCTATCACTGCACAGAATGAACAGCATCAAGGATGTTATCGATTATATGGATTTATAATGGACATGAGTATTCCTACAGTAAGAAGTTGGACCAGGTGGTCTTAGTGGTTCTTTCCAGCTCTATGATTCTCTGTCAGCTACCCTACCACCATGGGTCCTCAGTGATATTTAATCTGGGTGCTGATAAGTTAAAAACCCTTATCCCCTCCCCCTTAAAGCTACAATTCCCAAAAGTTCCTGTGAAAGCATGACTGTTGAACAAGTTTAAATCTGTAATAAATCCTCAGAAAATGACATTTGGCCTTAAAGAACCATGACAGTATGTTCCAAGCTGGGGTTTCTTTGATCAAGTGAGAGAATACAGAAATTTGGTAGCAGATTGACAGTCTTTATTTTCTATTCTCCACTGTTTTCCCCAAGAGGGAAAGAGGGTAGAGTCTGCAAAAGTCTGGGGGTCGGGATGGTTCCCAGAATACACCAGCCAGCATGACCAAAGGACAGTTGCCAGGAGTAATTCATTCTTGAAAGGAACTTGTATGCAAATCCAGAAATAAGTTACCATCTGGTTATTAGAATTTGATGAGATCAGACTGCATCCAGCACTGAAAGGGTATAAACCACCACCACACGCCTTTATCAGACAGATGCTGGGAGGTCCAGTTCCTTAATCCTGGGTGTTACAAAAAACTGTGCTTACTCAGAGGTAAGGGAAAGGCATTCTCCAAACACTCAGACATACTCTTTCTTTATTAATGCTCCAGATACTTAAGGCTGGTGTCAAAAAACAGGTATTGATGTTGACCCAACACAGAATAACCCCCAGGTAAAAATACAAAGGATGCTCCTAATCATCTGACTAAGCTGTTTGAAAATTAGATCAGGATGCACATTTTCCCAGAAATTTCCAGCAAGGACTATTACTAATCAACACAACAACTTAACTTCAATGTCACACCAGGAAGCAATACTTGGCCCTCAACAAAATCCTTTCTCTGCTCCTCAGTATCCCACTTCCCAAGCCTTTATGACAGAGCCAGGGAGCGGTTGACCATGATACAAGGCTTCTGCCTGCCATTAACCACGTCATTGGCAGGACCTCAGTGGAAAAGCATTTTGGCTTTCCATTCCGTAATTGCTCTGGTGTCTGTGTGTCCAGAAATGGATTCAAATCTCACAGTAGTCACCGGTCTCAGATTCCTAGAGGTTTCATCATGGCTGCCTGGATATCCACTGGATGCCCTCCATTGCATGGTTGGTCTACCAAGGAACAGCCTCCAAGACAGAACGCAGAACATTACATGCATCACTTCTGTGCAAAACTTAGTCTCTTGCTTTAAACACCTGAAATAGCTATTTCCCCAAGGACAAAATGTTCCTTGCTGCTGAAACTGGAAGGGCAGGCCCACATTTCATCTCCTCAGCGGTTCTGTAAAGGGGCAAAACCAGCCCTCCCCCTCTTCCTTTTTCAAAGCAAGTGACTGGGAGGTGCTATAACCTTCCCCACTTAGAAGTGAATTTGTTTAGGAATTAGAAGCCAGGCTATACTGCAGAAAAGAACATGCTTTGGGAATTCTTGAACCTCCATTTCCAAAAGCACAAATTAAGAGGATTTTTTTGGAGGGGGAGAGAAATCCCAACACAATCTGATTGATCGACTACAGGAAAAATGCAACATTTCTGCAGTTATAGTCCCTCTTCGGATCTCTCCTCACTCTTATCAAGAAAAGGTGCTTCAGCCATTTTATGTCTTCACAGACTGAAACAGATGAATTCGTTCACCTCTGAAAGCTAGACAGCTTAAAATGGGGTAGAAGACGTTAGCAACCAAGAGAGCTTTTCGGGGCTTTAGGTGAAAACATCTGATATGTTTGTAAGCAGTAGGACTCAAGAAAAGAGATTTCAGGTCTCTGTAAGGGGAAAAAAGCAGCCAATAGCAGTATGCAATGGAGAAAAAGAATACACACAGACACACTTACCTCTAAAAATGAAGCAACCCACTTCGCAATAGATTAAATCTTTCTGAAAAATCACAAGCACTCTCTGCAAGCTTAGCTTTCTCCTGTCTTGCCCAACATCTCACTTTAGAAATTCATGGAAGAGAAAGAGTTTCCCCTTCCTAGGTCTTAATGTATAAAAGTTTGCTGCCCCAGCGCTGTAAGGAACTCAAGTGACAGGGCGAGAGGGGAAAAGACAGCTGCCATCCATTGGGAGGGCTGACACAGAGAAATTGGACACTGGAAAAGAGCTTCAGCATGAAGAGTGGGCCAAACTGCCCGAGACAGCAATACAACAGCTAAGTCGACCCACCGGGGACTGGTGGGAACTGTCCAAAATAGCATGTCTCTGTGTGTGAGAGATGGGGCAGAATGAAGACCAGTTTGCCTATGAGGGCTCAGAGAAATTGCTGCCTGGATCACACACTCATCAAGTCAGGTGACAATTTTACATCTCATCAGGCCATTCCAGATTAAGATTGCAAGACCAAGAGAAAGAGACAGGAACATGGAGAAGATAAAGGGCTGGAGATTAGAAAAACCTGCTTTTGGAGGTAACAATTCCCAGTTCTCCAGCCAACATAGCCAGCTGTGCTTTACTGTATTTGTGTGAAGGGGATTCTGAAAGCTGTAGTCCAAAAATAACATCTACAAGCTGTGCACAACACACACACACATGTCCTGATGTTTCATCTATGACTTTCTGGTAAAACTCACTTTCCTTACACAAGGGCAGCACTTAACAAAGCACAATGAACAAGACTGATTTCACAGTTCAACTTCCTCCCCCCCACCGTAATGTGCCAGGTACCTTGATGTGGAGGTATTAACCCAATGCCATCCAAGCAATTGCCCCACACACCAAGTCTAGTTAGAGCTAAACTTTTTTTACTTACTATTATACTTATATGAGACAGTGTATATAGTGGTTTGAATGTTGGACTAGGAAATGGAAGAACAGGGTTCAAATCCTTGCTCTGCCACAGAAACCCACTGGGTGACTTGGGAAAGTCACACTTCCTCAGCTTTAGGCAAAGGCAAAGACAAAACCTCCTTTGAAGAAATCTTGCCAAGAAAACCATATGGGAGGGGCGTCATAAGTTGGGGCTACAATCCTATAACCACTTACATGGAAACAGGTTCCACTGAACTCAAAGGGACTTATTTTTCAGTAGACATTTATAGCATTGCATGGAAAATTAAATTTGTTACTTGCAAGCCTGAGTATTAGAGAGGGATCAGGCAAGAGTTCTACTGGGTCAGTTGGTGCAACTTCAGTGGTCACAAAGGTCTATGCCTCTTTTCTAGCCTGGTAGAAGCAAATGAATTGTACAAAACAAAAAGGCATATGTAATTTGATCATTTTGCATAATTTATAAAGAATCCAAAGTTACTTGTTATGCAAGTTTGATTTGGTTGTTT
>CM034703.1:159483877-159495760 GCA_020142125.1 Phrynosoma platyrhinos
AACAACAGCTGTTTGTAGGGAGATGAGTTTATATCCTGTTGGTACAACTGGTTCCTGTTGTTGTTTTACTGTTTTAATGCACTGTTATATTTAAAACCTTTTTGGTTTAATTCTGTTTTTAGGGGTTGGGAGGGTGGATTGTGGGATGAAGAAATGTTTTAATTCTGTTTGTTTTTAAATGCTGTAACCCGCCCCGATTGTCGTGCAGAGGGGCGGGCTATAAATAAAACTTATTATTATTATTATTATTTAGCCTAGAGTGAATATTCTATCCAAGCAAAGATGTGAATTCCTCTAGTCAAAGTGTCCTACTTAACGTTTTCTGTTTATCCTTTTTCTGTTCAGTCAGATGCTAGTGGCAGTGGACACTCTCCCAGGAGGAAATGACAAAATAATGAATAGGTTCCCTATGTTCTCTGGCTGGACATGAAGTAGGAAAGTTGGGCCTGGGCCTGTCACAACACCCAAGTAGGAAATCTCAAAAGAATGTGGGAACATGGGCAGAAGCTCCCCATCCCTAGACACCCTTCCAATTTCTATACCAAATGAAGCATTTGCAGGGACTCAAGGCAAAAAAAAAATAAAAAAAAATAAATCAGAGATTATGGTGTGTGTGTGTGTGTGTGTGTGTGCGCGCGTGCGCACACACACACACACAGGCATGTGTACACTGAGGTGCCATAGGGTATGGGTGTTTGGCACTTGCCTACATCGCTTGTTCCAAGGTCCGTGGATGCTGACTTCAGGGTCTGTTTCTTGCTTCGACCACCATGCTTCATCCCTGTTTGTCCCTGTATAACAAAAGAGCAAAGGAGTGATGACACAAGAGATATCCAGGCTTGCACACAGGGAATCCCTGGAATGAATGTGGAATGACTGACCACTCAAATTCTGTCAAAGAGGGCAGAAGGGCAATAGGCAACCTAAAGAAAACGTCTTGCTGGAGCTCAAAAGCTCTGAGTATAGTCAAATGTTTGGATGGAAGTCCATGATACATTTCCATATCATGGTAGAGAGGTGGAAATAAGGGACAATCAAATCCAATTAATAAGAAGAAAAAGGAGGAGAAAGAATAGTACAAGGAGAAACACTGATGGTCCAAATTTTGGTTGATAACTACTAGTAAACTGTGAGATAATATGAGGTAACTACAAGTAAACTGTGAAATAAACACAGAGCAGGTTACAAGAAGTAGGCAAGCAGAGATTTTCTCCATTTTCTCAATTAACATTCAGGTTTTGCTTTCTCCTTTTGCACATAAAAGACAGTGAGCTCCTCCCATGTATTTATTGTAACCAGCTCTAAACTCAAGCAGGCTGGAAAAGATAGAAGTTCTAGTCCAGTACATTTTGAGAAATTCGGATGAGGAAGGCTAGGACAGAGCTTAAACTAGGGGGGTGGGTCTGATGTCACTGGTGTGCTGCTGCTGCTGCTGCTGCTGCTGCTACTGCTACTGCTACTGCTACTACTAATTTACTACTACTGCTGCTGCTGCTACTAATAATAATAATATCAACAAAACAACAGTAATAATCATAACCCAGCTACACATTTTGGTTTTGGACCCAATTCTGCTTAAAAAGGAGGCTGTGGCTGAGCTGATTAGAATTCCAATCCTTCATGCCTGAGTTCTCCTTCATGCCTGAGAACAATCATGGGACATACAAACATACCTCAGAGTGCAAACGGATCTTATAGCTCTTTTGAGACTAACTGTAAGAAAAAATCTGGTAGCATGAGCTTTTGTAAACATCAGTCTACTTCCTCAGATGCATCTGAGGTAGTAGACTGAAGCCTATAAAAGCTCATGCTACCAGCTTCTTTCTTTGAGTTAGTCTCAAAGGTGCTACATGATCCTTTTGCATTCTGATTCCCCAGACTAACACAGCTATGTCTTTGACATATAGCTCAGTTAGCAAAGCATATGTGCTCTTGGGGCACTGCTTCTTTAACAGAAAACTTGGTACCAGAGGTAGAAATATCATGGGAAGAAGAGAGATATATTCCTACACCTCCAAATAATAACAACAGGAGGGGGAGGAGTTGAACTTGTTTCAGCAAACTTTTAGTTCATATGCACATGTGAAATTAATTACCAGGTTAGGTAAGCCTTACATGAGTAAACCAAAAGCATTTTGAACTTTCTGAAAACATCTTCCAAAATGCATCCAGAGAAGCTTTTTCCTTTCACCAGCCTTCACTTTTCTTATGATTTCCATTTTGGTGGCCAAACTTATATACAGTGGTCCCTTGCTATCTGCAAGAGATTCGTTCTGGACACCACTACCACCCCGCGGATAGCAAAAAATGCAGGACCTCAAGTCCCGTTGTTTTCAATCGGCATACATGTGCACACGGCCACATGCATGTGCACCATTTAAAAAGCCGGGGCTTGCCATCCATGGAAGCTCACATCCATAGATGGCAAGCACTGTAGATCTATGCTTTTTAAACATGCTAGGCAGGATGGGGTGGGGGAGCTGGTGAGACAGGATAATTTGCTTGGTCTCTGTTTTGCTGTTCACATATGTTCAGTAAGGGATTCTGGAAGCAGTTGCTGCTTACCTTGCCTGTTGTAGGCAGGCACACATGACTACAGTAGGATGGGCTAGAGCAGGGGTAGGCAACCTTTCCCATTTAAGCGCCGAGGGACTTCAGCTCCCAGAAGCCTCAGCCATGTTTGTCAATAGTCCCATGTTGGCCAATAGCTCCTGGGATTCTGGGAGCTGAAGTCCCTCAGCCCTTAAAGGGGAAAGGTTGCCTACCCCTGGGCTAGAGCATAATGCCATTCTTTCCCAGCTGTTTCAGAGCAAAAAAAATTCAAATGTTCGGGACACACAGTCCATAAAGGTCCCCTATGAGAGTACTGTGGCCCCCTAATCCCCAGCACTTGTGAACCCCTAGTATAAGGGAAGAAGCCATGGTCAAACTTGGCCTGACTATGAGACAGAGGAAGATGTTTCCTTCTCCAGTGTTTTAATTTGTGCCCTTTCTCACCTGGTGTGCTGTATAGTTGGACTGGTTGTGCAACAAAGGTGGGGGGCAAATGGAGAGATTGTACTGCAGTGGCTGGCCCAGCAGGGAATAGCGTCCATCACCTGAAGATAAACAGACCCAAAGAGCATTCAAAGACATCAGCAATACCTGGACCCATTTGGGCTCATAAGCTAAACTTCAGAAAGGTGAGAGCTTCTGAACCAACCCTCTCCATCCTTTGCTACTATAGGATTTTCTGACAAGTACATATACATGTTTTAGTGTGCCATATTACTTATATCAAATCAGGTAAATGCGACGGTCAGGAGCGGCTTTTATCAGCTTTGGCTGACATGCCAGCTGCGCCCTTTCCTGGAAACAAAGGATCTTGAAAGTGTGGTACATGCGCTGGTAACCTCTCGTCTTAATTTCTGTAATGCGCTATACATGAGGCTAACCTTGTGCTTGACCCAGAAACTTCAGTTAGTTCAGAACATGGCAGCCAAGCTGGTCTCTGGTACATCCAGAAGAGTCCATATTACACCTGTGTTAAAATCTCTCCACTGGCTGCCTATTAGTTTCTGGGCACAATACAAGGTGTTGGTTATGACCTTTAAAGCCCTACATGGCTTGGGTCCAACCTATTTACGGGACCGCCTCTTTCCGTATGATCCACCCCACGCACTCCGGTCCTCTGGGAGGAATTTGCTACAGCCTAGGAAAACAAGACTGTCGGCAATGTCCCAAAGGGCCTTTTCAGCTACTGCTCCCAGACTATGGAATGACCTGCCGAACGAGACCCATCTTATTACCACCTTAGACAGCTTTAAAAAGGCTGTTAAGATGGATGTCTTCCAGCAGGCATTTCCTGAATAACTATCTTGGCCCAAAGAGTCCGCTAATTTTTCTCCCTTCCACGATGCTGCTGTTTGGTTGTATTGTTGTGATGTCCTTGTGTGATATTATGATTTATTTTAAATGTTTCAATTGTCTTAGTTTAATCATTTTTAAGGGCTGGGGTGGGGGTTTGGGGGTTGGATCTATTTTATTGGAATTTTATTTGTTGTAAGCTGCCCTGATTGTGCTGCACAGAGGCGGGTTAGAAATATTATTAAATGCTTTTATAGTATAGTCAGTCCAAAACTACACTTGTCCCTCCACATTTGCTGGGGTTAGGGGCACAGGAGAAACACTATGTTTTTACCTGAGAGAACACACTTTAGGTCCTCCAGTGCAACTCTGTGGCCAACATCTGTCAGACTCTGACCATAGAATTGCACTGGAGAAGTGACAAATGCCTAGTGGAGTGCTCTCTCTAGGAATCTCTAGGTCCTGCAGTGCGACTTTGGTTAAAGTTGATGATAGAGTTGCGCTTGAGGACCTAGATATTTCTAGAGAGAACATATTAATAAAATCCGTGAATAATCAAATCGGCAAAAGACAAAGCCACAAATTTTATTTTTTTCCTATATTTTAAGTTACATGTGGTTCTACTCGGATATTATTGATATTGTTGAGCAGCAACAGCAGCCACCCACCATTTCCCCAGTTTGGGACTCAGGGCAGCTTACAACAAATTATAAAAACATAGTTAAAAATTCACAAAATACCAAAGTTAAAGAGTGACTAAGCTATCAAAATAAATTACAACTAGTTAGAAACCATAAAAACACAAAGCCTCAACAAAAATAACAAATACGAATCCAACATACAAGGCCCATCCTGCTTAAATAACCAGGCCTTAAAGGTTATTTAATGCTGTTTAGAGAAAGAGACTAGGGAGCAAGCCAGTCTAATCTTTACCTTCAGAGTCTGGGGGCTGCCACTGAGAAGGCCCTCTCCTGTGATCCCAGGAGAATGAACCTATGGGGGTGGGGAGACAGAAAGAAGAGCCTCCCCATCTCAAATTCTATTTCATTTTATCCTGTAAGTCTCTGAGTCCCAGGCTTGGGGAAAGACTGGGTATCAATTAAGTGACTGATTGACTAAATGACTGATGGACCAACAGATTGATAGATACATGGCATTGAGACTCCTACAGTCTCAAGAGCATACCAAATGTTTCCATGAACTTTGAGGTGCCCATACTCCTGCTTTACTTATAAATGAGGACACCTTTCATCTGGGCAAACATTCAGCATACAAACATCTGAATTACATTCATCTCAAGCCTCCTGAATTTGGAAGATTATGCTGGTTACTATGAGGCATGTCCTTTAATAATGCAGAATTGCTTGTGATTTACACTGTAGCTGTCCAAAAGTGGAATTGCTAAAAAGAGTAACTACCCAAAATGCAGCTTGCTAGACATTTTACCTACAAGGAAGACGTTCTTACATGAGCCTTGAAGGACAATCTTTGAGCTCATGTTACACGTATTTCTTGAAAGACAAAGGTTGCTTCTGAGCAAGAGATTCTCTTCATACCAATATGGATGCCCTGAGCAATTCAGCTATAATAAATCTTCCAAAGCATCCTTCTTACCTTGAGCTGGTCCCACGGGCCGAGGGAATTGTGTAAGCACCGGGAGGGGACTGAGACCTGTGCAGACGCTGTTGAGGTTAGTGACGGGTGATGGCGTAGGGGACTGTGTGGGGGATGTGATTGGGCTGCTCATCTGGTTGTTGGCCTAGAAATAGACAGGGGGGAGGAAAGTTATATGCTGCAACCAACTGCATTCAGCGCAGCCCTTTCCCCAACTTCTTCCAGCAGATTCTTCCTCATCTTCCCTACCTGAGCACTGGTATCTGGGTTGTAGATGTCTCCAGGCTTCTGACCTCGCTGGTCCAAGCTGTAGTACTTGCAGTGGTTCCACTGCACCACTGAAGGGTTCTGGGGAGGCTGGGGGCCATTGGGCACATTGAGTTGCATCACTACGACACCAGGCCCTGTTGGAGACACCCCTGCACAGAAGCCACCAGGGAGAAAAATAGCAATAGCAATATCAAGTACATTTCTATACCGCTTACCAGTGCACTTAAACACTCCCCAAGTGGTTTACAATGTGTAAGCTAATTGCCCCCAACAAGCTGGGTAGTCATTTTAGCGACCTCGGAAGGATGCAAGCCTAAGTCGAGGCTTAGCACCTAGCTGGTACTGAACTCACAACCTTGTAGTTTGTGAGTGAGTGGCTGAAGTACAGGCATTTAACCACTGTGCCACCAGGGCTCTTTTTCCACCAGGGCTTTTTTTCTGGTCATCATATGGTTATGGATATCACATGAAGCGTCAGTCCTCCAATCTTCTCATTTTCACCCTGTGCCCACCCACTCCCCACCAGAAGTCATAGCACTTCATGAGGATCACAACTATTACTGTTATTGATACAATGCTATCAATGTGTCAGAATAATAAAAAGGGGGGGGGGAGACATTGTTTTGCTCCAAAGATTTCTCTCTTTCTCTCTCCACATACACACTCTACAAAAGAGGGAAAATTTAAGTAAATCAAACAAGATCAAAAGGGTTGAAAATGAGCAAGTGCTGTGCCTAGAGCTGTGATGGTTCTCTCCCCCTGAGTTGGGAAAATATGGGGGGATTTTTTTTTTCCCAAGGAGGAATCTTTTTCTTTTTAGAGTTTCTTGGATTGCAAGCTCTTACCAACCTATCCCTTTCCCTAGGAATGAAGCTGTGAGATGTAGCTGCAAACCTGCCCCGTGCCATCCCATTGCAACAAAGCTCTTCTTGCAATTAAATGAATGTAGTTTTGGGACTCCAGAACTAGCTTCAATTCTAAGCTTGCTTCCCTTGTATTTGGAGAATGGGGCAAACATATGGTCCCCGTCTCAGTGAATGCAGTACCCAGGACTCCTTAGTGCACAAGGAGTTTGAGGGAAAGAGGTCAAAGCACACTGATAGAGAGAAAAGCCAGATGGATTCTACTTGGCTGCTAAACTGCTGCTGTTTATTGGGCAATAACAACAACAACTAACAAACCATACTCTCCTCGATGTCAAGGTGGGGAAAATGTGTGCAAGATTAAAACCTCCACTCCTGTTAAAAACAGGGAAAATTTAAAGGTTGACTTTCCAAGTCAAACCACTTACAGTCTAGAAATGGGTCCTGGTGTGCTTATTTTCACTTGCTTTCAGCTGCCAATATTTAGACTTTTTTACATTATTTATGTTGATAACGGCAAACTGTTCTACCCAAGACAGGACAGTGGGTCACTGCCAGAGAGTTTGGCAATGGAGAATGTAGCCTTGGAAAGTAATCCATGAAGATCCATAATAAGTATTGGCCTGCCCCATGGTGTTCCTCGCTACAAACGGCACTGCATGAATCACCACTCAAAGAGTATAGACAGGTAAGATTAAAAAGTAGACACTGCTATAGCAAGGAATTTAATTCTGTCTTCACACTTGACTTTGAATAACACCAAAGTTGTGGTCCCTTGATAAGAGGGTAAGGGAAACCTAATAAATGTTCCTGAAAGACAGCTTTGCACAACACCCATGATCTTCTCCCTACAGTGTGAAGCTACAACAAAATGACAACAGGTATTTTGTGAACCAATTTGTGGACCTGCAGACATTTTGGGGCTACAATTCTCAGAATCCCTACCCATGATGGATGGGGTTTCAGGTAGTTGCTCCAACAACATGTGGGAACACAAGGTCGGTATTGACTGTTCTAGCTGATAGCCTCAGTTCACAAAGAGGCTCAACAAGCCCCAGAATATGGCCCAGAATTCTTTGCAACAAGGAGAGTTCCATCATGCTGGTGTTTTTTTAGCATGTGTCGTGAACTGCTGTGTGCTTTCAAGTTGTTCCAACTTATGGCAACCCTAAGGTAAAGCTATCATGCGGTTTTCCTGTCAAGATTTGTTCAGATAAGGTTTGCTATTGCCTTCCCCTGAGGCTGAGAGCCCAAAGTGGGCTTCATGGCTTAGCTGGGAACTGAACCCTGGTCTCCGGACTTATAATCCAACACTCAAACCACTACATCACACTACATTCCTCAAAGACAGACAATCCAAAAGCTGTGGCTCTAAATTCATCATGTAACTTCATTAACCTCGTATTTACTATACAAAGGCCAGTTACACTTTGAAGCACACATCCAACTGGACAGAAACTGCCAGGTCTCTGAACTCTGGCTTAGTATCTAAACGTTACAGGTGGCAAAATTGTGTGGACACAGCATGATCGAGAGTGCTATGGTACTTTTATGGAACATGCACAACTGCTGTTTGGGGTAAAACTAGTCCTTGGCCAGTGCTAATGAACACATCAAGAAATGAAATCTAAAAGGCAGCTTTCTCTTATTCCCAAAGGTGCTACAGGATTCCTCCATCTTTTAAAGTTTAAAGATAGTGTGGCTCTATCTGAAAGATTTACCCTTTGAGGGCTCCTAAGAATGAAAAACAACAAACAAAGGAAATTCATGTCTGGTTTTGAAAAACAGTAGTATTTTAAATTTTTAAACAAAGTAAGTGGGCCTGCAAGCTCTTTAAAAGGTGAATTACCGTTTCTGTAAGGTACCAAGAAGGGCAATTAATCCTGCCCTCCCCCCAAGACTGGAAGTCTTAGAAACTTGAGGCTGTAAAAATATCTGGGAGGCACATTTTGCCCACCCATGATGGACTGTATTTCTGCATGATCAATTATTTTACTACAAAATGGAAAGAATATGGTTCAACCATGAGTCTATCTAAAAAAGTCCATCCACCAAAACTCAGTGAGCATGCAAGGAAGGCATCAGTCCGAGAAGCAATCAAGAGGCCAATGTTAACTTTGAAGGAGCAGGAGAGATTCACAGCTGAAAGTGAAGTTGTTTTCATTGGGACAACTAGCACTCTGAAGCTCCATAAAACTGGACTTTATGGAAGAATGGTTATGCCTCAGCATTCAACCTTCTTATTTTAGTGAAGAAAGAAGCTCCTTTCCAAAGTCTAATATTACTGTTCTTGTCTGTACATGTGCTAATTTCATTTTATTTCTATGATGCACAGAAGTTGTATACAACTCTCTAATAAATGTAATTACAAAGCAAAAGCCCCTGCTTGACCTCAGATACTCTCAAAGGGAGCACAGATAGAAGCAGATGCTACCCAAACAGTGTGCCAACCAAGAACAAATCAGATGCTTATGCATCTCTTCTAACTATGGAGCATCCCCAACATAGTCCAATCTTGCTAGATGCCATCATTCTGTGGACATGGCCTTTGTTTTCCTGTTGTGTGGGGTGCCTTCTGCTGCCTCCAGGAGGACAGGGAAGAGAAATAGACTAAGGATTGTCATAGATTACTGACAGGGCAAATATCTTGTGGGAAGCTTGCCAGAAGGTGAGCCCTGTCCAAACACAGCAAAAAGTCTGTGGAGCTTTTCATTTCTAAGTCAGGAACTGCAATCAGCTACTGTGTACCCAAACTGCAGGGGCAGGGTGCAAGTGCCCATTCAAAGGCTGCAGCTACAAGATGAGTGGAAATGAAACCATGTGTTGCAGACCAAACAATAGTGGTACTAGCAGATGGTGCCTGGCTAGCTCCCTGCCATTTCTCACTATGAGCACACTTGTTCACTTACAAGACAAGAGAGCTGAAATGGCCCCAGACAGTGCTTCCTGTGATGCAAACAAAACTGTCTGGAAGTGTTCTGTATCCCCAACATTCAGGAAAAGCACAGCAACAGGGAGGCATGAAAACTGGCACACAACACGAACATATCCAAGACAGGCCACCTGCTTACTCTTCTTTCTCTCACCCCAGTGCAGTCACTAGCTCCCTTGGAAGGCACTGCCTGAAGGCTTCAACCACATTGCACCTGGCTCCAAACCAAGATAATAATGCCTGTGAAAAAAGGATGGCAGTGGCTTCCTACTTATTCAGAACACTTCTGCCCACAATGTCAATGGGGTAGTAGGCATTTTGCATGGAGAGCCCAGTCTGTCTAGTTGGCGAAGGATTCTTTCCACTTTTCCCACTTCAACCTTCCAAACCAAGAGGTACCTTCAGAAATGAAATAAGCAAGACTCAAATGACCAGACCATATGCTGACATATGGAGATTTTCGGTAAGTCTTGCCACTAATTTGTGCAAACGGACCCAGGAGCATGATTTGTAATATCCCATTGCCTCCAGGAGGTGGTGCCACAAACCCAGCTGCAAGGTTTTGGAGGGAAAGGAATCCTATTCTGAGTGATTGGTGTTGTCTCACATCTACAGATATTCATGTAAGCCACAAGGTAAATTCAAGGCCAGATAAGATACCACAAATCCCCTGACTATATGTTCACTGAACAACCCCATGTTTTAGATATGCCTTTCAACAGTTCAGCAGGCTCCTAAAATTAAGCCATGTTGATCCTTTTCCTATGACCTGTCTCTTTCCTTCTCCTACTCTCCTTAACTTCAGGAACAAAAGGCAATATGAACAGCTGAAAGATTGGGAAGGAAAGAGACCCTCGAACATGAACATTTCTGCAGTGTATTTTGGACCTTAGTCTATTAATTCTTGACTAAGGAAATTCTTCCTCTGAGGTTCCTTTAATCCCTCAGAGAGTGGCTGTAGCATTGTTGTTAATGTGTTCAATGGCCAGTAGAAGATGAGTTGGTTATTTATTTATTTTAGAAAAGTTTATTGGATATAAAAATACAAATACACATACATACATACACACACAACACATAAAAATATAACACATGACATTATATATAAATCTAAATCACTATACACATCTCTACCTATTCATACCTATATGTACAAACACTGTATTCTCTGTGAAGTCGAAGGCTTTCACGGCCAGCATCCATAGATTTTTGTGGGTTTTTCGGGTTGTGATGTTTTGCCTGCATCTGTGACTGGCATCTTCAGAGAATAGTGGCATGGAGGTGTGTGGGGTATATATACTGTTTGACCCTTGGTTGAGAAGCTTAGTGTGTAAATCTGTGTATTGTTCTGTTGAGGCAAGGCCTCTGGGTGGAAGAATATGCGAGGAAGATTAGTGTCCATTTAATTAATGGCCCATTGTCTGCTGGGAAACCCCCTAGCCCTGGGTGAAGTTAATTTGCATTTGCTGAAAAATCAGCAGTAACAGAACACGTTATAAACCATGCCAACAACTATCAGGTCAGATTGCACAGGAAAGCCATTGAAATCCACAGACACCTGGACAATTTCAACAGAAAAAAAGAAACTCTGAAAGTAAGTTTGGCCACTAGTCCTCAAAAACACCAAAATGCAAATGCAAATTAGCTTCACCCAGAAGAAAATGGACCATTAATTAAATAGACACTAGTCCTCCTCACATATCCTCCCACCTGGAGGCCTTGCCTCAACAGAACAATACACAGATTTACATGCTAATTTACTTGCTAATTCTCAGCAGACAATGAACCATTAATTAAATAGACACTAATCCTCCTCACATATCCTTCCACACTGAGGCCTTGTGAGAACAATACACATATTTACATGCTAATCCTCTCAATCAAGGGTCACACAGTATATATAGCCCACACACCTCCATGCCACCATTCTCTGAAGATGCCACAGATGCGGGTGAAACGTCAGGAATACATTCTTCTAGAACATAGCCCCATAGCCCGAAAAACCCACAAAAATCTACTGTACTCTCTGTACTAAATCAATCTATCATTTTAACTTCCTTCTATTTCCTTCTTAATCCCTCAGCACTTCATCCATCCTATTATCACCTCTTACTCTCCTTCCTTCCTTCCTTTCTCCATCCAAAAATCCCACTTTAATTTTCTTTCCTTCTCTCCCTTTTCTCCTCACTTAACCTATCTTCTTTTCATCCTCCCACTTACTCATTTCCTCTTATTACCTACACAAACCCTCATACACTTACACATTCCTTTTCTAACTTACTTCAGTTTTCATACCTCCTTCCTCCCTACCAATATACCGTATTTTTCGGCATATAAGACGCTCCGGCATATAAGACG
>CM034703.1:159510816-159523869 GCA_020142125.1 Phrynosoma platyrhinos
CCTTGTGGTCTCTTCCAACCCTATGATTCTATGATTCTATGATTCTAAATTTCTCAAGGGACAAAAACAACATGTTTGCAGATATGCTTGGGTAAAGCAGCTTGCAACTCAATTATTGCTTTATTAAAATGAACCTTTCCATAAATATATGAAAGAATATAATGTTGTGTGCGTGCTAAAATACATATGCTATACTTTATATTTTAATGCATAAACCTGAAGAGAATAGGTCCATCATTGCCTAGTCCCAGCAGCAGGTGAGGCATCCTCCCTCCATTCCAAGTGCCATTGCTGTGGTCTCTGAGGGAAAGAGGAGCCATCAGGAGAGAGACTGGGGACCACAGAGACCATCATGGGGCTGTAGGAAGGAAGAGGCTGCTTCTGCCTTTGCTACTGCCTTGGACCTCTGCTTCCCTTAGAGGTGATGCTCTTTACAGGACTGAAGCCCTGATTCAGCAGGCACTGCTCTTTACGCTTGCACTTTATTCTTGCACTGGGTATAAAGGGCAAAGGTTTGTCCTTTTGCTGGACAGAGACAAGGGTCTGTTATCTGCATTACCACCATGGCCTCAGAGGGAGAGAGCCAGCCAGTTCCATTAGGTCTAGCCTAGACTAAGAAGGAAAGCCCTCCCTCCAGTCCACCTGCCATGGTCCAAGCCTCAGAGGGAGAGAAGAACTACTGCTGGACTTAATCTCTTTCCCCACTGCCATTCCCTTCTCCTTTTGTGTCTTGTCTTTTTAGATTGTAAGCCTGAGGACAGGGAAATGTCTAATTAACCATTTGTAAGCCGCTCTGAGCCTTTATAGCTGAAGAGCGGGGTATAAATACTCCAAATAAATAAACAAAACAAAACAAATCTTGCTTTACTGCTATGTGCAGAGTCACTTAGTTCAGCAGAGCTTACTTCCACGAATGTACAAGATTGCAGCCAAAGTAGTGAAGAAAGTTAGACCTGCTTCTCTAAGGCTGGCATTTTAAAAAGCACCGTACTCACTGCCACTTCTTACTACTAGAACTTTATAATCCTGTTCCTTGTGATCTTGCTAAATTCAGTCTACCCAATATTATGCTAGAACAAAGCTTGGAATATTATTTTTAAAAAGCAATTCATCTGGCATTATTTTGTTTAAAATAGCACATCAACCTTATTTGTTATTTTAAGGTGAAAAATTTGTAAGTTTAAAACCATAATTAGTAATTAAAATAGCATCAACCCCCTCCATCCACCAATAATGTTTTTGAAATAACTAGTAAATTTAGCACATTCCACTTAAACACAAACACAACCTTTGGGGCATTGCCAGTCATTATCACACTTTAAAAAGTAAAAACACTGTGGAAGTTGTTACCTCAAAAGTAATGTATTAACTGCAATTTGTAATATGTTAGTTCCAAATTCTGTAGTAGAGTAAGGTAACTCAATCTACTGAAACTAGATCAAGATCTGCTAGATCATCACTGAATGATATGCTCTATTATGGAAAGGGTTTCTAACTCCTTTTGAGAGTAAGGTGGGATATAAGTCCAATAACTAAATAAATAATAAACAGTTTAACAACAGAGAGTAACATGTATTTAACAAAAAACTCTTATAAAGCTGGCCTTGTATATATTGCTTGTTTCTTTAGTCATCTTAATGTGCCTCTTCATGCACACAGTTAGTATGAATCTGCCCAGCTTCCTTAGACCTCTCTCATCATCTCAAGGAGAGATACTATTAAACAATCTCTAGAGACAGGAAGAATACATGGCCATATTTGAAGCATCATATCTTTGATTAGTAAGGCAAAATATGAAGTATCCTTTTGCAGGCGCCATAAAATTCTTAGTTCATTCCTTTATGGTGCATAGAACAGAATATGAAAGTCTTCAATGGACCTCAGTTTCCTCTTTTGTCTGAATGGCAAAATCATCATTACTGGGAAACCATGGTCAAACCAGGATCCTAAACCAGCTCCAAAGCATGGCTTACAATTATGGCTCTTAAAAAGCCCCTGGCAGTCCATAGGCTGCACTTTTCTCACTTCTGGTTTAGGAAACCAATGTATCGTACTGATATGTTTATGTGTAATCGTCACACTGTCTAAAACTCAATAATTTATAGTCTGGATCAGTTTCCTCTAGATGCAAGGAAGCATGTTTAGAGCACATACAAATGCAAGGGTACAGTTATCATATGGTCAAAGCCTGGTGAAAAGTTTTTTAAGGTCAGGAAAGAGAAGTTTCCATATTTCTTTCCTTCCTCACATTAGCTATCAAAAGCAATTTGAATAATAATGGTTGAAAAAACTCTTTTCAATGCAAGATGAGGTGGGGAGGATTAAATGCAAAATATACAACTTTGACATACAGTGAGGTCTCCACACTTGATGCTACTGCCTCTATGTAGCAGCACAATGTAATTTATGCAAAACGTGCATCCTACGACCTAACTCACCACAACATACATAAAAGGAGAAGCCAGGATTTTACTGTCATAACTCTGTCTGTTACAATCAGGATTGAAGGGAAGAGGAGAGATTAAGAGGCCCAGTCTATGTACAGCAGGAATGGGAAACGCCCGGCCATGGACCAAGTTCCAATTCAGGAAGGGACTCAGGAGGGGCCCATTTCTGCAGCAGGCAGGGATAAGTGAACAGTTTGGGGCCTAGGCTGGAGTAGGTGTAGCCAAAACAAACTAGTGGGTGAAGATTCAATTCTTATCTATTTGGAGATTTTTGGACCAAACATACAAAGCACACTAAAATTCAATGCAAGTCAACTAGGAATAACCACCTGTGGAACAGTTATCTTCCCTTGAAAGCACAGTTCACTTCTAATGCAAAATTGTCTTGTCTTCAAAGCACAGAACACCTCTATGAAGAAAATGTGAGATACCAGCAGAAGAGGTCTTGTGGGCCAGATAGCGAACTCCTGGGGGGCCACATCTAGCCTATGGGACACAGGCTCACTCCTCCTAATGTACACAGTCATAACATTGCTCTAGCTTGGTACAGGAACATCAGTGTCCAAACTCTCTCGCACTTATGTTTCATGCCTAAGGAGCCATTATGAAGACCTCTCCAGAAACTGGTGTCACTGAACGGTGACTCACCTGTGATATGATGTGATTACTCATTGCTGGCTGTTGCTGTGGAGTGGGAGGAAGTGGCTGATGCTGTTGCTGCTGCTGTGGCGGCTGCGGCTGCTGAGCAGCACATGGCAAGAGGCCTCGGCTAGGCTGAGCAGAGGAGACTTGGCTGCAGGCTTCTGGGGTACTCAGTGACAGACCTTGGTAGGGACATAAAATGCATGAGGCAGATGTGAGGAAAAATGGTTCTAAAGATGGTGCAAAAATTCTGGCTAAAAGAAACACTTCACGAATGGCAAAATCATGACCTGTAATCCCAGAACTCAGAGACTAACTGAAAGAAAAAAGTTGGCAGCATGAGCTTTTGTAGATTTCAGTCTATGGCCTCAGATGCTTTTGGTGGAGTGGAAGCCAAGGACAGACATACGGTATACATATATATATTATACGCACACACACGCACACACTATATATACTGAAACTGGTGTTTTATAGTTCTTATGAGCACTATTTTGTATGAAAAGTGCAAGACAATGATCACCACCACAAATAATCTATGCTGCAACTATTATACAGGATTATTATTATTATTATTTTAAAAAAAAGTCACTTTGGGAAGTTTCTTCACCTACAAGACGACCTTCCAGTCATTTTAAATACTGAAGAGTGTATGTAAATGCTTTGAAGGGATATTTGCTCTCACATTACACATATGCTAATAATTTCCGCCTAACTAACTAATCCACCAGATGTGCCTGTTCCTCTTCTGATGATGTGCCCCCACTCACCCAATTTACAATCTAAAAAGATTCCTAACTATGAAGGAAAAAGATTTCTAAACGAACTACTACTAATTAACAAATGGAAAATCAACACTATGTGATGCAAGCCATCATAATATGTATAATTTATTCCTGTTCCAGACTCTGGTAAATAACTATTTGATTTAGACTTTCTGTCATTCTACCCTTTGATCAGAAGTACTATTCCTTTCTGTATTCAATTCCCCACTGATTTTGCATGCAGCATCTCCACAATCACAGGTCAGCCTAATTTAAATAACACTATTTTTACTAAGAGCCAGTGTGGTATAGTGAGACCTGAAGACCAGGGTTCGATTCCCACTCATTTAGGAAACTAATTGGGTGTCTTTGGATGAGTCACACACTCTCAGCCCCAGGAAAATCTTGTAAGTCAGAAACAAATTGAAGGCACACAATAACAATGAATTTTCACTCTCTTCCATAGACTAAAGCAACAGTGGACTAATGTGTTTTATAGTTTGTATGACCACTGTTTTGTGCACCACCAGAAGACCTTGGAGAACCACATTTTACCCCAACCCAACAACTCCCAATTATCCCTATGGGACACAAAAGGCAATTTTGTCACATCGGGGGCTATTTTAAGTGCCTGAAAAATAGACCTGGAACATGGGAAAATTGCCCCCACAACCCCAAGGGATGTTGGGGAATATCTGATGGCTCCCCCCACAAATTTTTGTTGGGGTCCTTGGGGTGCCCCCCCCAATCCCCACACGAAAAGATCTGAGAGGAGTGCCACTGTCATCTCTATCAGAACCTTTAAAATATATCAGGGGTTAAAGTACCATATGTTAGTACTTGTGAATTTGAAGTATCTTTGAGTCCACTGTAAAACTAAGACTTTATTAGATGCTAGAACCTATTGATTAGTCGTCGTCCTCCTCCTCCTCCCTCCACCCCAATTTCTGGGTTTGAAATTTACACCATCACTTTTATTTGCTCTTTATCTTTACTTTCCTAGACCTGGTAAGCAGAACAAACTTCCAATGACAGACAACTCATCAAAGTGGCAAAAATATTTGCAAGGTTTAGTCCTCACTCCCAGGCACTCAACTGAAGAAGTTTTCGGGGTCTTTTTAAGCACATGAGAACAGGGATACAACTGTATGAAGATCTAAACTGCTGGAAGAAGTGTGCCATAAGTGTAATACAGGCGTAGGCAACCTGTCCCCTTTAAGGGCCGAGGGACTTCAGCTCCCAGAATCCCAGGAGCTATTGGCCAACACTTTATTAGATGCTAGGCTTCTGGGAGCTGAAGTCCCTCAGCCCTTAAAGGGGACAGGTTGCCTAGCCCTGGTATAATAGATAGTAAAATAACATAAGAGTATATATTTTTGTCTCTTAATGGCCTTACATCTGTATCAGAGCAGACACGCACACTGAATCTCACATTGCACAAGGTTTTTAAAAAAATCTCCCAATATACTTTTATATACATTAATATATTTATACTGTTAGCACAGAGGAAAAATTGAGTCCATAAGGTAAAGGCTGCCAGCTAGGAAACACGACGTTACTGCCAAGTCTGGAAAGTCACTCACAACTGCTGGGTTCTTCTTTTTAATCTTAGTTGCAGCAAAGTATTTACAAGCACAATCCAGCAATATTTACACCAACTGATATAATGGTCTACTAAAAACCGACATCTACACCACCACATGGTACACTGGAACATTTTTTCTTATATACACAAACTCTAGCTAAGATTCCGATCCAACCCCCTGCTAGTGTTTCATCAGCTTCCTGTCATATGTCCACAGTGACAGTGCAGTTCTGGACCTGATATGACTCATCTCCATGCTCAAGTTGCATCAGCTTCCTCTGAGTCAGCATTTCCTCTTTAACCCATTGCATGCACCAGAAACATTTTACATAGCCTGAAGCAAATTCTCACTGACATATACTGTTATATTATTATATACATTTATATTTATATTAGCATGTCAGAGATCATTACACATTAACTAGCTTTCAAGGTGTATTCAATGGCTAACTTAAATCACATTTAAATGCACAGCCTCTCCACCCTGAGATGGAAAGATGTTTTGCAATTGGTTTCCATTGTTCCAAGAGAAATGTTTTTTCTTTTCTTTTTTTTTAAATGGGTGTGGGTGCTGCTTTGTTTCTGTGAGCTTGTGAAGACTGATCCTTCAACACAGATGTAGTGGTTTAATACCAAAGCAGAGACACTATATCTTTAAATTTTCCCCTTTACATCTTGAAGAAGTTTGCCATGTAACCCAAAATCTTTAATATCCTTTACAAGTCTAAAAAAAAGTTTGAATTGACCAGAAACAAGTTTGCTTAGTCTAGCATTCTGTTTTCCATATGATTTCTAGATTTTGCCCTCAAAACAAAGCTGTGAGCGAATTTACATTCCCATCTTACAGAACACAAGTACTGATTCCAGATGGGATGAGGGCTTTTCTAATTTTATGCTTTGGCCCTGCTACATCTATCAAGAAGTTACTTGTTAGCCAGGTAAATTCACTTTGGGACAAAAAGTAGCCCCAACGCAGCAATTTATTTCTTATTGCAGCCCAAACCAGATGGTATCCCAGATGTGATGAGAACCCTCCTTGAGAAAAAGAGCAACTTTCACAAAATCAAGTCTTAGCAGGGAAAGGAACTGAACTGAAACTGCCAACACCCAACCATACACGTTTGTGTACAGGATGGGGGAATGATACTCATCGTTTCTCCCATTATCGCCAGATTTGAGTAGTTTAACATGCTAAAACAAATGGTGTCTGAACTCCTTCCCTGCACATACAACACATCTCTCTCTAGTGGTGCGACTATTATCACAGCTGCCACTGAGTCTTTTCAGGCATTAGCTGGCTTTTTACTCCCAGAGTCCCTCTGTAAGTTACAGAATTATTGTTATTGCCATATCTCAGATGGGTGAAAGAGTCCAGGTAGTTTCCTACACAGGCTGGCTTATATAAATGAACTAGCTGAACTAACATCTCCTACATTACTATCCAGTTCCCACTGGATTATCCACTGGATAACATATATACAGCAGAAGAGGAGGCTAAATAGGACAGAAACACTGATAACTGGTCTAATAATTACTCTACCCTTCCAAGCAGGCATAAGCAAAGTACAACCCATCAAGGATGTTTCTGTGGCCCTTTCCTGACTCCCCAGACCACCATTCTTCTGACCAAAATAAAGACATAACTGCTTCTGCTAGATTTGAACAGGTTTTATCCCCAACTTCCTCAACCCATTTAACTTAGAAAAATGCCAGTTTTTAAAAACAAAAACAAAAGTGGAGATCCACCCATTTTTAAATTGTTGTTCTTGGGGTTGGGGGGGTGTCAGCCAATGGGAAAACAAGAGGTCACAAACCCACCAAAGTAGCCCACCTTTGCTATAAAGGCTGGCCACATTAATATGTATACACAAGCTGCGTTTTCTCGGGGCATGTTAGTAACCGTTGATGGTACTTCTGTCTGACTGAGGTCCGAATAAGGATTTAGCTTCCAGGTTTTGTCCTAAAAATCATTAAAGATCTACTGAGTGACTAATATATTAAAAGGTAAAGGTATTCCCTGTTAACAGGGTTGTTGAGTTGTGTCCGACCGTGCTCATCTCCATTACTAAGCTAAAGAGCCAGCGTTGTCAGAGACTACTCTGTGATCATGTGGCCAGCATAATTGCACAGAATGCTGTTTACCTTCCCACCAAAGTGGTACCAATTTATGTACTTGCATTTGCATGCTTTCAAACTGCTAGACTGGCAGAAGCTGGGACTAGTGACAAGAGCTCACCCCATCATGCAGTACCCGGGCCTCGACTGCCAGCCTGCCAATCTTGCAATCAACAGAGTCAGTGTCTTCATCACTTGAGCCACTGCAGCCCCCGACTAATACATTACAGTGAGGAAATTTAAGTGTTCCCTTTATGTTCCATTGTTTTGCAAGGGGTCATGGTGAAGTAAACGTTTCCTTATGGTATGTATTCTTATTATGTATAAGTTTTGAGAAGCCCTTAACCTCTCCATATTTACCTGACCATGTGGAGGGTGTGGGCACACAGTGTCTTTTAGTAGTATTTTTGATCAGCATCAGAAGGCTTCCTTATTTTTTTGTGGTGAGGAGACAGAAATATTTGCTTACTCCAGAAGCACTACCTTGACTAATTTTTCCTTGTTTTCAGTAACATAACCCCATTCTTGACTGGCTGGGATCATTTGTGCGATCGATCCAGGCACAAGAAATCTGCACAGTATGGTTAGCAGGTGACTAAATCTGACTGGTTACATTTGTTGTTAACTGTCCTCGAGTTGATCTTAACTCGTGATGACCCTATGGATGAGACATCTCCAAGACCCTCTGTCCTCCACTGCTCTACTTAATTCCTGCAAACCCTTAATATCCGTGACCTCCTTAATAGAGTCCCTCCATCTGGCATGTAGCCTTCTCTCTTCCTACTTCCCTCCACCTTTCTTGGTATAATTGTCTTTTCCAATGAGTCCTCCCTTCTCATGATGAGTCTGAAGTGCGACAGCCTCAGTTTGGTCATCTTGGCTTCCAGGGAGATTTCTGACTTGATCTGTTCTAGGACCCATTTGTTTGTTCTTTTGGCTGTCCATGGCTAAATCTCAAATGAATTGATTTTCGTCCTATCATCTATCTTAACTGTCCAGCTCTCACATCCATACATGGTAATAGGGAATACGATGGCTTGTATGATTCTAACTTTTGTGCTGAGTTGTATATCTTTGCATTTTAGAATCTCTTCTAATTCTTTCATAGCCACTCTCCCCATTCTAACTCTTCTTCTGATTTCCTGACTGTAGTCCTCATTTCTATCAATGTTTGATCCCAAGTATGGGAATTTTTTACTATTTCTATTTCTTCATTGTCTAGATTGAACTTTTGAAGGTCCTCACTGGTCATTATTTTTGTTTTCTTTATATTCAACATTAAGCCTGCTTTAGCCCTTTCTTCTTTGATCTTTCTTAGTAGGCATTCCAGGTCTGTAAGGTTTTCTGCTAGTACTATGGTGTCATCTGCATATCTTAGATTGTTGATATTCCTTCCCCCTACTTTCACTCCTCCTTCTGTGTCTAAGCCTGCTTCTCTTATAAAATGTTCTGCATACAAGTTGAACAGATAGGGTGAAAAGATGCAGCCTTGTCTGACTCCTTTGCCAACTGGGAACCTTCTGTTTCTCCATGGTCTGTTCTGACAGTAGCCTCTTATCTTGAGTACATATTCCTTATCAGGGCTATCAGATATTTTGGCACTCCCATGTTATTATGGGCATTCCATACCCTTTCATGATCTATGCAGTCAAAGGCTTTGCTATAGTCTGTAAAGTACATGCTGATTTTCTTTTGGAATTCGCTGGTGCGCTCCATTAGCCATTCTATGTTTGTAATGTGGTCCCTAGTGCCTATTCCTTTCCTGAATCCCACTTGAAACTCTGGGATTTCTGTCTCCATGTATGGTTGGAGTCTATGTTGCAGAATTTTGAGCATGATTATGCTTGCATGGAAGATCAATGCTATGGTCCTGGTTATGTACTGGTTACATAGCACTGTGAAATCATATTCACTACACAATCCCTGCTTATCTTGGAATACTATCAAAAAGAAAGGGGGGGGGGAATACTGAAAAGTCTTGAGCAAAAGTCAATATTATCAATAACCAAAGTTTGGAGTAGAATTTCAGCCCCCACATGCATCTTACCATAACAACTGAAATGAAGAAACAGTCAACCCAAAATTAAAGGAGTTCCCTCCTAATTATACAGTCAATCAAAACCTTATGCCAGAGAATGCATAATACTATCTAAACTTGTTCCCATAGTACTACATTGTGAGAGTATTGAGCTATCACTCCAAATTAAATCCAGCACCAAGGGAAAACCAAGTGGTGTGAACAGCATTTTGCAAAACATTATGTATGTCTTAAATAATACTTTGCACTTACACAGTGCTTCTGTGAGGGCAGAGTTAATTATTTGCTTCATTTGTAGTTAGCACTTTCCATGCTCTAGACAAGCACACCACCCCAGTCCTTGGTATTCTCAAGTGTTTATATTGCATCAATCTATAATGTAACATAAACTGCATTCAACAACACCTGTTAGAAGCCTAAAATACTCTACTTCCCCCTTCAAAGAGGAATGATGTGAAAGAGGGAAACAGAAGGAAGATCATCAAAATCAGAACTGAGATAGTTAATTGTGTGAATGTGCATGTGTGTTGGGGTGTGTGTAAACAGCAACCATTGGAGAGAAAAAATGGGAAACATCCATTCAAACTTTATCTATGTCTGTCACTTGCACCAAACTAAAAAATACTGTTCTTTTTGGACAAACAAAATAAAGAAGCCTGGAGAATGTGCTGCACCAAAATACAAAGCAGTCTATAAGCCAGAGATAGTGAACATTTTGTCTGGACTACAGCTTCCATTACCTCTTACCACTGACATAGTGGCTAGGGCTTCTGGGATCTGAAGTCCAAAACACTGAGGTGGGGGAGCTCATAACATCTGCAATCAGCAGAGGCCATTCTCACTGCCCTAATAGCACTGCAGCCATCACAACAAGTACTAGAATCCTTTCTCTACACTCTGTCAGCATGAAACCAATCCACATGGCTGTAAAACTGTATCAACTGTGTAGATGCAAGAGATAAAACTCTGCACATGAGCGTCAACTTTTTAGGCAGCAGGGAAAGAAGAAAACATTCACATTCTTTGATACATGCACCAATTCTTTAGAGCCCTGAGCAACCAGATGTAGCCTAGGTTTTTTTGGTACATTTCTACCTGTACTATCGTAGGGCAGAGAGGGAGGGGGAATTATTGTATTCATAAATATACATACTAGAGGAAAGAGAGGCAAGCAGAAATAAACAAAGACATTTCAGTGCCTGCCCTTGAAGTTCAGCTGGAGGATGACTGTAAACAGGGTGACTACATGGATGGTTGAATATGAGTCATCCCTACCGCTGTAGGAAGCAACAGTGAGAGAAGAGACACGATGTTGCTGCATGCCATCTCCTTTATTGAAACATCTCTGTGTCTGAGCTCCAAAATAAAAGGGGGGGGGAATTAGTACATCTGTAAAAGTATCAGCCACCTTTGTGCACAGAAAGAAGGCTGGAAATGCGGGGAGAGGATCTGGGAATTCATTCCATTCTGCCTTGTCTAGGCAAAGAGAGAAAAATATATTCTTTTATAAGATGTGTAAGCAGTGCTGTGTAACCTGCCCGCCCTCCAGTCCAGACCATTACACGAGCACAAAACAATTGTGAATAATAAATTCAGCACTGTATGAACATCTGCATGGGTGAACTCCCTCTCTCCCTGCCTCATTTAAAAAATCTCTAGAACAACCTTTCCCAGCTGCTGCCATCCAGATGGTTTGTATTGCAACATCTATCTTCCATTACCACTGATAGGAGTTCTAATCCAAAACTCTGAAGGGCACCAAGGTGCAAAAGGCTGCTATATACCTCATAGCTGGTTAAAAAGACAGTGAAGCCTAAGGAAATATCTGAATTCAGGAAGGAAGGGAGTAAAATTCATAGTAGGTATGTCAATGGATTTCTGGGGAAAGAGTGAATGCAATGAGAAAAGGCTCTTTCACATCTATCGCTCTTTCTACTTCATTGCCCCCCCCAAAACATATAAAATCCAAATTGTATGAATCCCAAGCTACTGGAAATGCAAATGGAGAATGCCATGCTTTGGGACACAGAATTTCTGGCAAAGTGGCAGTTATTACATACTTAAATATTTTGCACCAAAGGTGGGGAAATAATAATAGTATATATTCTCAAGTAATTTCAAGAGGAAGTGACAAGGCAATGGATAGCTACTATCAAATCAAGACTTCCTGCAGTACAGGGGGTGGATTTGTGCCTACAGGCTCACATCCATCCTTTAATGAAACAAAATGTTCAGTTATTTGTACTGAATCATTTTTTCTCAACTTGAAACGGAACTGGTAAGTATTGCAGAGTATAAGTAAAGCTGTAGGTATGTGGCCTACAAAAATAGTGTTAGGTGAATGCAGTCATTATTAAATACAAAAGAAATATGTGCTATTCTCTTGAATTTATTACAAATGCTCTGATAAAATAATTTCTACATAAAGCTTTGAGTATGTCTGAGTAACTCTTAAATCAAATGTGCTAAATCACATAAGGTTGTTTAGAGCACTTTATCTATAAAACCCATACCACTGCAGAGATCTGAGTTTTTAGCTATTAGGACCATAGAAAATTTTCCTATTCTGAAAGTTTGCAAGTGGATCTTGTAGCAACTTTGAGACTAATTATGTAGAAGCTGTAGCATAATCTTTTTGTAGATTTGGTCTACTTCCTCAGATGCAACTTATGCTACAACTTCTTCTACATAATTAGTCTCAAAGTTGCTACAAGACCCACTTGCAAACTTTCAGAATAGGAAAATTAATGCCTGCAAGTTGTAGTTAATTGTGCACTGGCTAAAAGAAGTGCAGAACCTCAGAATAAAGTTGAAAGTTGAAACTCTTATCTATCCAGGAGAATTCTTCAGAGCCAGTGTTGCTATTTCAGCACCGACCATCCCTCTCATTGCCCTCAGCAGTAGAATGCATTCAAGGCAAGCAGAACTACACAACTATTACAAGCTACTTATGGAACCCATTGTTCGGATGTGAAGTATATAAATGTGGGAGCCTCATCCAACAAATGCAGGTCCAATTCATAGGTTGCAAAACTTCTTTTTTGTATTATAGCTATCAGAATCCCCTAAAACAGCATGGCTAGTGAAAGACCTTAGGAGGTACAGTCTAAAAAAGTAACTTCTGTAAGTCAACATCCACTGGTACAGAGCAAATATGTAGCATGGTTTGATGTCGTCCTGAGTGGAATGATGCTACCAAAGCTGCTCCAACTACTATGAGTCTATTTTGCCACACAAACATGCCTTGCAAATCCATGTTATTAAGCAGAGCTTCGCAATACTTGTAGACAAAAGAAATACATGTGATAGGTAAATGTGATTTGAATAGTTTCTCCCTACACTGAAGTGCTTTTGCTATAAGCAATCTGATACTTTTGTGGTCTTGAACCACCAGGTCAGCAAGCCCCAAAGCTTTGACTAAGGCAGGGGTAGGCAACCTAAGGCCCGGGGGGGGGGGGGGGG
>CM034703.1:159524145-159534838 GCA_020142125.1 Phrynosoma platyrhinos
AGGGACAGCAACCCGGCCCCCGGCTCAAAAAGGTTGCCTCCCCCTGGACTAAGGCATAGGGACACACACCCCACCTCATCTCCAGATTGAAAGCTTCCTCAAAGGTAGCACAAGGCTACTAATAGCATCATGTGAACTTTGTCTCCATTCCAGAAACAATCTAGGTATCCTGGATACCAGAGAGCTCCAATGACTTCAGATCGCTCTCTATGCTGCTCTGGAGGCTGCCTGAAGTCCGGCTGAGCTTGTCCCAATTGCCCCTTAGGATCAAAATACTTCCCCCTTACTGATTTTTATGGTCTAATTTTGAATCCAGTTAACAGCACTACTAAGGAAGCAAGGCTCATGATGCTGATAAGCAACTCAAGAACACAAGGTGAGGTGGGACAGGATGAAGGAAGCACTAACTGTAACAACTGCTGGAAAGAGAGAGAAACATAATTTTTGGTCTGATTCTGTTACCAGAAAATGAAGTACACAAGTCAAATTCATTTAAATTAAAAAGAACAACAGTAGATTATTGGAAGCACATTAGATGGGACAATTAACAGCTGGCAACCATAGTCTTGGGCTTGTGGCTTATAGGTTATAGACCACTGCTTCTCAGGCTATCTGATGTGAGGGACTGGCAATTATTTTGACAAGAACCAGCACTAAATTTGTGCCCACTGGGTATGACTGTTTTTTTCTTTCCTTCAAACTTTCCAGAGACCAGCAGCTAATGGCTCAGGACTAGCACTGGTCCAGGAACCACCACTCTGACTAGCACTGCTACAGATTATAGATTATAACACAACTGTTACAGCCCTCAGTCTTAGGGACAGGTAGGATACAAATGTCAAGGCAATAAGATGCAATTATAATACAAGGCACCTCCAAAGCTGTTTTGGCTAGCTTTGCCCGTGAATATATACAAAACAGTATCATCCCTTAGGTCTTGCAAGAGCTCTCTACATGGGCACACTGTCATGATTAGAGATATAGCTTCCTTGGAAAGAGAAGCAATTCTGCATCTAGCTATTCAATCAATTTCTCTAACGATGGTGCTCAAAACATATTGGGAACTAATTCAGAACTGAGCCTTACCTCTTTGCTTACAAGAATTTTTGACCACACCTGCAAAATGTGCCACAGAAGAATAGATAGAAGCAAGTATTGCACTTCACTTTGTTACCTCTTAAAACACTACCTGGTCATCCCTAGGGATGACAGCTAGAAAGGAGACATCACAGATATATAACCTAAAGGTTTGTTGTTGTGTGCCTTCAAGTCATTTCCAACTTATTGTGACCCTAATCCAAGATCACCCAGTGGGTTTCCATGGCTGAGTGGGGATTTGAAACCCTCCTGCTGGTTCTCATAACAAAGGTACACATGAGCAAAGTTTGATCAAGCTTGGTGCGTTTCTAGTCTGGTTTAAATCAGTGAATATTCTGCCATTAGGGCCAATGACAGGCAGAAGACTGCAGTCATAAAATAGGACCTATGGTACATCCAGGGCCTGGACCTTGTAGAGAACATCCAGATTATTTCTGGAACATAAGAGTTTATAGAAGGGAACTCCCACAAGACTACCTCTCCCAGTGCCAACTCCAAGGCTTCACTGCTATCATCTTTGCAGTCTAGGGCAAGATTACTACTGAGTGTCTCAGTACATGGTATATCCCTCTCAGGGCAATTCCAGGTCTTCTCTTCTTCAGGGCATCATGTTTATATATCACTAAGAAGTACAAGTGCAGCAAAAAAAAAAAAAAAAAAAAGAGTTATGCCACTGTGATACATCTTCACTAATGTCAAAGAAATCAATGCCAAGTTCTTAGGAGACAGTTGCAATTCTGGTTTGCCCTCCTGAAGACAGGCTCACCACTGCCTTTTTATGTCCATTCATTTTACTTGAGCAAGGGCAGTAAAGGGGAAAGCGATACCTGGCCTGACAGTCCTGCTGGTGCTGCTTCCTTTGCCAATGCCACCGATGCTGTCTCCTCGTGTCAAGATGGAAATGCCACTGAAGCTGCTGGCTTTGGTGACAGGAGGGCGCAAGTTGCGAGTGGAGCCATCCGAGTCTGTACTGCTCCATGGCCGAGGCTCCAGTGACTTCAGATCGCTCTCTGTGCTGCTCTGACGGCTGCCTGAGGTTCGGCTGAGCCCATCCCGATTGCCCCTGCATCAGAGATCACTGGGGTTAATGCTGCCAGGGGCTAGAATGAGGCAAAATGTCTGTACATTCAAGCAATGTACTGTTTGGTGTTAGGAAAACAGACAAACGAGCACAAGTAGCTACACTGAGAAGGACCGACTCAGAAGCCCATGAGTGCTGCTGCTTCCTAAACAACTAGTAGAGAGGCAGGCAATTCTTACAAGCTGTTCCTGGCAATAAAGGCTGCCTTGTGTGTAGAATGGCATGTATTGCAGCTCTTCAGAAACAGGTGCAAAGGTGAATTAACCTGACTAGGCAAAGCACCCTGACAGAAAAAAATATTCTGAATGCAAACATGTCCTGACATGTTTCTGATCTGAACATGTCCTTTTCTGATCTGACAGCAGAGCTACCTCTCTCAAATAGTAGGAAGATGAGCCATTAACTCAGCAAGCAAACTGTAGCATAGGGCTCCAACCATTACCACCACCCCTTCTGTGGGCCATAATTATTTGGGAGTTTACTCAGTGTGATGAGCCTATCCTGCTCCTTGCTTGTCTTCAAAACACCTCCCAGCTTAAAATGGATATAATCTGTCCCAAATATGAGACAAGGAGAAAAGACAGTCCTCACTGTGAAGCCTGCATCAAGAAAATGTCACACTCTAGTAATCTGGCTGTTATGAGAAGATGGGGGGAAATAAAACATTTGCTTCTGGATTCCAGTAGGACAAAATGGGACAAAAAAACAAGGCTGTGCCATTTTCAAATGACACAGAGTAGAAAAAGATAAGTGGTGTCTGTCTCAGGTACCAAGAATGTGGTTCAATAAAAGATGCTGCACTGAGAGCATTTGAAAAAGCTAAGTGATAGAGGGACCAGAAGGCCATTACTCAGCTGACATATTTTACCTGTACACTTAACACAATTTCTACAGTGACTATATAATGAATGTTAACATATGTGCAATAACTGATTTCCCTCTCACCTGCTGAATGTTTGGAATTAATTCATTTCTTTTGCAATAAAAAAGATACAGCAAAATTATGTTATGAATGTAACTTGATGAGAGAATGTAACTACACTTCTTTTGTAGTGTAATTTTAACTGCTATAGTTATGCTTACAGTTACTGGGGCTATGACCTTACTACCCGTGTGTCTTTTGTGTCACAGGACAGCACCTTGGAAAATTTTGATGGGAGGGGAATGTAACTGCCTCAGTTATTTTTGAATAATGAAAAAAATAAAAGAGTGGCTTTAAAAAAACCTCTTTAACTTTGGGACATGGAACTGTAATAAATACTACTAGTTTTAATAAGTAACTTTCCAAGTCCCAGGGGTAGTAAAGTTTAATACTACCGTGGAGTTTGATACTGTCCTCCATACTCATACAGTAGAAACAAAAGCTCAAAACACAACATACATCGAAAATATGCTTTAACATCAAAAGACCTTTGAGACTAATGGCTTTCCAACTCATCTGCACCACCAAAAGGATAAGACATTTATTTTTCTTAAAAACCAAACCCTGTGACATATGTGTACCTAGAAGATACCACTACCTCAGGCATCACTTGTGTTATAGGTGAGTATGCTGAGAAAAAGAAAAAATAGGAAGGTACCAAATACAGGAAAAGAGAGGAAGTACTCAAGTGCCAAAAAACAAAAACAAAACAAAAACCTTTTCTTTTTTAAACCCAATATTTCTCAAGTACAATCCTTTTTTCAGAAGCACTCTTGGGTGCAATCAAGATGTTTGGCTTCCAGCTTTGTTTTCCAATCCAGAATTTTCTTTCCCAGCAATGACACAGATCAAAGACTGAACTAGTTGTGCCCAAGAGTGCCCTTGAAGGAAAACTGATATCTGAAAAGCACCGGGCTGTGCATTCAGAGCCTTCTCCACCTTTGTTTTCCACAGGTGGCTGGAGGCCTTTGCAGACTGCCAGAAATAGTGAAAATTGAGTCCACTTTAAGGGTCAGGGTTAGAGTTAGGGAATCATGGGAACTGTATTTTATTGTGGCACCAGAGCTCTCTGACAGAGAAGGCTCAATGTCTCAGAAAAAAAACCAATTCCCATGACTATCTTACCATCCTAAAGAATCAACAGCAGCCTCAACTCTTCTAGCTGCTTTTAAGTGGGGCTTTGTTTAACATCACAAAATCAACAAAGCTTCCCATTATAGCAGCAGACTAGAATTAAAATGGGCGTCAATCAATGATGCCACACACTTAAACATGTCTGCAGCCATCTCCTTAGTGTCAGAGATAGGCAAGGGACTTCAGCCAGAGCAGGAGACAGTAACAAGAAGCTGTGCTCCAGTTCTAAAAGAACCCAAACAAATCCATGTTTGCCAAGTTTGAAAGAGCCAGCAGTTATCTTCGAGATTAACATCTTGTTTCCTGTACTGAGTCGGAAAGATCAGGATAGGGTGGTTTTGTTTGTAAAATATAAGAATGGCCAGATTAGACTGCAGGCGGTTGAGAAAGCCCCTGTTGAAGGATAAGGGAAGCAGATTAAGGAGATAGTCTAACCCTCCAATGGCAAACTGAAGAATTGCTGTACTGTCTCAGGTACTAACAGTAGTAACCACTTTATTCTTTAGGGAAAGTTAGATCTGCCTACATTTCTACCCCAGAAGGTCTGCATTAGTAGACTTGGCATCTCTAGAACTAAAGGAAGAAACGAAGAATCTGAGGACTTATCCTAGGTAAGAAGAAAGTTATTGGGGAAGCTTTTTTTTAAAAAAGTACAATCCACTGCAAATGTCATACCCAAAAAGAAAAATTACGGTGGAATTAATAATCATTTCACTGTCTCCCCCTAAAATGCAGCTATCCTGTAGTCTGAAAGAGAAACCTATAGACAGCTTCTACTGCTTATTTTTCCATACCTTTCCCTCTATGCAGGAGGTTGGACAGTATGATACCTAAAAGTGAATGTAAAGCTGGCAATGCTAGCTAGACTGAGAACTGTAAAGATAATTGTACCTTGGACAAAATATACCAGGAATTTTTTTTATCCTCAGTGCAGTTTCAGTTTTATTGCTTTAACACAAAGCCACAGCCAATACCACATTTCACTGAAATCTAAGCTGACTAGTGTGGTCTTACAACAATGTCCCTTCATTTCTAGGAGGCTCACCCAGGAGAAGTCCATCTGCATTGTGCCCTTTAGACCCAATTAACAAGCCTCATCCCTGAGCAGGAGTTAAGACCATCTTGCTCTTAAACCTTTGCTTTCCAGGCAAACTCATTTAACTGCACTCACTTGATACAAGAATGCACATGAGCCACTGTGAACTAAAACTGAAAATGTTGGAGGAGTAAAGTGTCTATATTTTTACTTGCCAAGTTGAACAGTGAGCCATGTCCCCTGGTGCTTCAGTTCTTAATTACTTCGAAACACTTGAAGCCGAGCTGCCATGCCTGCAGAGGAATTCCTCATTTGTGCTGGGCGCCTATTTTGGTTTGATTCCCACAAGAACTAATTTAGCACAGAACTCTAATTTATTAGAGCAACATCTACACCAGAGGTGGCCCTGCCATGAGCCAAGAGGCATCAGCCACATCAAGAGGCAGAGTCTGGCGGCTGCCATTAAGGGCAGCAGAATGTGAGGATAGATCTAACCTGCGGGACGCTGCAACTGAATGGATGCCTGCCCAAGCCCCAGTGAAATGAACAGGCTGGGCTGACCCTGACAGGAACAGCTTGGTCTGAGCCATACAGAATTTGCTTCTTGAGCCATGCTCCAATGCCCTGTTTTGTCAGCTGCACTCCTGTGTCTAATTAAAATTCATTTCTAATTAAAAGTTCACTTCTGTGCCTAATTAAAGTGTGGTTTTAATCTTCCAAGCCTAAATGACTTGGGACCAGACTGCCTTCTCCCATGTGTATCTACCAATATCCTTAGATCTTCTTCAGCATCCCTGAACTAACTCTTCCTGTGAAATGAAGGGGACTGGGTGGCAAAGAGGAAGAGGGATGCTTCAGTAGTGGCAGCCTAGCGGCAGAGCACCATCCCAGAGACATTTTCCCTGTGGCCAGTGACAGAAGATAGCACCTTTGTCCACACAAGGCTTTTAAATAACTCGTATAGCCTGGGCCACTTAAGTTGTAAAATTTGAACTTTAATCAGGGTTGGTGTTGGCTTTGCTTTCTGTTGTTGTATCTAGGCACTTTTGAGTCTATGTGAGATCTTACTTGTCATTCAAAATATTTCTACGCTTATTTATTATGAGCGATCCAGAGAACTTTAAATTCTGGGGCAGCATATGAATATCTTTAACACAGAAGTAGATAAAAATAAAATGAGACATGATGCCTGGAGCTCCATTGCAACCCTGTGCCTCTAGCGCTAGATAAGTGTGGGAAAGAGAGCAGCCAAAGATAATTCAGACCAATGAAAGCTGAATGACCCTCTACCTGGTTTCAAGAGGAGAACTCCCTGAGCTTTTGAAATGCCACAGAGCAGAATAAGGGAGAATAACCAACGTCCAATGTCTTTTAAAAATCTATCTCCACAGAAGATAATCATAATGTATTTCCATCTGTGGCTCTAGCAGGGAGTAAGAGGTATATCCTGAACTCTTTTCTCCCTACTGGGCCAATCCTTGTGGAAAATACTTGCTGATATTTTCATAAAATGGCTCCCTCAGCTGTTCTGCCAGCATACAATGCCTTGCTGCTTCTCTTTACCCTTGTGAAATTTATTTTTTTCAAGTACAGCCAGTTCTGAATTTACAGCATGATTTTACATTTCCAAAAGTGGAGGGATGAACTTTTTTACCTTTCCAACTTCCAGTATGTCTAGGGGCTATTCCAGGTAAAAACTAATAGTATCATATCACCATACAAGCAATCATTTGTATGTCTACAGACCCTCAATCCTCCATTACATGTCCAAGTCCATTTTTGTTTTGATTTTTGTTTCTCCCTCCTCCAACCTTGCATACTCCTCATAACATCTTGCTTGATGAAGAGAGTAAGAGATCTCAAAAACTTGCACACATGCCCTTTTGGCTGGAACAACAAACGTTATCACCCTAATACAAATTCTGAATTGTTTATAAATATGAGGCATGTATATAAAAAAGGAGAATGGGAAGAGAGAGGAAAAAATCTAACAGCACTTTTAAGACTGATTTATATTTTAGCATGAGCTTTCATGGCTATCAATCCACTTCTTCAGATGCAATACAGAGTGACATTAAAGCCTCAGGTTACTGAGCATATTTATGCTGTTGTCAGAATGAGATAGAATCTAACAGGAGCCAGAAAGATGCAAATCATGACTCTCACTTTAAATCTTGGAAGGGCTGCATGAGGTGATACAGATTTTTCATATCTTTACAGTGGTCAATTAGCACTGACATGGAAAAGCAATAAATCTGCTCACCAAAAGTCAATTCCTTTGGAGTCAAAACCTGAGATCACTTTTGCTTTATGTGCAGTTGTGAGAGGGGTGATTGTGTGTGGGGTGAGTGGGTTGTGCTTTCAAGTTGCCTGTCGACTTATGGCAACGCCAAGAATTTCATAGGGTTTTCTTAGGCAAGGAATACTCAGATGAAGTTTTGCCAGTTCCTTCCTCTGAAATATAGCCTACAGAATCTGGCATTTGTAGCAGGCTCCTATCTAAGTACTAATCAGAGCTGACTCTGCTTAGCTTTCAAGATCAGACAGAATCTGATGGGATTCATGTATTAATACATGTAGTGTGACATGAAAGCATTATCTTTGTTCATAGATCTGCTAATGGATTGGAATTTGTGAATATAATTCAATTCAACTGTTTCTCTTTTTCCACTCTTCCTTTGTAATTTCCTTGGTCAAGGACTGCACCTTATAAATCTTGTGTCCAGGGGGATTGAAATGGTTCACACAGCCCTTTGATGATTTAGGGCAGGGGTAGGCAACCTTTCCCCTTTAAGGGCCGAGGGACTTCAGTTCCCAGAATCCCAGGAGCTATTGGCCAACATGGGACTACTGGCCAACATGGCTGAGGCTTCTGGGAGATGAAGTCCCTCGGCCCTTAAAGGGGAAAGGTTGCCTACGCCTGATTTAGGGTGAGACTAACAATTTACATCTTTATGGATTCTATTACATTCTAACCCATTCCCACAACTGTCTAAATAGGTTTAATAACCTGAGGCTTTAATATCACTCTGTCCTTGCATCTGAGGAAGTGGACTGAAATCCACAAAAGCTCATACTATAATATAAATCAGTTAATCTTAAAGGTCCTAATTAGAGTTCCTTTTTTTCCCCTTTCCCTTTTTTCTTTTTATGGTGCAACAGACTAACTTGGCTACTTATTTGAATGCTCAAGTTCATGTGTCTATAATTTTAGTCAGTAGATTTTTTCAAACACCCACCTCATTATAAGTGGTTAGACAAAACCAAGCATTTCAAGAAATGGAAAACTATAATTTCCTGAATCTGCTATGGGTGTTAAAGTTGTCTGTACTAAGATTTAGGCATCTCCAATTCTTGCATCTGATTCTCACCTCACACTTCCATCGGGCTAGAAGCCTAAGTGCATTTACTTGGTAATAAGCTGCACTGAAATCAAGGGAACCTACTTCCCAACTAAGTGCTCGTGGAGACCAAGAATGAGAAATGTAAACTCCTGAATAAGCTGAAGTTTTAGTTTTCATTTTATTGTGGGGGAAAGAAACACAAAGTGATGTTGCAAAAGATATGACAACTGGAAGGACTCCACAAGCAGCCATGCATGGTGCGAGCTTGGTCTGCAAGACAAATGTATGCAAGAAATCACACAGAGGTACCTAAAGATCTGCCGCCTTTTGTGAGAACTAGAAGAAAAGCCTTCTTTGGAGAGTCTGTTGATTAACATCAAAGAAAATCATGGTTATGGAGTTACAGAGTCCTCCATCTTACAAAAGACTGAAGAATGGAAGAAAAGATTCATGCATTCTACTAACCTGCTGTCATTCAGGAACCCGTTCTGGCCCGACTACCAGCAAACAGAACCACAGGTTTGGAAACAGAAACAAAGAAGAAATCATGTAAGACACTGGCTCTTAGCAGATTGAAAACAAGATGTATCTGAACTTTCTAGAGAACAAGGGGTCTAGAATTCTGTGCTATAAAATTATTGGCGCTATAGATATAAGACACAAATTCAGCAAGTGAAATAAGGCATTTGATATATATACAGAACAAGGTATTATTTATTTATTTTTAAATATGAAAATTTGGCATTTTTACATAGCTATTGAAAGATACCTCAAAATATAGCCACAAACAGTAAAGATCTCATGCAAGTGAGAGAAGAAATTTGGTACTTGATGCAAGACATCCTGATTACTAAATTAAAAGAGGAAGCCTTTCTAGATTTTTAACATGTCAAACAAATATGATCTGGATAGTTATAACTGGTCATTTTTTTATATTCCACTTGCTCTTTTACTGTCTTCCCTTCTTGCACTAATGTCCTTGACATCTTTGACTTTCCTGTTTTCACAGTGGGTCAGACCATTAGCCACTTTGCCTGCTGTTGGCTTATTTACTGCAGTATTACAATGGGAAAACCTTACCTTGGCTGAAGCTGTCAAGTACCTTTAAATATAATATAAAGGTAAAGGCATTCCCCGTTGTCAAGTCATGTCTGACTGTAGGGGGCAGTGCTCATCTCCATTACTAAGCTGAAGAGCCAGTGTTGTCAGAGACTACTCTGTGATCATGTGGCCAGTATGATTGCACAGAACACTGTTTACCTTCCCATCAAAGTAGTACCTATTTATCTACTTGCATTTGTATGCTTTCGAACTACTAGGATGGCAGAAGCTGGGACTAGTGATAGGAGCTCGCCCCATCATGCAGCACCTGGGCCTCAACAGAGTCAGTGTCTTAACCACTTGAGCCACTGCATCCCTTATAATATGCTTTATATTAAGATGTCTGGATTTTTAATTTTAAGAAAAAATTGTGCAACTAACTTTTTCAAGGACAAAAATTGCAGTAGAAGCAGGGGTTTTTGAGCATGTTCCAACTGTACAAATGCCTCCACACACAAACACATTGGATCCTGCACCAATGTAAATCTCAGCTCAGTAACACAATAGTGCAAGAGCTTTTCCTGCTGCCTCATCAAATCTGTGCTGTCAAAACTGATACCTCTTCAAAACTGAGCCTCTTCTGTTTTCACCAAGATTGCCTGATAAACCTTAGGGCATCTAGTTTCCCTGTACAGTCAGTCCTCCATATCAGTGGAGGTTCCATTTCACACACACACACATCACAGATAGTAAAAAGTGCAAGACATCAAGTCCCATTATTGTCAATGGATGTGTGACATGCATGTGACTGCATCTGGTGTGGCTGAATGCACACACTGTAATTCACAATAATGCGGCAGAGCTATCCATGGATGCTACAATCCATGGATGGCTAGCCTGCTGATACAGAGGGCTGATTGACTGTACAATTTTTGTGTCCAACTACAGACACACACACTGTTTGATTGCATGCCTATAATTTCCTTGTGAATCAGGGCTTGCCATCTAGTGGAAGATGCCTCCAAATTCCTCCCCCC
>CM034703.1:159542268-159555562 GCA_020142125.1 Phrynosoma platyrhinos
TTGAAATTGTACATTTCTACATCAAATTTGGATTACAGCATGTAGCGCATCTCCATTAATATGCCAGCCCATACTATTTAACTAAATTTACCAAGTAAAGTTTATTGCTACACTGGGAACTGAATAAAACATACATGGGACAATGTTGTTTCCTATAAAGAGTGGCAATATTTTCCACAATATATCTTAAAATTTTATTTAAAATAATATTTTTAAATAATATGACCATGTACAAAATAATTTTTAATTACGCATCCAGATTTTTTGAACTGCAAATCCCATCATCCTGAGCCAGCATAGCCAAAAGTGAGGAATGCCAAGAATTACAGTTAAGCACAATCTGGATAGCTAAAACAAATCCATACCTGCTTTAAACAGAAATAGTTATGAAACATGCCATTTATTGAAGAATTAGACATAAATACATCTTTCGGATATTGCAAAATAAAAATGAAACAAAATTTTGCTTTCCATGCCCCTGCCTTTTTCCATAACCACCACCAAGAGTACGTTCCCCTACCATCTGCCACAGGCCTCTCTACTAAGGGCACTGGTACAAGCTTTCATCAACTGGATACTGGGAAAGTAGGGACAGCATTGAACATAGAAACGTACTTTCAGATCTGTGTTCAGCTGTAATAGCCTTCTGGACAATTTTGAGGAAGTCATGCAGCTTCCTTCAAGAGACATACAGCCTGGCCTTCTGCTGTGAAACATAACAGTTCAGAATCAGGTCAGTACCAGAATCTAGGACATACTGGCTACAGCTTGGCCATCCCAAAACTCCTTCAAACACCAGGCACCCTCCATTCTTTCAGTTGCTACCTCAATATAGCTCCTTGTATACAGAGACCTTCAAAGTGCCTGACATCCTGCACAGCAGGAGATTGGGATAGGTGGCCCTAGTGCCCCCTTCCATCTCTACAATTCTGATTCCAAAACACAATCATAGAATCATAGAGTTGGAAAAGATCACAAGGGCCAACCAGTCCAACCGCCATGCAGGACTCACTATCAAAGCACTCCTGACAGATGGCCATCCAGCCTCTGTTTAAAGACCTCCAAAGAAGGAGACTCCACCACTCTCCGAGGGAATGTGTTCCATTGTCGAACAGCTCTTACTGTCAGCAAGTTCCTCCTAATGTTGAGCTGGAATCTCTTTTCCTGTAGCTTGCATCCATTGTTCTATGTCCTATTCTCTGGAACAGCAGAAAATAAACTTGCTCCATCCTCAATATGACATCCTTCAAATATTTATACAGGGCTATCATATTACCTCTTAACCTTCTCTTCTCCAGGCTAAACATACCCAGCTCCCTAGGTCTCTCCTCATAAGGTATAGTTTCCAAAACCTTCACCATTTTGGTCGCCCTCCTCTGGACATACTCCAGCTTGTCAACATCCTTTTTGAATTGTGGTGCCCAGAACTGGACACACGAGCAAGCTTCTAGCTTGTGACTGCAATCTGGTATATTCTACCCAACTGGCCTCCAAATATGTGCTCAATGAACTTCTTTCAAAATAAAAAAAAAACCTTGTGCTAAGTACTCCATTATGTTCTCCACATGTTTGGCATGGGTGTTCTTAATAATGTAACTTCACGGGACATCTTAGGCGTTTTGGTCACCTGCATTCCCTCAAAACACACACACTATGTGTATATTCAAATCTTCTACATGGTGAAGAAATCAGATCACACAATGTCTCATAAGCAAAGCTGTCTCATACTGGATCAGACTACTGGTCCATCTACCCCAGGGATAGGCAATCTTTCCCCTTTAAGGACTGAGGGACTTCAGCTCCCAGAATCCCAGGAGCTATTGGCCAACATAGGACTATTGGCCAACATGGCTGAGGCTTCTGGAAGCTGAAGTCCCTCGACCCTTAAAGGGGAAAGGTTGCCTACCCCTGATCTACCCTAACAGTTGTCTACTCAGTCAACTGGCAGAAGCTGCCCAAAGTTGCAGGCTAACAGAGGCTTGTCCCAGCCTTCCCCCTGCCCTTGTGGTGAAGATGCCAGACAGTGAACCTGGGGCCTTTTATATGTCCTGTGATTGTTAGATATAGCTCCCACCCTCACCCGATATTTGATCCTTGGACTTTAAAAAACTGTCTACAATTGTCATTTTCAAATTCTCAACTTCCAGATGTTTTGCACTTCAGATCCTGAAGTCTCTAACCTTTGGCCATGCAGACTGGGACTTTGGTAGGTGACAGACTGGGACTTTGGTAGGTGAAATTTGGAATACTGGAAGGTGTGAAATGCTGTTTCACATTACTCAAAGTGAGTTTCCTCAGACAGGTGACCTCCAAATGTTTTGTATTTTGTTTTCCATCATTTGGCACTTCAATTCCATTAGTCACAGAGTATGACATGAACAGAGTTCTGGAGATGACTGCTAGTTGTGCCAACTGAGGCTGATGGGAACTGAAGAGCAAAATACCTCAAGCCTCCAAGTTGGGAAAAGCTGACCTAAATATATGTAGGCTTCTTTTCAAATACAAAATGGGCATGAACAAGTATGAACCCAATCCCACTCCCCAACTTGCTTTTATAAGATTTAAACATTTGTACAGAGCTAGCTGCAAACTTGCATTCATTCCCTATTAAAGAATGAACAAGCCTCCTTCAGATAAGGATGCATGACACATACATTTATCCATTTTTAACAGATGCTTATAACCATCTAGAAATAGAAAGAGGTGATTGGCAATAGGTATGTTTTTTTTAGGTATGAAGATAATTTCAATCCCTAGAATTGGATCTTTGGCAAGGGCTTCTGACTGAGGGCAGATCTAAATGTTAAAGGGAACACAGGGGTAATACCCACAGCTGCAACCTAGCTCTTCCTCCATCCCTCTTCTGCAAAAACAGTTGATACAAGGCATGGTCACACTGTAGTTTTTCCCATCCCTACAAATGGCACCTGGTAGAATCAAATGGGGATGCAGCATTGCATTAGTCATTCATTTTGAAGTGCATGACCTTATTATGACAGTTTTCTATTCACACCCCAAAAAAATTCTAAAACTGTGGGCACCATGGCAGAGTGAAGAAAAGTTATTTGGACTGCTTCTACAAGAACAGTCAAGCCAAAGAACGGCAAACTATAGCAGAACATAGTATGTTAGCAAACATCTTAGGATCTGCTGGCAGTCACAGGGCTAAATCCAAAGTTCCACTAAAGATAATCTGCTGTTTCTTCCCACAGAACACTGATAAGCAATGGTATATTGATTTGCATGCCAGACTAAACTGGACGAGATCTGGGTTCATACAACAGATCAAGCATGAAGTCCAGTGGGGCCTTAGCTCTCTGATTGCCTAAGACTGATCTATCTTATCAGAATTAAGTGGGGTAACCCATCTTGGCAAATCTGAAGAACATTCAAGCACCATGCAGTCACTGCATAGCCTGCAATTTCATGTGCTGCTGAGATCTATTATAAATGGCTTAGAACAGACTGTAGAACTGTGTTTTTCTAAAATATCTTCACTGTAAAGAACAGACAACTCTGTGTCTTTTAAAATAGTGCAAAGCTTTTCAAAGGTAAATGGAACAATTTAAGATATTTCAAGCAGCTGACAAACCAACAGTAACCACTTTTGTTTCAGAGATGCTTTGTTATGATGAACTCAAGGGAACCATACATGTATGTCTGTTTACATACTGAAATATGGAAATGTCTGACACAGGTTCAAATTGCTAAATAGCTATGAATCTGACATGTGACCTTTTAACAGTCACACAATCTTCTAGCTTACCTCACAGGGTTGTTGTGAGGATAAAATGGGAGATGGGGGTGGGTGGAAGAACCTTGTAAGCTACCCTAAGCTCCGGGGGGGGGGGGGGGGGGAAAGCAAAACAAAGAGAAGATATGAATTGAGGAATGAAAGAAATAGGAGTAAAGTCTACTGAATTCAATAGGACCTACTTCTCAGTAATCTCTCTCGTGCTTGAAAAAGCCCAGCAGGAATTTGTTTGCTCCATTTCTACTCAGGAGATGGAAATGTTATTTTCAATGCTAACATGTTAGCACTACTTTTAAAAAAAATCCATTGTTGTTAGTTGTTACTCCATGGCAAAAAAACTAACATGTTAAATTATGCATTTGTAACATGTTGCTTTTTAAAGTTGTTGTTGTTGTTGTTGTTGTTGTTGTTGTTGTTGTTGTTGTTATTATTATTATTATTATTATTATTATTATTTAACCCACCCATCCCAACTGTCTGCATGAATGGTGCAATTTCCCTCAATAATGGTTTCAAGTGAAACTTGAACCATCCCAGAAACATTAACACTGTTGGCATTAAAATGCCTAAAAGTAATGCTACTGGTTGTCATTTCTTCTTTAAAAGGTGACAAGTAATACACTGAGAAAACAGCATGATGGTATTCTGTGTTCAAACACAGTAGAAGTTATTAGGAAAGAATTGAGAAAGGAATCATGGCACAGTTGCACATTGTCCATATTTTGTTCTGCCCAAGACCTTAAAATGGCAGCCAATTAGGGAAGAATGCTACTAGACAATATACAAGGCAGCCCTGATCCATCTTGTCTTTCTATTCTAATGTAGTAAGCTTGGCTGGAAGCAGAAACACTTTACTATGAGGAAACATAATCAGTGAATATTCTCTCCCAGATCAATCTTTAAGCCACATTACTTACTTGTTATCATTAATAAATTCCAGGATCTCCTGTTCTAATTTTAGCAGCATCATCCTATCCCTGTTAAGAAAAAGTAAGGATAAAAGAAAGAGGGAAGCATTCAGAGCATAAACAGCAATAAAGCTCTTTAAAAGTTGTAAATTAGTGCCCTCCTCCATCCCAACGTTAAGCTAAAAGCTCAAAGTAATTCAACAATAAAGGCATCACTACCTGTCCTGCATTGACAGTTGCAAAACAGATGTAGCAAGTTAAAAGGAGAGCTTTTTTTTGTTCAGGTGGATTCATTTCTGCACAGTGATTATACTTCTACGAGCATAATACCCCACGGGCTCTCACAGAGCCTGTATTATTAAAGAGAAACAGAAATCAGAACTTAGCCAGTGCCTGGCATTCAGCTATGACATTGTTTATTAGCGAAATAACAGGAGGCAATTTATACAGAAGTATTGGGAGGCTATTTACAGGAGGGTCTTTTGAGCTATTACAGTTCTTTCCCAACTAATTCATACTCATCATTTGCTCTATTACAAGTCTTATGCTCAATACATGAATGCATCTATTTTTGTTAGGCTGCAATACTTGGGTTGTTCTAATCATAACTTCTACATTTTCAGGATTTTCAAAGAAGGTCGGGGGGAGGGGTCCCATGAATGGTTCAAATTTGAAAAAGTGGATATTAACTGGAACCTCAGTGTGAGACCACCATAAGGTCCATGCAACAGCTGGTTGTTTGTTTGTTTTTTTAAAAAAAAGTAATTAAAGCATTAGATATCCCCCTGAGGTAAAGCCAGATGAACCACCATGTAATTTCCAACAAAATTTCTAAACTTGGGCCACATTACTATCTTACTCAAGACCAGCACCAGTGGGTTAGGAAGGCCGTTTACACCTTCCACAATATGCCTGCCAGTGGGCTTCATCCTGAATTGGTAGGCCCTGGCCAATTTAGAAGCAGCCAGGTGACTGGGTATGGGAACTGCTATTATAACTTCTCACAATGTTACAGGGAAATATAAATTACGGTTACCAAACTCCACTCAATGAGGATAAAAAGAGGGGGTACAGCAAGCATCATCAATGGATGCTTCTAAAGAGTGTGATCTCCTGCAGGTAACTGAGTGCGTTCTGTGCTGAATGAAGACATGGGCTCTTGCCTTGACCCAGGGATCAATATAAAGAGCCCACTGATAACATTCTTTGCCATGTTATGCCCCAGGACCCAAGAACATCAACATGCTAGGATTTCAGCAGTTCCTGCTCCCCATCTTCCCTCATGCAACCTTGGAGGAACGCCACCCACTTTCCACTTGAAAATCTGCCACATAAACACACTCAAACCTACCTTGGGTTTTTCTTCAGTGTATTTACTAAAAATTCATGCAAATCTATTCCAGTGGAGTCTGTGTATTCCTGGCTGGAATCTACAAGAGATGACAGTAGGAAACTCAAGGAATGCTCTCTTTACTGGAATAGCATCCAAACAATCAAAACAAATATGAACAACAAATGCTGAATGGAGCATGGTCAATACTAAAGATCCTGACGCTTCCAGCATCACCAGCAGAATAAATGGAACACAGGGTCGAATGGCCATTTACAGGACCTACTTTTATCACTTTGGTCCCAATCTTACTTTTATCACTTTGGACTTATTTACTACAGGATTTGCTTTGGTCCAAACTTTTATCACTTTAGTCCCAATCTTTGGTGCCTAGACACTGTTGAACAACAATTCCCACAATGCCCAACCAGTGGTCATGCTGGCTAGGTCTGAATCCACCAATGAGCCCTTAAGGTATGGGAACCAATGGTTAGAGCTTGGAATAAGTGACAGGCTGATTTGAGGGCTAACTAACCATTCCAAGACCTTCTTGTTCTGCCATGAGTTCCATGAACAACAGCACATAAATCACTTCACCCAACAGAATTTTCCTGTCTTAAACAAGTCTTAAAAGAGGTTTATAGATTGTCCATTTTCCAATTCTTAGCAATTTGCAATTTCATAATGGGGAATCTTTTCATTGAGACTTGGTGGAGACAACTATGGGATGCTTGGCTGATGGAAAACCTTGAGGAAAATGTGAAATAAATGGCTGGTTATAATAAGGTTCTGTTGGCTGAAAAATGGCTTCCCTTACTGAGTATGTTAATGCCCACTCGGAAAAGTTTTCACCTTCTTCACAGCATCAGGGTTTATAGAAAGATATTCAGCATAGTGTTTAAACAATACAGTTAATGGTAAAGCTGATTATAAACTATTTTAATTAATATATTGATTAATAATTTATTATTATTTTAATAAACAAAAAAGTTACACACACACAAACACACACAAACACACACACACACACACACACACACACAAAGAGGTTTACAGCAAATGCTGCTTGGTGGAACTGAATGCAGATTTGAATTTAAAAGAAAGCAGATCAACTGCTTCTTTGACCAATAAAGATTTTCTGCCAGGACTGTCCTTCCTGGATTCTTATCATGCAATACCCAACCTATGCCTATATGAATAAAAAATTTCATACCTATTTTAATTCACTAAGGTTGTTGAGGAATTTAGTATTTGTGAATTCTAATATGAACCTACTGGATCAGAAATTCCCAAGCTCATATACAGATCAGAACTAAAAGTTTCTTCTAGCTTTTGTGCTTCCTAATACAGCCACAGGTTTTGGTTCAAAACACACATAGAAAGTCTGTATTTTCATAGATAACTCATATATATTTTAAATTCCTTTTTGGTCAGACATTTTTTTAAAAAAAAACTATGACCATAGATTGACATAGAAATGGCATGGAACAGATTTAAGGACTAGCACAAGCCTGCCCAACTTTTAAGATCTTTGAGAAAGGCTCTACTCTCTTGCTCTGCCACTGTCAGAAGCCCCTTTGGCAGAAACAAAGGGATGAGCATTCTTGGTGCCAGCTCCAAGTCTTCAACTCTTTGAAATTCCTTATCAAGAAGGGCCAGGTTAGCCTTATCCATCACACAAAGACATTTTTATTCAGATAAGCTCTGGGCTTTTAAAAACATTTTGCTGAAGGAGGTCTTGATTAGTAGATGTTTGCTTATTATACTGAGTTAATTTGTTCTTATATTTTAATTATAATGTTCTTTTTATTGCTGGTAAGATGCCTTGAGCACTACTTGTAATGAAAGGAGAATATTTGGTGAAAACATAAGAAAATGATTCAAATCAGACAGAAATTGAACCATTTGCACTATGAAGTACATAATACAACTGTACTGAATGAAGCTAAGCATCACTATTACCACTAATCCTAATAATAATTTTAATGATGCATCCTAACAGACTTCTCATAACAAGTCCAGAACTTGGAAACATTACTTTTTCAGATTACAATTCCCACAATCCTTCATTCGGCATGGTCAAGTAAAGTTCTCAACCTCAGAACAAATCAGAGTTTTCTCTATGTTCAGAATGTTAAGTAGTTAACTTTACCATTGTTTACTGGGCTGCTGATCCAAAGATGACAGAAAGACAAATCCTGATCTTGTTAGTGGGTGCCAAATTCACTTTACTTAATTCAATCTCTGACTCATTCCACAGACATGCAAACATTTTACAGGTTGCAGAGTGTTCAGGGTTATCATCTCAGATCAGTTGACTAGCAAAAACAACTCTGTGCTAGCCACAACCAAATGTGAGAGGATGTTGCTTTGGTCCAGGGAACAACTTAAGAACAATAATAGCTACTGTGAGGTGGTTATCAGGGACTGTCATGCTCCTCTCCTGCTGCTTCTGTCAAACTGGGAAGTTGCCAGCTGCTGCCCTGACTAGTGATAAAACCACAGGTCATTGTACAGTTCATCAGTCATCTGGCAACAGGGTGATGCTGGAGACTCAGTAATGGGGTGGGTGGGTGAGCAAGACAGGTATAAAAGCTGAGGCTATAGTCAGAGAGGGAGAGGAGATAGGAGGAAACTGTCAAGTGTATGGAGAGCATTTGGGTTCTGTCTCAGCCTTGGAAGACTCCTACAGAAGCAGGCAAAGGGAGAGAAATAAGGGACAGCCTGCAACTTACACAGGAACTAAAGGCTCAGGAAGGAGGGGAAGAAGTCAAGAAAGAGCCCTTCAGCAGTCTTTCCTCCAGAGGTTAGCTTCTAACCTCCTGAGCCCCAGCTTGCCTAGCTCTTTCAGCCTCTTGAGGAACTGATCTCATGGAGACTCCTCTCTGTACATGGAGGGGCCTTTCTACCATACCTGGAAAGACTTTGGAGTCCAGTCAGGGAGTTGGTCCAACCAAACATGAGAAACAGCTGGGGGCCTCTGTCCAGCTATTTCAGACATGATGAGTGGTCTGTAGCTGCACAGACTTTACCTTCTCAGCAGACTTGACCATGCTGAGACAGAGAAGGGGGGGGGAGGATCCTGCCCAGGCATACCCTTCTTTCAGGCATCTGATCATGGTGCAATTTAAAGATTGCTGTTCCTGCAAGAGGAAAGCTTGGAAGGTTTTATCCCCATCCTGATCCCATGAATGAACAAAGGACAAGAAAGCCTGATATTTGAGCTATGTATTGATTTGGGACCAATAAATGTTTGTGAAACATAATTTTGTATACCTTGTTGGTAAACCAATGAGATAGAGGGCTATAATGTCCCAGTCCCAAGGGTCACAGTTTGGATTTAGCTCAGTTGAAATGCACAAGTGCCACAATTTTTCCAATACTGACAGGAACCCTGTAGAGTACTGAACTATATCTTGCAAATTAATATTTAGAGAGCTGTACCTCAGTATTGGAGCATATGATTTGTAGGCCTAAGAGCTGCTTAGTGACATTACTACTAAAACAATCCTAGGTGACAGAGTGAAGAAAAACCTCTGCTTTTAAACCTTGGACAGCCACAGAGCAGACACCATCAGGCTCGATAGGCCAATCATCTGATTCAGTAACAAAGCTACTTCATATGTTAATCTAACTCCTTGCTGTGCTGCAGCATATCTTCTTTGTCACTTGTGTGACAGTGCACAGTGACTATTTCTAGCCTTAATGGTGTTTTGTTTTTTTAAACTAAAAGAAGTGAAACCGAACAGCCAACTAAGTTGTAGTTGGTTGTTACCAATAAGATGATGAAAAGCTGCTTGGTGCTTTGGATAAGGAAATACTATTGCTTTGGCAAAGCAAATTCTAAGAAATGCAAATTATAATGAAAGGGCCAACTAGAAAATCTAGAAAATAGGAGGACTGTGGGAAAGAACAACTGGAATAATATACAGTGGTGTAAGTAAAATTACAGTGATTTATACAGAAAACATATCCAGGGCTATATAGCCAACATCAGATGGTAAGGACAGAATTTTTTAAAGTACAAATCTATCTTCTCCCTTCTGACTCTGGAAGATTTTATCAAAATAAGTCGATTCAGATGAACATGAGGCCCACTATACAAACATTTATGTGCATCTTAAACATGGATTTGCATAATCATGTCCTTGCACTATGGAAATAGGTCCTGAGGAATCATAAACTTCTTTACTGCTATAAAAACATTTCTAGTATTTAATTTTTAGGTTACTTTTTCTAAAGTGAAGTAAATTTTAAAGTGACAAAGTATACTGTGTAAACCTCTACATGAGGGTGGAAAAATATATTAGAAGGATAACTAATCCATGACAAGAACAGATGCTCACTGTCTGTTCATGTGTCACTGAAGTGCAAGGCACATACAAAGAAATATCTGACCAGAGCCTAAGATGCTCTTACCTCTAGACAACATTTTCTTGGGGGCTTTCTCCTTATTTTTCTCTTTATCTTCCTTTTCAGGACCATCTTTTGCAGACTTGTCATCTTTCTTGTCAGGGCAATTGATATGCAACTGTATGATATCCTAGTGACAAAATAAAAGCCATAACTAATGTTTTGCCATTAAATGAAATGGGAAACCATATATATGGAGGATCACTGTATTTGGATCTGGAAAGGAATTTCACTTTGGATCATGTAATGATCCCAGGAGCCTGTTCTTACTAAAACATGTGCTGCTTGCTTTTGCGATCTATCCCGAGTTACAACTATTTATACTGTAAATCTTTTCTCTGTCTCTAGTGCAATAAAGTAAACAGCTTGATGCAAAATGGCTGGGAGCCCAAGTAGAAATGTCTTTTATTCCCTTCCATCTCTATGCTACTCAGCACCAAAACCTGTGATATCTGTCAACAAAAGAACATCAGACTACAAATGCATGGTATGCATATGATTTACTACGGTCAAGAGGGTATATTCTCCTGCCCTACATTGCTCTAATGTAGGCCAATAAGGCAACATGAAAAGATCAAAGGCTTTCTCTTCTTATTTTGAAAGCCTTGCCTGGGGTTCAACTCAGTGTAATCACATGATACACATAATGCTTCAAAGAGAAGTTCATAAAATAATGTCCAGATAATGTGGATTGATAGATACAAAAGATAGTAATCCTATTAAAGCACTAGCAGACCCATATTGAGAGCCAGTGTGGTGAAGTGGTTTGAGCCTCTGGACCATGACTCTGGAGACCAGTTTTGAATCCCTCTGGCTGACCTTGGGCGAGTCATAAACTCTCAGTCTCAGAGGTAGGCAAAAGCAAATTCCCTCTGAACAAATCTTGCCAAGAAAACCCTGTAATTGAGTCACCCTAGAAATGACTTGAAGGCACACAGCAACAACAAATATCCATATCATCATGATACAGTATAACCTGCACCACCATTTTCCCTTTGGATACTGCAGGTACAAGTAAGTTTTGCTAAATCTAAAATTCTGGCCATTGTCTAACCCAGGAGGAAGAACATCACTGAAAGTGGTCTCTCCTCAAAAGTGGAAAAGCAGTCTAGTTGCAATTTTGTCTTACCTGGGTTTCCAACAGCCCATCCACAAAGGGATTAGAGGATTCTTCGCATACAGCCAGGCTCCTGACTAACTTCAGCTTTGAATTAGACTGAAAAGACAAAAACTTCTGTGATAATGTTCAGGTGACTAGAGCTCTCTTTGATGCATCACTGAGCTGCTAACCAATTTGTGCTAATTGTGTCAACACAACAATAAGAAACACACATTCCTTTTGTTCAGTGGCAGTACAGCATTTAGCAGAAAGCACCAATGATTGGCAGACATATGGCTAAAAGAAATTCTTCCTCTATTTTTCCTAAATAGGATTCAGGTCAATATTGTCAATGGAAGTGGAAGGATGCTGTAGTAATCCAGCATACCACTTAGCTTCTGCCTTAATGGGCAAAAACAATGACTGGGCTTCCTTGTAGCAAATATGCTGACTGAATATACTCACGTGTAAGTCTAGAAATTTTAGTCAAACAACTGATCCAAAAAACCTGGTTTAACTTATCCATGGATTAATGTAAGTACTGTACCTTAAAGCTTATCATCAAAGGGGGAAAAGAAGGAACCATTCCATCTCTGAGCAGAGTGGCAAAAGGCAAGAGGCTAGTTTGTCTCAGGAGAATTTGAATGCCTGGGCAGGAAAATGTTGGCAGTGCCGGCCGGCTCTTTTGTTCTCCTCTCAGAGGGACACAGAGAACAGATGGAGTTAGTGTATCTTTTAGGTTCTCCCAGGATGGACTAATCTCTCATCTTTCACCATTACTCAGAGAAGAGAACTCCAACAAGGTTATTCCAGCAATGAGGAATTGGGCTTTGAAGAATATGAATAAGATATTTATGTTTGTATGTCAGCCTTCCTGGGTTAAAATCAGGCAACATTATCACATTAAAGTTAAATGCTATAATTACAGTTAAAGTAGTCACCATTTTCTTTTCTTTGCCTTTTCATCCTTTTTGACATGCACTTTCTCAGCCCTGCTTGTGCTTGCTTGCCTCCACAACTCATCACACAGCCTCCATTTACCATAGGTCTCTCCTCATCCATCCAGTCTTTAGGCTGAGTACCAACAGTTATGCCTACTCGCATTTTGCAAGTTCCTTGGCATCCTTTTCCTTTGCTTCATCCTTTACATCTTTTGTTACAGGATGTGAAGGTGACAATGTAGCACTGCCAAAATCTCTTTAAAACCTTTTCTCTTTTTCTCTTTGTGCCACTGCTGCCACCTCTTTGTGACGGTGAGACTCACTCACCCAAGTATTTTTCTCTGATGGTAGCACAATAGGGGATTTTTATTGTTGTTTTTTGATCCCACCACTGCCACCAATTTGTGACAGAGACCCTCGAGCTCAGGACTCTCATGTGTCTCCTGCACTATAACTCTCTTTTAATCTCAGCCCGCTGGGTTCCAAATTTTCCCCCAGCTTGGCACCAACTACTCTTTGACAGCCACACTCCCACTATCTAATGTGTCCCAAACCCAAAAGCCTTTTTTCAATGTTGGTAGTGTTTTTAATGTACTTCTGAAATCACTCCATACAGCTGCTTGTTGAAACAAAGTAATAAGATTTATTTACAAGTCAGGCTGAATAAAGTATCTCTTTTAGGGGATTGTTCACACTGGATATGGTGTTTAAATACTTTATTTGTTACACAGTTTGACAGTTCCTTTAACTTGTCTTTATAACTGTTTCTTTATAACTCTATATATAATGCCTTACAAACTATAGGCCAGGGGTAGGCAACCTTTTTGAGCTGTGGGCCGGGTTGCTGTC
>CM034703.1:159555662-159566805 GCA_020142125.1 Phrynosoma platyrhinos
GGGGCCGCATCCGGCCCCCGGACCTTAGGTTGCCTACCCCTGCTATAGGCCTTTGCAAACTGCCAAAAATAGTGCAAATTGAGTCCACTTTTAGGGTTAGGGTTAGTGCTAGGGAATCATGGGAATTGTTGTTTTTTTCTGAGACATTGAACCTTCTCTGTCAGAGAGCTCTGGTGCTACAGTAAAATATAGTTCCCATGATTCCCTAACCCTAACCCTAACCCTTAAAGTGGGCTCAATTTGCACTATTTCTGGCAGTCTGCAAAGGCCCTAAGTCTCTCAGAACCTTTATTAAACTTTTGTATCTTATAACCCTTTTGGTCACTTGTGACTCCACTAGTCACCACACACTATGTCTCTTGCAGGACACTACTTCAGTTCAAACCAGGACACTCCTCGTTCCTTTCTTGGGTACCTAAAACCCCTTTAAACTGCCCTCACAGTAGCCCAACCTAGCTACTAAGGCTCTTCACCCCTCAGGGCACACTAAAACTTCAACCCTAACTCAGAGCTCTGTCCCTATCTGGTCCCTATCGAATCCCTATCTATCTCACCACACTCCTCTCTTCAGATTTAAACTTGCTCTTGGAAATAACCCCCACCTTTCCTTGACTAAGGGCCTCGGCAGACGGAGGCCCCGGAGACGCCGCGGGTCGGAGCGCCGGCGGAGCTCAGCCTCCGCACCACGGCGCTCCTGCGGCGAATCTAAAAGGAGCTCCAAATTGGCACTCCTTTTAGATTTCAGGGAAAGTGCGCCCTAAAAGCGGCGGGCGCACTTTCCCTGACTCAAACGCCACGGCGCGTCCGGTCGCCACGGCGTGAGGTCATCCCCGGAGCGCCGGCCGTGCGAAGGGCCGGCGACTCCGAGGGCGACCTCGGGAAGAGGAAGGGGCGCCGCTCGTGCGGCTGCCCCTCCTCTTCTGGGCCCGGAAGACGGCTCAATTAGCCGTCTGCCGAGGCCCTCAGATCCCATCGGCTGATGCCAGGCTCAATTGGACTGAATGTTGCCAATGCTCCAATCTGCTTTTTCTCCACACGTGACCGTAAGTTTTACCCTCTACTTATCCATGGGTCATATCAAAATCCATAATTCTGGCCCAAAATCTGCTTCCGACTTATACATGAGGTTGGGTTATAGTTGAGCATAAACAGTAAGTCGCAACCCTGAATGATTACCTTGTTTCTGACTGAATTAAAACGCTATCTTGCCACAGATATTGCTTTACCTGCTAAGTGAACTTCTAGTAGCATTTAAAGGAAAAATTTAAAATGAAGGTCTAAGACTGTTTGGAGAAAGGATTGTGGGATGATATGCATGTATGTGTTTTTGTTTCTGAGAGAAAAAGAGAGAGAGAGACTTTGAATAAACACACAAATTTCTCAGACGGATGAACACAATCATGCAAACATTGGGTTCTGGGGACCACGGGTAAAATATACTCTCCATTGTTAAACAGTGGGATGTTAAAAATGAGTATGACTAGGAGAAAAGTAAAATCTATTCAATCTCAAAAACCCAAAAGTTTAAAAAATAAAGTCCTGATGCATCTTAATAAAAATTGTACCTCAACAAATAAAAAGTCAGAAATACTAAACATTCATCACTCATCTTGATGCAGAGTTCCTACTAAGGTAGTGAACCTGCATCCAGAATATACCATTCTGGACTGCAGGTGTTGGATCGCATGCTTGGATGCTCTTCACACCAAAAACAAACAAACAACAACAACCCAAGATTAATCCCTCATCTATAAAAGCAGTGTGCCAGAGAAATGGATCCTAGCAAAATGTTCCTCCAACATGAAATTTCTCTTATAAGTTTGATATTATTTATTTATTTATTTATTTGGCACAAGTGGGGAACAGAATTATGTGAACCAGATGTACAGTGAAAAGTGTTACTGACTAGGCATGGATTTATTACCTCAGTAAGAAGGAAGGCTAAGTTTGGTCACTTAAAGCTTGCCCAAGCAAAAATTTTTGGCAGTGTTTCTATAAAAGGCACAATGGAAGATTCTAGGTTCAATTCCTGGATCTCCAAATAGGAGAATCAGAAAGACTCCCACCTGTCAACAATACTGGGTTTGATGGATCAGTGATCTCACTGAGCATATCACAACTGACAATGTTTCTTGAGACTGTCAATCTCCCAGAGGGGGCAGTTTCATAGGTATAAGGCAGCCAGGAAGACAAATGATACTACTCTGCCCTCCAGTGTTTTGTTGCCTAAGTGTGTGGCATATGCTTCATTCAGAGGGTACACCATGACTTTAAATCAGTGACAGACAAGGGGGTAAATCAGAGCAAAGAGGCTTACAAGGAGGAAACAGACAAGTCCAATTGGAGCATCGTACTGGGGTGAGGTGGGGGACTCAGTGGCAAGGATGATAGTAATGGGTTCACATTAATACAAGCTCCTCTTGATGACCCACATCTGGAGCATCATATGATATAACCAAGGAAAAGAGAATAGAGAGTCTCTTACCTTGGCTCTTTTTCTAGCATGCCCATGATTGGATATTCGCCTCTGCAAAAATAAAAGGGTGGGGGGAGGAGATGGAAAAGCTACTTTGTGTATACTATGCAGTGTTAAGATACATGCTAGAAAAAAAATCTAAATGCATTATCCAAATGTCTATAATGGAACATGCATCCCAAACATCCAGCTAACTGCTCTATTATTTTGCCAATTCTAGCTTTAAAGGTACAGGTGGTGGCTGGGAGAGCACAGAGAGGTGACAGCTCATTGAAAGTGAATTTTGCAACATAATTGCTTCCTCCAAGGACTTGCTACTTGTCCCTACACAAGTTCCAAATTATATGGTTGGTGAAATTATACGCTTATATCTAAATCCTAATAGGATAATGATCCTGATAGCCACAGGGGCTGGTATTAATAGCTCAACTTCACGTCACAAAATCATGCTGCCATCGTTTCCATGGCACACCTCATCTTGCGAGAGTGTAATGAAAACAGGCTACTTTTACATACATTTAGAGCAAAACCAAATCTGTGGCAGGAAATTAACATAAATGTTTATGAAGCAAATAAACAAATGCAATAAGCATGAGGTAGGCAAACCCACTTTAGCCATCCAATTCCAAGGATTTAAACCTGCTCCTAAAACTGTATTCTTTAAAAGTGATAGTCATCCTCTCTCCCTTCTTGAATTCCATCTTTCAAGCCCACCCTATCCTTCAAATCCCCCAGTTATCATTCTTGAAGTGTAGCCTAAGTACATGTAACAACATTTGCTCACATTGGTCCTTTGTGTAGCAATGTCTGTTTTTTTTCTCTCCCCTCACATTGTTGTCTCTTTCTACCACTTGCCTTTAGACTGCAACTTTGCTGGGGCAGGAGTTTGCTTGCTAAATACTATGTGCTTTAGCATTTAATCTGAAAAAAGCTTACACTGCCATGCTGCAAAAGGACTAAGACCTGCTACTAAATTAGATTTGATTTTGCACTTTGGATGGGCTTATGTGATGAAGCAACCACAGACATACTTAATGGGCAATCCTATACGTAATGAACTGGGTGCAACTCTCATTCAACTCAGTGGGATGTACAAAGAATAAAGAGATACAGGGTTGTTCTGTAAGCAATGCAGAAAAGTCCTTTATGCAAAAGACAAAGAAAATAAAATGGTCCTGGGCGGTATTTTCTTGAAAGATCCAGCACATCTTGCTATAAAGTCACATTGCAATATAAAAATATCTGAAGCAGATGCCATTTAAAATATTACCAGTTTGGTACTACATTCAAAAGGATGGGCAGGTAACCTGTAGGAGCAAAATGCTGGATATGACTGAGATTCCCATGTTTAATTATTACTGTTATTTCTATGAGATGTGCAACATTACATAACAGAGAAACTACTGCCCCAAGGAATACAAGATCCAAATTTTAACACTGCTGGACACAAGAGAGGAATAGAATAGAAGCAAAGGTAGCCCAAGGACAACTGTGTTAACAAATGCAATGCTTAGACTCCATCTGAGCTGTGGATGGGGATAGCAGGATTAGACTGAAGGCATGCTGGGCTCTGAGGAGGGATTAAGAAGAGGGAAAGTTGAGTTCCATACTGGTGTTCCAAGAGAAAGTTACAGCTATGAGAGACAACAAGGGAGAATAACCTGAATTGTTTCAGTGAGCAGGAGACTTTTATGCAGTTGACGGTGCTAGAGTGAGAATATAATCTCTGGAATCCCTAATTAAGCAAATTCTAAAACAACACTGGAATAAAACCTCTCCCTGAGCAGAGATCTTCTGTCAGTCAAAATGCAGCATGAATGGCCCTGCTGGCCCAGTTGCGTTTGCGATAAATCTTCTTCCAGTTACCTGAGATTCCTGCCGTGCGCTACTCTCCTCCCCATCCTTCTCAAGTTCTTCTTTGCTTGGTGACCTGGATACAAACTTGTTTTTGTTCACAGATTCCTCAACCAGCTTCTTTTCTGACTCTTTCATTATTTCCAGTGTCTCCTGTGTCGTGTTGCTGTTAGACATCTTCAACACAACAGACCGTTAGAGATGGACACCTGAAGACAGGGACAGCAGGGATGGTTGTCAATACAGATTTTTCTTTTTAATAATATTTGCTATTTGAATCATAAGGAAACAACCCAGTACTATTAATGAGAGCTCGCCTCCTAATGCTAAGAGTAAATAGTGAAGTGAGATGGGGCTGAATTGTAAAATCACAGAGTTGAAAGAGGTCTCAAGTGCCATTTAGTCCAATACCCTTCCAGGCAGGGTGATTTTTATCAGAACTGTGGCAGTTCCAGTCCTGATCAATACTACTTGAACAGCAACTTTAAAAAAAAAAAACAACATTAAATGTAACAACTAGTTTTAACCTAACATGAAATTTGACTCTTGATTTCTGGGCTCACCAGGGGCAAAAGCGAATATCTACTCTGCCCAGTTGTTTTCTTGAGTGCACCACAGTAATTTGACTGTGGTGCATAAGGGGTTTCAAACATTCCCTTTGCTGGGGTGGTGGTCGTGTTCTCAGTGTCCACAGAAGAGCCCTGCAAAAATCTAGTGATTTGCATTTGCATTCCTTGCCTAAGAAAACCCTATTAAGCTCATGGGATCAATGTAAAACAACAGGCAACTTCGAGGCTCATATGCACAAACATGTCTCTAGGAAGCTTACTTACAACACTCTGACCATATAACAATTGGTGAGACAGAGAAAGAGGAAAACAAAATGGTTATCAATTTGCATCATTTAAATGGAATTCACAGCTAAAATCTTTCCAAATTGGATGCCCTTACTCCAGGGGTGGGGGTGGAGATGAGGAAGAAAAAGCCGTAAGAGTTGGGCAAGGACCAGAATAAGCTACCCTTAAAATCTGTGCAGTGGCCAATTAAGAATCATTGCTAACCTTATTTCAGTTGAAATCCCTCTGCAGTTATAGTTCAACAAGCGCCACCTAATTTGCCTGGAAACTTTGTCACAGGTGAAATTCAGGAGCAACAGTCTGGCTCTGTAACAATCTAGCATGGTATACAATGCAAATCCATCTGCAAATCCATTCTCACTACACAGTGAGAAGACAGGTGAACACACAGCAGAGCCCTGTGAGAATGCATTACCTTGCATCCACCTAACTGAATCTCTCAAGGGCTTACTTAGAGAGCTCTGTCTATATAGCAATTGGGAGGCAGAGAAAGGGAAAATACAGACAATGTTTATCAACTCCCTTTGTTAAGCACTTGCCAGAAATCCACAGAAAACAGATCCTATGAAGATTTATTGGCTATTGGTCCTGTGTGGGAATCCCTAATATTCAAAAACCAATTCAAAGTAATTTCTCTTTCATTTGTGGTGCTACAGAGCACTGAATATACAGCACTGCTCATTCTTCAGCTACTGGTTTAGGAATTACCAATGTGGAATTACCAAATTGCTAACAAGATTTCCAAGAGGAGGGAGAGGGAGAAGGAAATGACAGATTAGCTATTACACTGTTAGGGAAGACTGATGAGAAACTTGCACCCATGTTGTATAACTAGCAGAAGAATCACTCAAGCCTGCTTGTTAAGGAGTAACTAATCCCCCTTTGTGTGTTTCCATCAGTGGGAGGCTTAAAAGGAAACAACACTACACACTAAAGCATGAAGTGGCAATTCTAATCCACATGGCTGACTGAGTACAGAACCAACAAATGTTAGTTGCTGAGTCTTAATTAACGGAGAGGACAGTAGTGTAATGTCATGTGTGCAAGTATACAACCACCTGTGCTTGAAAAGTATGATGATTTGTCACTCTGTAGACCTTCAAGTGTATTCAGCCCAATCCACTAACCTTGTGACCGCTGGCTTACCATGCCACAAGAAGGCAGCCACTTTGTTCCAAGCTCTATAGAAATAAATTCTGTTAACAACATCCACAGTATAAGAAACAGCAGCATCCAGTTCAAAAGGCTTCTGAAGTGGGGGCCAGCAGGTCTAGAGCAGGGATATTTCTTGCTTTTCTATTATGGCTTCCACAAGTAACATGCACAAGAAAGGAAATGGTCTGTGGGTCACATATTACTATGGGCTCAAACAGAACAAAGTATAAGACATGAGCAGGACCAGGTCACCAAAAAAACATTGCACCAATCTCCTGCCAGTAAGAGTTCTAGTAATGGACTGGATGAAGGCAAACAAACTGAAGCTTAATCCAGACAAGACAGAGGTGCTCCCTAGTCAGTCAGAAGGCAGATCAGGGAATAGGGATTCAGCCTGTGCTGGATGGGGTTACACTCCCCCTGAAATCTCAGGCATGCAGCTTGGATGTGCTCCTGAGCTCCACTCTGAGCCCGGATGCCCAGATTTCAGCAGTGGCCAGGAGTGCATTTGCACAGCTAAAACTGGTGCACCAGCTGCGCCCATTCTTTGAGATGCCAGATTTGGCTACGGTGACACATGCCTTGATTACACCCCATTTGGACTGTTTTTTAAAATGTATTTATTACATTTTCACATAAACAAGTTTGTAATATTCATATTCCATCATTTTCACACTTATCACGTTATTCCCCCTTATCCATTTTTAACACCTTCTTTAAGCTTGGTTTCAATGTCCAGTAGTAATTGAATTCTGCCTGGAAATGGAGCGGTAGCCAGTGTAGCTGTTTCAGCTGTTTCATCCTTCCTGAAATGTCTTGTATCAATTTTTTTTTTACAACTTGGCGATTAGTACCTACATATGTTCCATTCATTTCAAGGAGTCATGTTTTCAAACTATATCACCATTATTATATCCAATTATTCTATATTAATATCATACTCATTATCACAAATAATATATATTCTATATCACATTTATCTATTTTCTTCTTCTTTTTCCTTTTTTACATTAATTAAATATTCTGATTATTCTTAAAAGTATCTGAGAGTGTTTTTACTCCAATTAAGTGAGTTTCCTTATACTCCCACCTTTCTTTACAGTATTGAAATACTCGTTCCCAATCCTCATTCCATTGATTAAGGCAGCTTTTCATTCGGCAAGGCTGTAAGTCTGTCCATTTCTAGGATGTCTAGTACTTTATCTAAACAGTCTTCTATTGTTGGTATATCAGGACTTTTCCATTTCTTTGCAAAGACACTATATATAACATAAACATTAAATATTTTCTTACTATTTTGTCCTGCACAATATTTAACAGAAATAGTTCTGGTTCTAGATTACACTGAATTTTGAAAATCTGTTGTATCATTTTTTTGAATTTGTCTCCAAAATTTCTTAACTTGAGAACATGTCCACCAGATATGACAGAACGTCAGTTTGGACTATTGTAATGTGCTCTATGTAGGGCTTCCCTTGGAAACTGTCCAGACCAGAAACTGCAGCGGGTACAAAATGCTGCGGCCAGGCTGTTGACCAGGGCTGACTACAGGGATCATGCCACTCCCGTGCTGAAACAGCTACACTGGCTACCGCTCCATTTCCGGGCAGAATTCAAGGTGCTGGTTTTGACCTTTAAAGCCCTAAACAGCTTGGGTCCAGACTATCTGAAGAATCGTATCTCCCTATACAAGCCAGCCCAAGCGCTAAGATCACCAGGAGAGGGCTTTCTCTCAGTCCCACTACCTTCGCAAGTGCAGTTGGTGAGGATTCAGGAGAGAGCCTTCTCTGTGGATGCTCCCAGACTGTGGAACTCCTTGCCACAGGAGATCAGGTTGCCCCCCCTCCCTGCTCTCTTTCCACTGGCAGCTGGAGACGTTTTTATTTAGGCAGGCATTTGGTGGGTAGATCTTTTTTGAGTAATGTGGTATGCTGTTTTAATGTTTAATGTTTTGCTTTTATTTATGTTTTAGTGTTAGTAGTATTTAATTCATTTTTAACTTTTGTAACCAATGTTTTAGCTTTGTCTTTTTTCATATGTTGTAACCCGCCTTGAATCCCACTTTGGGGGAAAGGCGGGATATAAATCCAAAAAATAAAATAAAATAAAATAAATAACTTGATTTGATCCTTTTTAGAGACATCTTGTCACCACCAACCCAAGCAAATGCTGCCTCCTTCTCCACGTTCCACTGTGGTTTTTAAGATCAAGTTTTGGTCATGAACTTTCTTTTAACATTTATATCCACTTTTTTTTTCTCAAAAGGCTCAAGAAGTCAAACAATGAGACCAGAAGAACACACCCTGATCATTATTCATGAAGTTCTGAATGCTTGCATACTGACTGCAATGGTCCGTTACAGGTTTCAGAGGGCCTTTGCAGACTGCCAAAAATAGTGCAAATTGAGTCCACTTTAACTGCCCTGGCTCAGTGCTAGGGAATCATGGGAACTGTATTTTTTTCTGAGACATTGAGCCTTCTCTGTCAGAGAGCGCTGGTGCCACAATAAACTACAGTTCCCATGATTCCTTAACACTGAGTCAGGGCAGTTAAAGTGGACTCAATTTGCACTATTTTTGGCAGTTTGTAAAGACCCAGAGTGTGGTGGAGTCTCCTTCTTTGGAGGTCTTTAAACAGGGGCTGGATGGCCATCTGTTGGGGATGCTTTGATTTTGAGTTCCTGCATAACAGGAGGTTGAACTGGATGGCCCTTGTGGTCTCTTCCAACTCTAATTCTATGATTCTATTATCTATCAAGTGATCCTGTAAGACAAACACTTTTTGCATGTCCAAAGTAAAGCTGGAATTATTTTAGTTAAGCTTTTTATGCTTTGATTCACAACTTTCCTTGTATAAGGATTTGGCATGGGGGGCATGAAGGAAGAAAATGGGGAAATCTGCAGCTGTAGGAATAAACTCAAATTTAAATCCAGTTGAAGGCAAACAACAACAAAAACAACATAACAACAGCAGGGCACTGATCACTACAAGTGCAGCAATAAGTGTCTGGTTACAACAATCCATTAGTGAAACAGGGGTGGAGAAGTCTTAAATTAGAATTTTCTGTTCAGTCCCTCTGAGCACATACATACACAGCTGAATCATTACATTATCGCAGCCTTCCTATTCCTAACCAACAGGCCTGGTCTGGACAGATCAGTGGTACAGCACACATTCTTTCCGTCCCTGGAAGTAGCAAGGACTGAAAGAATACTCACATATTCAAGGAAAAAACTCAAGGAACTTTTTCCAATTGTCCAACAATGCTATAGAGGAGAATCTTCTTCAAGCCACTTCCTTATTTTTCCCCAACCCTCAAAGAGATGACTACTCCTTCCCTCTACCCCCGACTCACCTACTTTCCTTCCCCCAAGTAAAGAGGAGGGAAGTCCACCCAATAAGAAGGATCATTGTGGTCTGCCTTTTGAAAGCCATATATGCATCATCATGAACCAGCCATCAGGTGGCCAAGCTATAGCTTGCCTGATCCTTAACCAGGTTCCCCTCACCCTTCTGGTGTCATGCAGGGGAGAGGCACAGAAGATAACAGCCTCCCAATCCTCTCCCAGCTTCCCTTCCCCACCATCTAGCCCAGGGGTAGGCAACCTTTCCCCTTTAAGGGCCGAGGGACTTCAGCTCCCAGAATCCCAGGCAATACATCAGGAGAGCCAAACAGTCTCAGTCCAAAGTATGGATTTGCTGCATGTAGTGGATGTACATTGTACCCTATGATGCATGTAGTAGCAATACCTTGGAACCTGTGTGTTTAAAAGTCCTGGATACAGCTCTTTTCTTATCTTGGATTCACTGCATAGTCTTTAAAAAGTTGCTCCTTGGTCTCAATCTCTGAACAATGGGCATTATAGAAACTCAGCTACTGTAGATGATTAAATAGATGAGCAGGATGGATAGGTATGGTAAAGATGGTGGTGGCCTCTAATTTTTTGGAGGTTTTTAAGCAGAGACTGGATGGCCTCCTCTCAGGAAGGCTTTAGATCTCAATCCCTGCACTGACGGCAGCTGGACTAGGTGGCCTCCAACTCTATGGGCCTGAACAGACTGCCAGAAATAATGCAGCTTGAGACCACTTTAACTGTCCTGGCTCAGTGCTAGGGAATCATGGGAATTGTAGTTTTTTTCTGAGGCATTGAGCCTTCTCTGTCAGAGAGCTCTGGCACCACAATAAACTACCAGGGCAGTTAAAGTGGTCTCAAAATGGATTGTTTCTGGAAGTCTATGATTCTGTGATCTCTATGCTTTCTAAACCCATTTTCAATTCATTCTATGGATTATTTTTAACTTTATATTTGTATTTTTAGTGATGTTTTGGTATGGTTTTTAAATCTGTTCTGATTTTAAGGTTGCCCCAAGCCCTGTTATTAGAAGAAAAATAGAATATAAATGAATAAAATTATTACAGTTATTTTTGTTGCTATTGTTTTGATTTTAAAAATAATAGATTTGTAGCTCTTATCACTGTGGCAATATAGCTGAAGACAATAAGCAGCTCCAGTACCCAACGGAAAAGACACCCATACAGCTCACCAAGCTGGTCTATAGCCACATACTGCTCTTGAACTATCCCTAGTTCATCCAGAGTCATCCAAACCACTTTTGATAAAACAATTCCAAAGTCAAAATAAGAAACATGCCAACTGATCAACCATAGACAGAGGGTTTGCCTACTTCGGTTATTGTTGATTTCTTAATTTCCTTAACCCACTGCTTGATAAAAATGCCAATATAGTCCCAGTTCCCAGGGATTCTCTCAGCGGCAACTGGTTCCAACATTATAAGGTGG
>CM034703.1:159566815-159581273 GCA_020142125.1 Phrynosoma platyrhinos
AGAGAATGTCCAAAAACAGAGATTTCAACAAGTTTATAAAGACAGCATTTTCCTCACACAAGATAAATATTTCAGTCTCATTTTGTTTCTATTACTTTCACTGATAAGTTTGTTTCTGAAACAGAGAGACTGAAAAGACAGTCATAAATCCCACAAGCAAGTCTCTAGGCAGCATGCCATACAGAGCGGCAGACAGAGGATGCTGGGTTCACCTAAGGTTCTCTCCTCACTAACAGGCACAATGGACTAAAAATCACTAAGAAAAAGGGAAAAAAAATCCAGTTCATCAATCTCACACTGTGGCTTGACAGCAAACAGGTTCTTGTTGTATCCCATTATTTCTCAGAATGGAGGCACACGGTATTTCTTATGTCACAGTCCAAAGCTGCAGCATTGGGGGGGGGGGTGTCCTAATGTAGAGGTTCATCCCCCCTCAAAGTGTACAGCCCTTCCATCTTTGCATTATGGAAGCTGAGGGAATGATGCACATTAACAACTATTTGGAGGCAGATCTTTGACCCCTGTAGGTCATGCTCCTTTGCCCTTTTTGCAGCCCCACACAGGAGGGGCTCTCCAGATGTTGCAGGACTGAAGCTCCCATGGGCCCTATTGTAATCCAAGAACATCCGGGAGACCTCACAACTCCCACTTCTGAAATGGATGGGTAAGTCATAATGGATTCCCAGATCTCTTTGCAACTGGTGTTGGTCTTATCCAGTGAGGTATACATGATGATCTTGTCTGGTCTGCATCAGAGTTAGACTAGAGAGCCATTTTACTTTTGATTCTGTGATTATCTCACCATGAGTGTCCAGATCTTGTATATCATTTCACTTAGTGGGCCAGTTATAACAAGATGTTTTGGTTAGCCTTTTAACTGTGTAGTAATTAGAGAGGAGGGAAACACAATGCCAATTTATATAGAGAGTGGAAAATCCAATCTAAATTATTTTAATGTAGATACAAATTACAACTGGACAAGTAGTGCATCTTCACTACAAACCTGTGTAGGATGTCAATTAAAATAATTACTTCCTTAACAGTTGCCTAAAACTGGCATGGAATTTTGAAGACTTATACCACACTTTGAGAGAGAACCTTTGTTACCATGAATGTCTAAATCAAACTGATCCAGCATGATGGTCATCCTTGGGCTAAAATCCCCATTGTTAAACTTCTTCCAGAAATTTCTTGTCCATTCTGTCTGGTGGAGAACGAAGGGAGAATCCATGTTCCTCACTCCTGCCTTTCTTCTTCTTTTTAAAAAAGCATACAGTTTCTGAGACAAATGCCAAGAGACACCCACTCATACAGACTGATAACCAGCTTGTTTGGTAGAATGAATGTGCCCACTCAGGTGACACATATCACAGAAATACAGCCAGCTAACACAGAGCTTTTTGCTCCAGTAAAGACTCCCAGCTTTCTATATCTACCTTACTGGGCTGTTTATCTTCGTGGCATTATCATAGATAACATGAGGACCCCATAATAAACCTGTGGTATATTACATGCAAAACTTTAAGAGCAATGGCTAAATCATGTTTCTGTTGCATTTACCCCATGGTAAATCAGTCCTGCTCTGAAGCAGCAGTACCTGAGAGAAGCTAATGACATACTTGGCATTGCCAGTGTATTGATTTACTTGACAGACTTTCAATTACTTCTCATGTATTCTCTAGCCACTTAGAAGTTGGCTTGCAACCAATATGAAATAAGACATAGCATAATAAGGAAAGCATGTAAATTTAACAGAAAACACTGTTGTCTTCATGTGTTTTACAATGTTTGTGTGACTTTCTTCAGAGATTAAACCCAAAAAACAGATAACAGATATGAAGTGAATCCAGAGCTCCCAGAATAAGAGGGAAATGTCCAAAGCCATTGAGAGAACAACACTGAATGAGACCTTGTTTAATGTACTGACAATTAATTATGGAACGTGCAAGGTGGTACTTCCCACACCAAATCCAGCAAGCACTCTTCTCAAGAGACATCCTTTTAACATCTGTGGAAGCATGGCCAAATGGGAAGAGCAATGAATCTGCACATGAATTCTAGGACACCAAAACCAACAATACTGGAAGAAATGTAACAACTGCTCCATAGGAGAAGGGAAAGAAGGCAGCTGCATAAGGCTTTGGTTTTTGTCCATGCCACAAGCAAAGACATCAACTTCTGAAAGGGTAAATCTTTTGAGAAAGACAGTATGTTGTAGTGGCTTGACTGATAGAATAGGCCTCCAGTAGACCAGGGTTCAAATCTCAGCTCAACTATGGAGACTGGCTGGAGAACTTGGGTAAGTCACACTCTCTCAGCCTAAAAGGAAGGCAATAGAAAACCTCCTCTGAATAAATCTTGCCAAGAAAAAGCATAGGATAGGGTTGCCATAGGTCAGTCAACTTCAGACCACATATAAACAACTTTTTCCAACCACTAGAAGACTAAAGCCAAAGCTCCTGCCACCAGCATGCACAAGGTTAACACTAAAGAGCAAAGAAGTGGAAATTCCTTCACACACACACACACACACCGCCTTGTTCCACTGGCAAACATCTTCATCAGAAGAGGGACACTAACCAGCTAACAAATACTGAAAGGGCATTTTTTTGGCAAAAAATATATTGGTATTATATTTGATCTTTCTATGAACTTTTTAAATTCCTGTCTTCCATAATTTATACAAATGAAACTACAAGAGCTTTATTATGAATGTATTGTTTATGTTTAGATTTATTTGAATTTGAATTTATTTGAATTGGATTTAATAGCATTAGAAAAAACTCTGTAAGCATATGAAAATTTGGATAATGGTATTTTTTCGCTGGGCCACTTGTTCCAATCACCTTCTTTACTGTTCCCATCTACAGGATGCAGAAAAGAAGGCATACTTTTGAATGGCACACCATATCAGAAATTCTATGGTGTGCTACTTTTCTACCTGCAGGGAATATCTGGCACAGATGAACATGAAGCCTTCCTCATGCATTTTAAACTGGAGCACTGTCAGAAGGAATGCACCATGTACTGTTTTTCTACACATCTGAAACAAGATACAGTAGGAGGGAAGAAGTAGTAATTCTGCATTTATTGAAGGCTAGAGAATATAAGTTTTATTTGAACTTTTTAATTTTAATTGGGGAAACATTAGTACTCCTCAAGGAATCAGGTTTGGCTTTGTGGCCTCAAGCTGCCCATTCCTACCTCTAATAATGTACTGAAAGGTGGTACTCTACTTGGAAATCAATGCAACCATTAGGTTTTAGTATAACAATAAAGAGAAAGAACACAATGCACAGGCCCCAACTGACCTGCTGACAGCTCAAACCAAGAAAGCAGGGAAATGTACCAATATCTTGAGAACTTAAGTCCCTTTTTATAAAATCCATAATACAAGATACATTCCCTCCAGTTCCAGAGGCAACACTCTTTGTCAGCTTCCAGGGAACGCAGGCAGGAAGAGGATGCAATTGGACTCATGTTTTGCTGGCAGACTTCCCACAGACAACTGACTGGCCACTGTTTGAACTGGGTACTAAACTAGACAGGCCACATGGCTCATCTTCTGTTCTTATGCAAAAGAAGAACTTGCTCATTTTTTATTGCTGCTAAATTAGTGGGTCACTGGAATGACATTTTGATCATTTTTCATGGTTCCAGGGAGCCACAAACTATGCAAAAGCTTTTAAAGCATATTCAAAAGCTTTTAAAGCAAACAAGCTTTTCATAACACACAATCAGTCTCAATACTTTTCACTGAATTGTGTGTGTGTGCAGATTGTCTGTCAACTTACGGTGACCCCATGAATTTCACAGGGTTTTCTTAGGCAAGGAATGCTCAGAGGTAGTTTTGCAAGATCCTTCTTGTGAATTACACAACCACAAATTCACAGTGACGCTGCAGTCATGGAAGGAGCAGCTTTTTCATGGCATGATTATTTTACATAAGCATGGTAAAACAGCTAACCTTTCTCACCTTCAGTTCCTGTAAATGTGACATTCCCCCCTGCACAAACCAACCAGTATCTTTAGCTGAAGTGGTGGTGCATGGGCTGGTACCTCCGCCTCGTCTTTCATGACGCAAAAAGCAAAATACCTCCTCCCTGCCCCTGGTGGGAGAGAGCTGAAGGAGCCAGTTCTATACATTCCTCATTCACAAGAGCCTGCGTGTTTACAGCTATCAAACATACAATGAACACCCTCTAGATTATTCCTCCAAGCACTCAAATTAAAAGCAGCAGCACTGTATGTTCCACTGAAGCTTCTCATTAAAGGGAGGGAAAAGGCTCCTTCTCAGAAGGCTTCCCTTTCTGTGTGAATGAATCAGCATTTGCTCCCTCAGGACAAGTGTGGGAGGGAGCGAGGAGGCGGCTGACATGATCCACTATGGCAAGCAGGGCTTGCAGAGAAAGCAGGAGCTCATGCAGCTCGGGAAGGAAGAAGGAGGTGGGTGACTAGGACGGGACAAGAGACGCCAATCACTTTCACCAGGGAAATAAGGCAAATTACGTAGATAGAGCATCAGGGAAGCCACCAACTAAAATCTGGGTCAGGGAAGGAAGAGGGGAGGGAAAAAACACTAGGGGCAGCAGAGATGCTGTTTTTTTCTGTTTAGTTTGAAGAGTTAAGACAGGTAGAAATAAGTCAGTACAGACACACACACACACACACACACACACCCAAAAACCCGATTCATTTCCACTTGACCCACTGACGTCAATACTTGAATTGGGAAGAATATGTCTGTCCTCTTTTACAGTGGTCCAGAAGTCAAAAGGAATCCCTCTCTCTGTTTCCAGACTCTCTTGATCATTTCTGTGGAGCCATAGATGTAGCTCTTTGTGGAAAGTCAAGCTCAGGCTAAAAGGACCATCAGACACCAAGTGCTGCACCAGCCACCAGCAAAGATACTGGATCAAAATAAAAACAAAAATAGTGGATTGCCAGATTCTTCCTTGATTTATTTGTCATGATATAATTACAATTAGCCCTCCACATCCACAGACTCTTTATCCACAGACTCAACTATCCACAGCTTGTAAATATTCCTATATATTTAGAATCAGGTCCACTCTTATAAGCCAAACAGCATTTTTGCTGTGTCTAAAAGAGCAAAGTCATCAATATCATTCATGAACAGAGTCACCATTCAACCATAAATGAAGATACTGACTGGAAAAGAACAGGAGAAGCAGTAAATTGTCAGATGAAAAGAAACAGAAATGTAGAAAGCAAGATGACTGAGTTTGAAGGGTTCTGCGGTCACCTGACAACATCACACCAATTTTCTAGTCATTCATCAGCAAATACAGACAAGACATGTATTCACCAACCCCAGTTTTAAGAAATACTACTGTATCACATTCCAGTATTTCATCAACAATATTAGGGCCAATATAGTATAGTATCTGCCTTCAGTAACTGTGGTGGATGGGTCCATTAATATGTTTCAGCATTTATCTTAGGCGTGATAACACCATATTCTGGTCTTCCACACCTCCTGCCAGGTACTGAGATGGCACATGGGTATGGGAAAGCAAGATAAATTCTGCTAAGTACTACAGAATAGAAGGGAGTCAGCATGGTACAGTGGGCAACTAATAAAACCATTAATCTGGTTTGGCCCAACAGAAGTCATACAAATCTAAGATGACATCAAGGGTGACTTTCAGAAATGTTTGTATGGTGGGCCCTTGGTATCCACTGGGGTTTTGGTTCCACGACCCTCTTTGGAAATCAACATCCGTAGATGCTCGTCCCATTATATCCAATGGGATAGCAAAACAGTATCCCTTATATAAAATGGCAAAATCAAGATTTGCCTTTTGGAATTTTTTTTGAGGGGGAGATATTTTCATGCTGTGGATGGCTGAATCTGTGGATACAGAATCCATGGACATGGAGGGCTGATTGCAGTCACTTAGAATGGTGAATTCTCCTTGAGGCATCAGAAGAAATTAACTACTACCTTGATGAATCAAACCAAAAATTTATGTACATCAATCATTCTGTTCTCAGCACTGACTGCTTAGATGCTTCCAGAAAAGCTTACAATCAGGGGACAAAGTCAACCATGTCCTTTTTTTTTTTTTTTTTAAGACATCTCTGTGTCTAAACACCACAACCTGGTTCTAATAAGCTTCTAATTATATACACCTCTCCCAAATCTAAGTTGGTAACTGAACACCAGTGTGATGTAGTGGTTTGAATATTTGGGTTATGACTCTGACTTCGAATCTTACTGGGTGGCCATGGACAAGCTGCACTCTCTCAGCCTTAGAGGAGGCAAAGGCTAACCCCTTCTGAATAAAGAAAAACCCAGAATAGGGTTGTCGTAAGTCAGAAATAACTTGAAGGCACACAACAACAGAGATAACTGCACAGTAAGAAACGCTGCCCTAAAATCATAATTGCTGGGAATAAGTAATAAAATAATGTAAAAAGAAAGAAAGAATTTCTATCACTATAGGAAAGTCTGTACCTTTAGCGTATCTCCTGCCTAAACCAACATCTATCAACCACTGTGTGATCCAAATTAGAGTTCCATTGGTCTGGCTTGAACAGATATGATGAAAGATGTAGTGGAGTCTCCATCCTTGGAAGTCTTTAAGCAAAGGCTGGATGGCCATCTGTCGGGGATGCTTTGATTGGGAGTTCCTGCATGGCAGGGGGGTTGGACTGGATGGCCATTGTTGTCTCTTCCAACTCTATGATTCTATGATTCTATGTTATGTTCACAGACTCGTAGAGTCCACAAGGGCCTTCCAGTCTATCCCCCTGCCATGCAGGAAGACACAATCAAAGCACTCTTGACAGAGGGCCATCCCGCCTCTGTTTAAAAACCTCCAAAGGAGACTCCACCACTCTCTGGGGGAGTGTGTTCCACTGTCAAACAGCTCTTACTGTCAGGAAGTGCCTCCTAATGTTTAGGTGAAATCTCCTTTCCTGTAGCTTGCATCCATTGCTCTGAGTCCTTGTCTCTGGAGCAGCAGAAAACAAGCTTGCTCCATCCTCAATTTGACATCTCTTCAAATATGTAAACAAGGCTATCATGGCACCCCTTAACCTTCTCTTCTCCAGGCTAAATATACCCAGCTCCCTAAGCCACTCTTCATAGGGCATGGTTTCTAGAATGGATCAGAGAAACTTTTGCCACCAACCATTCAGAGAGAAGCTTAGCACATCTGTAAGAACAGCTGCTTGGCTTTCCAGCCTAAGAGAAAATAGTAAGATTAAAACCACGTTCCTCCTTCAGTTCTAAAGGAACATGGAAGTAAAATGAGAAGCAACCACAAAATAAAATGTTTCTGTTTGCTCTGGAGGGCAACATGGAGAGCCCCACACTTCCATAGGCCTTGCAGATCACAGGGGATGGCAATCAAAACGTTGCTTCAGGCTACAAAATGTATAGCCTTTCTCAACATCTGTTGAGTGAGAAAGAAGAAGTGAGAAAGAACACAATTTTTGTTTCATTTCTTCCCCCCCCCCCCCAAAAAAAGCCAAAATTCTTAGCAGGAAGAAGTTGAAAGCTCATGGTCTACAGCAATCTCCTTCTGCTAGTTTAAGTATTTCCGTTGTACAACTCAACACAAGGTTTTGGCATTAACGTCACATCTCACTGAATTAGTATACCCTGCAAGGTTAAATGACAATGTTCTTGTCTTCTATTTGCTCATTGGCCTCTAGGTCAGCCAATCTGAATCATGCCTCCATGGTAACAGGCTCTATCGCTACGAGAAAAAAAGACAAGAGGATTTTTTTTATCATCATCATCATCTACGGTCCTAGGCTTCTTTTTAAAACAAAACAAAACCAAAAACTGCTGCACATATTTGTCATGCAATGAAGTTTCAAAGAGCTAACCGGGTGCTTCTCTTGTCAAAACACCCAGACATAAAACACACTCATCGAAATATAAGGCAACAGAAAACGTGGCTTCTGCTAGTTGGCAAAAAGCTTGCAAATTCTCAGACCCAACTTTTGTATAGTTGAGGGGCAAGTGAAGGCAGTCTGCAGGCAACAAATATAGTCCCCAGTTGTTCACAGCAATGAATGACTCATAGGTCAGAATATGCCACCTGGCCCATTTTGTCCTAAGAACGCAGGGGAATGTCCGCAGCTGGCCTCTTCTGCAATTCCTTCCTTTGGCCAAAGATGAGCAATGACACAAAAACTACCATCTCTAAGGCTACCAATATACTAGGCCCTCCAAATTCACTGGGGTTAGGGATAAAGGACTACCATGAAAGTGGAAAGACCACAAATTAAAAAACCCACTATTTTTTAACCTGAGAGTAGACCTCTCTAGGAACCTTTAAGTCCTCCAGAACAAGTCTATGGTCAACACTTGTCAGACCTGACCACAGAATTGCGCTAGATGGCCTACAAATGCCAGAGAAGTGTTCTCTCTATAAATTTCTAAGTCCTTCAGTGTGACTTTTAGTGGAAGTTGACCACAAAGTTGTACTGAAGGACACAGAGATTCCTAGAGAGAACATATTAATCAAATCCATGAATAATCAAGTTCATCAAAGTTAAATTTGCAAATGTGGAGGGCTGACTGTATAAGCCTTGCTGTGGACTTGAATCTTGACAGTACATTACAGTCAGCCCTCCAAATCCACAAATCCAACCATCCACAGCTTGAAAATATTCCAAAAAAATATAAATTCCCAAAATCAAACCAGTGCAGTGTTTAAATTCCTGTACTGCAACCACAATGTTGTTAATTTGATCCCAGGGGCTCCAAGGTTGATTCAGCCTTTCATCCTTTCGTAGCTCAGTAAAATGAGTACCCAGCTTGTTGGGGGCAATTGGCTAACAGACTGTAAAGCACTTATAGAGTGCTGAGTTCACTGATAAGTGATACAGAAATGTACATGCTATAGCTATTACTATATAATGGAACTTTAGCCAATTTTGGTATCCATGGGGTACCATTATATATAATAGAACAATACCAATTTTGGTATCCATGTGGGGACCTGGAACCAAAGCCCAGTGGATACAAAGAGCTCACTGCACAAGTTGCAAGATCAAGGGCAACAAGTAGCTAATGCCATTGGATAGAAATAGGAAATCTCAATCAGCCTATCCTCCCACCCTCCCTCCAGCTGCTTAACTCCCCAAACAACATGGCTTAATTTGAAGCCCACTGGCTCATGGCTGTTTAAACCCAGCAGGTAGTAACTAACACTGCACATTGTTCACAGCTTTCTCTGCTGTCCTCAACTGAATGCTATATTTTTAAAATAGGCATTGTATCAAGGATGGGGAAGGTGTGTGGCACTCCAGATGTCACTGGACTGAAACTCCAACCATCACTACTATCACTACTGGATAACATGACTAGGGCTGATCGGAATTTCACTCCAAGAATATCTGAAGGGCTACACATTCTTCACCTGTGAATTATATGTTTCAGTACAGATTAGGATACAGCCTAAATACCCTGAAGGTACCAGTGTATTTGGGAGGGGGCCTTGCCCCCAAATACACCCAAATATCTTTGAGGATGGAGGGCATTTTTGTCACGTTTCCTCCTCTAGTCCATTTTAGGCTCTGGAAAGACCTTTTAAAAAAAAAAGGAAGTAAACCAGACATCACTTTTGATCACTTCCTGTTTTTAAAAATGCTTGTCCTAGGCCAAAACGATCTTGAGAGCTTTAAAAACATATTGAAAATGCTCCCTTGCCCCTGCATGGCATTTTGGGCAAAAACAGTTTTGGTAGCAGTGTGGTGAAATATGTGGCCCCCCACCAAGATCTCCTAGGGTGCTAATGCAGCCCCTTGGCTTCTCACAGTTGCCCACCCCTGCTCTAAAATCTTCTCGCTCTTTTCCTAATTTTAAAAATACTTCCCCAGGGCAAAAAGGAGGGAATACAAATGGCATAACTGCTCTCATACTCCCTAAGGTGCATGTGAAGGTGGGGGTGAGGGGGGGAAGACCCATGAAAACCCACTGAGGGGTACTGGGTGACCTGATGATCCTCACATGGCCTATGGGCTGCACTTTCCTCAGCTCAATATAGGGCTAAATCCAACTGTTAGTCCCAACCAGAGTAGTCCTGCAGAACCAACAAGACATTGTTTATGTATTTACAGCAGCCCCTCCCAATTCGTGGGAGATCCGTTCCAGACATGCACACACTGCAAAAATGGCAGCTCACAAATATTCAAGCCCCATTAAAAATAATGGTGCATGGGAGGGGCTTGTAGGTGTGCACCGCCATTTGGTCCCTACCTGCTTGTCTCTCCTGCGAAGAGTGAGACCACGGATTCAAAGTCTGTGAACGAGAAAGGACAACTGTATTTATCAAGTTCCCATTGATTCAATGGGATTATTCTAGTTGCAAGAAACAACTACATTTAGACAGACAGATAGACAGACAGAAAGTCCAATAGAATGAACAGAACTTGTTTAAGTATTTACTTATCAAGTTCCCACTGATTGAATTGGATTATTTTAGTTGCAAGAAGCAACTAAATTTAGGCCTCAAGATAGATAGATAGATAGATAGATAGATAGATAGATAGACAGACAGAGACAGACACACACAAACACAGAGAGAGGATCGGTAAATAGGTACACTTACTTAGTAGCCAAGTTGCTCAACCCATTTCAGGAAATTTGTGACACACATCAAGAGCTGGTTAAACTCAACCACACCTCAAAATTACCACAAAACATACTGCAAGGGACACTGCATTATGTCACATACATTAACATGTATTGATTGCAGAATGTAATGCTGGTTTGTAAGCCTCGAGAACCTCAAACTAGGCTTTCTCAAGAACCAATACTCAGTTAACAGTCCCAGAGGAAGGTGAGTATGGGGCTCTCCACTCTCAAAAAAATTCTTTGGACTCTGAAATAAATATGTGAATCAAATTTCAAGTATCTCTGGTCTGAACTCATCCAGTATGCTACTTTTGGCTATATGAGTTCTATGCTTGTCAGTATCGAGGCCAGACAGCTCAAATGTGTCAGCTACTGTTGGGATAGACTCTGTTAAATAAATAAAATCAAGACAGCTAGTGAAGCTGCTTTCTGTCCTTACAGTACTTCCAAGATCCATAGACTACAATAGATAACTTTCTGGGAGTGGCCTGCTATTTTCTCTCCCTACTCCTTAATAAGCAAATCATTCAAAATATTTACGACTCATCCTGCCTTAGAAAAAAAAATCCAGTTTCCTCAAAGGAAACTAATGATCAACTAAAGACATAAGACTCCATTCATTCTTATCCCTACATAAACATTACCTCTGCTCTATTACAGTTAAATGAAGCGTGGTCTCCTTTTATCTAGATATTGCAGGAACGTCTTACATCCATCTTTGCACTGACAACATACTGTGGCAGAAGAGACTTTGGCTCAACAGTGACTTCACACTCTGTCCCCTGAGTAGTAATAGCTTGAATGACCAAAAAGAAACCACACACCACCACTATTGAATAGTTCTTTTGACACCCAACTGCAATACCTTTTATAATTAGTACTGCATAAAGCAACTATGTGTTGCCAACTTGTCAAAACTGTGACGTATTCTTAACCCTGTGTGTGTGTCCCATCAAATCACAGTCAGCTTATGGCGACCCATGCATTTTGTAGGGTTTTCTTACGCAAAGAATACTTAGATGTGATTTTATCAGTTCCTTCCTTTAAAATATAGCCTACAACACCTGGAATTCATTGGCAGTCTGTCATCTAAGTACTAACCAGGGCTGACCCTGCTTAGCTTCCAAGATCACTCAGGATCTGGTGTTTTTAGGGTATTTAGGTAGGTCATATTCTTATTCCCTGAACAGACAAAACAGTGAGGATTCTTGATTTGGCCCCATACATTAGTTGACAGAGAGAGAGAGAGATGTGCATGTGGAAGACACCAGTAGAAGCAATATGCCTAAACCACAGTGCAATCTGCAATTTCTTTTTTTAAAAAAGAAGTTTCCTGCTACATGTGCAAAAGTGAAGTACTGATAGATTTGGGGCAGGGGATTCAGGTCTAGCTTTAAGCTAACAAATCTGCTGAATTCCAGCCAAACTCCCTCTGTCAATCATAGTATAATTATGGAAGTCATGTCTGTGGAACTGTACTCATCTATGATAAGGGGCCTATTCTCACCACAGAATTATAATTCTATCATTACACTTTAACTGCCATGGTCCAATCCTATGGGATTCCTGGGGTTTGTATTTTGATGAGGCACTAGATCTCCCTGGCTGAGAAGTCTCAGGGCCTTGCAGACTGCCAGAAATAGTGCAAATTGAGTCCACTTTAAGGGTTAGGGTTAATGCTAGGGAATCATGGGAATTGGTTTTTTTTCCTGAGACATTGAGCCTTCTCTGTCAGAGAGCTCTGGTGCTACAATAAAATACAGTTCCCATGATACCCTAACCCTAACCCTTAAAGTGGACTCAATTTGCACTATTTCTAGCAGTCTGCAAAGGCCCTAAATGTCCCTGAACTGCCAATCCTAGGATTGTACTGGATGCAGCCATGGCAGCTGAACTGTAATATTCACACTTCTGTATAATTATGTAGGCTCCTAGTCAATAAACACAGCATAATGACACAGAATAGCAGTGTGGACCATAGTAGAACACAAATGGGAGGGGGAGACATTTTAATTATTCTCCCCATGTTAATAAACATGCAAGTAAGGAACATGGAGAAAAGTTCTAACCCAGCCAGTTCACTGTTGTAGTAGTTTCAGTTTGCAATCAGGGGGAGTGGAAGAAACTTTAAAATGTGATCTCCATTTGCAGTGTGAAGTGAAACAGCTCAGTTAGACTCATTTCTGCAGCATGCATAGACCAGACCAGTATATCATGAACCCATTTAATTATCTATCAGATCAGAAGGGGAAGACAGTAGCTACACTTTGCTTCATTTCTAGTTTCATGTTTATTTAATTGTAAACAGCATTGAAGTGGTCACTATCGTTGAGGAAAACAATATGAACAGATGAATGAACAAATATCTGTAGGAATCTCAGTTCTCTTCTATCTGAATTATCTTCCATACAGAAAAGAAAAAAGAAAAAAAGGAATATGCCCCATATCAAGAAAGTACAGTTGGCCCTCATTATCCACATATTTTTTATCAAGTGATTCAAACATCCACAGTTTGAAAATATTAAAAAAAATAAATTCCAAATCACAAAGCTTGATTTTCTATTTTATGTAAAGTATACCATTTTACTATGCCATTGTATTTAATGGGACTTGAGCGTTCACGGATTTTGTTATCCACAGAGGGTCCTGGAACCAAAACTCAGTGGATAACAAGGATCCACTGCATTATTAGCTCCTTTATATACACTTACATTGAAAAATGGAAAAGGGGGGGAGGGAGGAAGAGAAGAGAATTAGCAAGAACTGTGAGAACCTAAATGCACAAATAATGTAGAAAAGGGAACAAAGGTCAGTGATGCCAGTTTTTCTCAAGCTATTGGGGGGCGCAATTATTTTTTCCAATGTGACAAGGACCAGCATCATAGTAATAGTTACAATTGTTTCTTCTTTTCGTAGAAACTCCTGGGGCTGGCATCTGGTGGCTTGAGGGCCAGGATTAGTCCATAGAGCCTTAAACCCAAACTAATAGATAAGATATGCCATGGAGTGCTGCTACAGAGGCCATTTGTTCCAAATAGTACACCTTCACTGAACTCTGTTTGTAACAATACATTGCATTCACTATATTTCCCAATGGCCCAAGTTTTGGGCAGCTAAAATGATTTATCATCTGGTGATGGCCAACCAGCAAAGTATCCTCATTTCAGCCCTGTCTAGAGTACATACATTTTTGCCAACTGCCTGGGAGTCTAGGAATAGCATCCAGGGGAAAGCAAGGACAAAGATACATGAATAATAATAATATAATAAATAATAATTTTTTATTTATAGCCCGCCCCTCTGCGTGGCAATCGGAGCGGGGCACAATAATTTTTAAAAACAGAACAAAGTTAAAAACATTCCCTCATCCCATAATCCCACCCTCCCATCCACTTAAAACAGAATTAAACTACAAACCAATTAAAAATACAACATTAAAATAAATTAAAAACATCCTAGATAACATAAGGAATCAGAAATAACGAATTAGGAACTCATCTCTCAGCTGACAGTTATTCCGGGAAGGCCTGCCGAAAGAGATCCGTCTTTACTGCTTTCTTAAAAGCAGCAAGAGTAGTGATAAGACGGATCTCGTCCGGCAGGCCATTCCAGAGTCTGGGAGCGGTTGCAGAGAAGTTGTCTTTAGACTGTGCTACTGGTGCTGACCCTGCTGATTCCTTCAGCTGGCCACTCAGATCAGGAAGGATCACCATTATCCATGTGCCCTGAAACAGAATGCCCTAGAACAGCCTCCCCCAACCAGATGTCATCCAGATGTGCTGCCCTACAGCTCCAGATAATAATAATAATAATAATAATAATAATAATAATAATAAT
>CM034703.1:159631541-159649384 GCA_020142125.1 Phrynosoma platyrhinos
GCCATTGCCTTCCCCTGAGGCTGAGAGCATGTGACTTGCCCAAGGCTAACTAGTGGGTTTCACAGCCAAGCTGGGAATTGAACCCTGGTCTCCAGAGTCTTAGTCTTGGTTGGAGATGCAGGCCCATCTCCATCGGGCCTAGCATAAGAAGAGGAGCCCTCCCTCCACTCCATCCAACGTCATCTTGGTTGGAGATGCAGGCCCATCTCCATCGGGCCTAGCCTAAGTGGGAGGTAAAATGTTGTTTTTTGTTATATGTAATTTTTATGCTGTAAACCGCCCGGATTGGACTACCAATGGGCGGTATAAAAATAAAATGTATTATTATTATTATTATGTATTATTAGTCCAACACTCAAACCACTATGCTATGCTGACCCCCTGTCTACTCCAATTACTACATGGTGGGATAACTGTAAAATAAAATAAAGCAAGGCTAACAATTATTTTTCTCTCTAGATTTTGCCAATAAAGTTACTGGTTTACAATCAATACAAGGAAGATCAGGCTGAGTATCCCTTATTTGATGCTCCAAAATCCAAAACTTTTCTCGTGGGTGGATGAGATAGTGACATCTTTGCTTGGTTCAATGCACACAATGGTTCATTGAGAGTTCAATGCGCAAAAATTTTCTTTCATGCACAAAATTATTTAAAATATTGTATAAAATTACCTTCAGGCTATGTGCATAAGATGTATATGAAACATAAATGAATTTAATGTTTAGAGCTGGGTCCCCATCTCCAAAATATATCATTACGTATATGCAAACATTCCAAAATCCCAAACTTTTCAGAGAAGGGAGACTCAACATGTATAGACAGATATTTAGTAGCTGTGTTTGGGCTAAGCAACCTAAGTGGCTAGACATACAGTTTAACTACAAAGTACTGAATAACAATGAATAACATTCCTGTTTCATTTGACCAACAAACAGTTTATGTTCTTCAACATAAGCATTCTTAAAAACTATAATTAAAGTTAAGTAAACTAGTAAAGCTGCCACTAATGGCAATATCATTAACTCTGCAAGCAATATTAAATTGGATATTTGTTCAACATACAACCCTTCCTTCCATTATGTCCAACCCTTACACATTTCATGGCCTCTGCAATGTTTCTTCTATTTATACAGTGGGACCTTGGGATCCACTGGAGTTTAGTTCCAAGTTCCCCCATGGAGATCAAAATCCGTGGATGTTCAAGTCCCATTAAATACAATGGCATAGTCAAATGATGCCTCTTATATAACATAATAAAATCAAGGTTTGCTTTTGGGAATTTACATATTTTTGAGTATTTTCTAGCCATGGATGCTTGGATCTGTGGATAAAGAATCCGTGGATATGGAGGGCTGACTGTACTTATCCACCGACCATCACTTACTCCTCATGAACTTGTCAATACTGTACAAATGTTGCAAAATGTCTAATACTCATTTCAAAATAAAGTTTGCAGTCTAAATATCTTTACTGAACAATACACATACTCATATTTCAACCAAAATTTGTATTGTATAGAAATGCTTGATGCCATTTTTCACTTTCTTGTGGGAAGGTGTGGTGATCTTCACTTCTTACTGCTCTGAATTCCTCTAAAACTTTACTATGTTTGTCTCTACCACTCCATTTTCTAATAAGAAACTGAAGCCCAAGAGGAGATCCATCTTAGCCCTTGAAGGCATCTGAATTAAAAATACTATTATTTACCTCCAAATGATTCAAAATGGACTTGGACTGCACTGATGATGTCCACAAACATGCATTTCAAACTAGTACCTAATTACCAGACTATCATCTCTCACCAGTGCCAAGGTAGTGATACACAATTTTAATCAATGTAAAACACCAACGTTTATGTCCCAAGCCAGTTGTCTTACTTTTTAACTTTTAAACAATGGGCCATAGATTAAAATTGTATCCTTCCCCTGGGCATGACTGACATCTCTATATTAGGGAAGTCACTATATCTTACTGTGTACCCTCTTACTCACGTGTAAAATAGAGATGAGATAAATTAATGCCCCACCTCACATTGGTACAGCAAGAATTTATGCATTAAAATAGTCACATACATACATACATACATATATACACAGTTCCTATGACAACAGGAGAATAGTTCTAGGACTGATGCAGGAATGGTTGGGTAAAACTGGATTTTGCAACATGAGAGGTAGAACTGGCTGATAGAGATGCTCCTTTTTGGTCTTAAGTGTTGAAATCATGTGATCAGATTTTTTGTTAAACAATAATCAAAGCAATATGTATGCTGGTGAGGCTCCAAGTTTGCCTTGTAATTAAAGAAATGAGAAATGTTACATTTTAATTTCCTGCTTTAGTAGGGCAAGCTATTATCACTCCAACTCTGAAGTTAAAATACTCCCAAGTACTGAAAGGGAAAGACTGTGATATGGGGGGGGGGGATGAGAAGGAGGAGAAAGAGAGACTTTTAATTAATTATCCTCAAGAAAGGTAGCATCAGAACAAACAAAGCTCTCCAAAACAAGATGTCAAACCAATTTTAAATCTGTACTTCATTTTTTAAAAAAAAGACTGAGTGAGCCAGAGAGAAAAAACTGACAGAGCATGTGGGCTGCTTGTGCCCACTCTCAATCAGCATTGAAGAGGAACTTAACGGGAATCAGGAGTGACTCAGAAGCTGTGCTGCGCACACAGTACACATTCGCAATGCAAAAATGAAAACCAGGCTTTATATGGAATAACACATCACCACAAGCCCTATTGACAAGACGCATACAAGGGAATCCCAGCACTCTTACACAGTCACATCCTTGGAAGTAGCAAACCCTTTTCCAGCTGCTGCTACCTACAACCCCAATGAAACACACAAAATGTGATCTGGCAGGATCGCTGCCCACTTTTGCTTTACTAATTCTAAAAGTCAAAGAAGTAAGTCAGATTGTGTGAGAGATTTCCTCCACCCCCAATCAGGTTTACCAGAGCTTAAAAACACTCTAGGGTTGTTGTTTTTTTGTTTTGTTTTGTTTTGTTTTGTTAAGTGTTAGGGGGGATTGATTTCAAAAAGACAGATGTTCCAAACTGAGACAGGTTTGAAGAGGAATGGTTTCCCCACCCTCACCTTTTTCAGATGTTTGGAGCTGCCATATTAGTGTTCAAAGGAGAAGCTGCAAATGTACAGCAGCTCCCCAGGCACCAGGCTTAAAGCCTTTGATGAAATAGTCAACAGGAAATCCATTCCTACACATTCTTGATCAGAGAGTTTGTCCAAAACATTGGTACCAAATTTATTTATTTGGCTTCTCCAACTTTTTTCCTTCTAGCAAAAACAGGGGTGGATGAGTTTGTCATCTTATTAGCCATCCTATGAGCAACTGTATAATTATGGGGTCTATGACCATAAACTTTTCCAGAATATCACACTTGGAGGTTGTCTGATCTCCTTTAAATATAGGTATTCCTTAGTGAAGAAAGCTAGAAGAGAATCAACTCATTTGAAGTGAGATGGTGGAGGGTATTCTACAGATACCCTGGACTGCCAAAAGGAAAAATAAATGGGTCCTAAAGCAAATCAAGCCTGGGCTTTTCCTAGAAGACAAGATGACTAAACTGAGACTGACGTATTTTGGACATATCATGAGAAAACATGACTCATTAGAAAAGACAATGAAACTTGGCTAAGTAGAAGCCAAAAAGAAAACAGTAGACACCATTAAAGAAAGCTAGAGTCAATCAAGGAAGCCATGGTGCTATGAGTTTGCAAAACTTGAGCAGGACAGTTGATGACAGGATGACTTAGAGGTCTCTCGTTTATAGGGTCACCATTTAAGTCGAAGTCAAGTTGATGGAAGTTAAAAATAACAACAACAATTTTAAAAATACATATATTCCTGGGCATGACTTCTTTAACAGAAAATGTGGTACCAGAATATGCTTCGATACCACAAAACAGAAGAGCAGTTCAATATCTTTCAGCAAACATTTTCTTTAAAACCATGTGCACATGCATAATGAAAAAATCAAGTTAGTTAAGTCTTGCACAGACAAAAACAACTTGAAGGGCTACTTTCAAACTGCATCCCCACCTTCATTTTTTGAAAATTTCCAATTTGGTAATCAAACTTAAGGGATGCGGTGGCTTAGAGGTTAAGGTGCCAGTTCTGACAATCGGAAGATCAGAAGGTTGGCAGTTCGAGGAACAGATGTCAATGATGGGGTGAGCTCTTGTCACTAGTCCCAGTTTCTGCCAACCTCGCAGTTCAAAACTATGCAAATGCAAGTAGATGTATAGGTGCACTTCGGAGGGAAGGTAACAGAATTCAGTGCAGTCATGCTGGCCACATGACCACCAGAGCTGGCTCTTTGGCTTGGTAACAGAGATGAGCACTGCCTACTACAGTCAGTTACAACTAGACATTCATGTCAAGAGACAATCTTTACCTTTACTTTTTTAACCAAACATATAGATCTATGCTTTTTAAACATACTATAGGTAGCTGGGGAGGTGCATTAATATGCTCTCTGCTTTTCTCTGTGTTTTGTTGTTCATGCATGCTCAGTAAGGGATTCTAAAAGCAGCTACTGTTTACTACAGATATACAGGTGCAACCTGACGTTGAAAATCTGTGTTTCTTCAGCCCTTCACCATCCTCTCAATGTCAATTCTAGTTAGACAGAAGACAAGGATGAAAGTAGGGCTAGACAAGCATAAAGGGAACTTTCCTATCAGAGGCTTTGTTAACTATGGTACGGATATATAAGAACAGGGACAACAACCTGACAATTCACAATCTTAACTCCAAAGATAATCTATTTGGCCAGTGCCAAGGTAGTGATACATAATTTTAATCAATGTAAGAGTTTTATTCATAAAAATAACTTGAAAAAAATAGGCCATTCTCTACACTTCCCATGTAAAACTCATGTATATTTGGACCATCCAGAGCAAGATAATCAATTGAGACCAAGTTCTCCACTGGTCGCAATACAGTCCATTAAAGCATGCAGAGAGCCATTCTAGGTGGCAGCTCTGCAACTTTGGGACTTTCCAAGAAAGCCAGCAAAGCCAGAACCTTTTATCAACAGGGAACATATGTCAACAGTAGGCACTTGGCGGTCAAGGACAGATCAATGGATTGCTGCATAAATTTATCTTATTTTATTTTATTTTCAATATTTTTTTACCCTTCTCTTCCTCCCTTAGAAAATCAGAGCCGTGAGCAAGCTACAAAGTCCACAGCATTATTTATATTTTAACACATTAAACTGAGTCAACTGGTCTTGACTTAGGCACTCACCCTGAAATTTTTTTTTTTAAATAAATAAACCCCTCGGGGGGGGATGCCTATAGAACCGAGGGCCAAATGCACAGATGGAACTGAAGCCAAGTATAGCAAACAGGCAGGAGATGTTGAAGGAGCAGGCGGTCACATACTTTTAAGAAACAAACCATGCTAGAAATACAGCTACTGTGAAGTTTGCCTCATGAACTTTGTGAATGATAGAAGCACGTGCTGTTTCTGGACACAAGTTTAACAGAGTAATCTGAATGACAGATGCAGAAGCTAGTCTGAAGCTACATTTCTTTTCCAGTGCTTGGTGAGACTGGATATTATCTGTCCTGACTCCTATTAAAATCCCAGGAGATCTCAATTCCAAAGCTGTACTTGATCTAAATTTAGCAAGGTAATGGAAATAGTTGGGAGGCATGTAATTCGTTTTAATATCTGTGCTTTTATGTTGCCAGGCAGCTAATTTCTGGGTGATTTTAAAGCACTCAGCCAGAGAGAGCAAAAAGCAATTGGAACATTGAGCACATGGTAAGTTATGAATTGATATCAGTGCTAATTCTAATTATGATACTCTTAGTGTCTGGGAGCAGGTTATTGACAGGTGAAATGGGATATATAGTCAAGACTAAACTAAATGTTCTGTCCAGAGATTCGAAAGGAAGTGTTGACATCCTGTGAAACTCCACCCCTTTTTTATCTTTACCACCACCACCACAATCATCATCAGTATAATATTTTGAAGTGCTCAAAGCACTTCATGTGTATTATCTGTTGTTGTTAACTGCCCTCAAGTTGACCTCGATTCATGGCGACCCTATAGATGAGACATCGCCATGACCTCCTGTCCTCCATGCATTGCTTTACAGCTTAGGAGGTCCTGTAAATTCATTCCCATGCCCTCCCTGACTGAGTCTATCCATCTCGCATGGAGTCTCTCTCTCTCTTTCTACTGCCCTCTACTTTCCCTAGCATTGTTGTTTTATTATTCATCCCTTCTCATGATGTGGTCAAAGTACAACAGTCTCAATTTAATCATCTTAGCTTCCACGAAGAGTTCAGACTTGATCTATTCAGCCACCCATTTGTTTGTCTTTTTGGCTGTCCACAGTATCCTCAGCACTCTTTTCCAGCACACATCTGAAATGCATTGATTTTTTTAATGCACTTTCCTCACTGTCTAGCTCTCGCATCCATTCATAGTGATAGGGAATAATTCTAACAATTCTAGTGTTCAGTTGTGTATTTTCTATTGATCCTTAAAACCTCTAAAACAGCTCCAGCCATTTTAACTGTCTGTGTTTTTTAAATCTTATGTTTTAAGGAGTTACAATGGACCCTTCCCATCAGTGGGGGATCAGTTCTGGGGGTCCCCACAGATGAGTAAAAATATGAACACTCAAACCCCATATTATTAAATAGGGGTGATGTGGGCGTATCTGCATCAGTGTCACCGAACACATACCACCACTGAATAATATACGGTGTGGCAATCCACAGATGCTCCAATCCGTGGAAGGCTAGCCCGCCAATGTGGCAGTATTTTAACTGTATTTTAACTGCTTTGAAAAGGGTTTATTTGAGTATCTAACATTTTAAAATGTTTTTATCTGTTGTATATCACCTCAGGACCCAAGTAGGTTGAGAGCCAATAGATGGTAGTGGGGCTGATTAACGTTGTTATTGTTGTTTTTGTGTGTCTTCAAATCATTTCTCACTTACAGCACCCCTAAGGTGAATCTGCCATGGGGTTTCCTTGGCAGGATTTCTTCAAAAGGGTTTTATTTTGCCTTCTTCTGTAGTTGAAAGTGTGACTTGCGCAAAGCCATCCAGTGGGTTTCCATAGCCAAATGAAGATTCAAATCTTTTGTACAACAGCCTCAATTTAGTCATCTTAGCTTCCAGGGAGAGTTCAGACCTGATCTCCCAAAGCCCTAGTCCAACACTCAAACGACCACACTTGCACTGTCCCCCAGCTTTACTTAAATCCCACCTTTTCCCCCAGACTGAGACTCAAGGCAGCTTACACATTAAACAGATTAGAATTAAAAACATACAAAAAGTCAATGGGCCTTTGCAGACTGCCAGAAATAGTGCAAATTGAATCCACTTTAAGGGTTAGGGAATCATGGGAACTGTATTTTATTGAGGCACCAGAGCTTTCTGACAGAGAAGGCTCAGTGTCTCAGAAAAAAAAAGCAATTCCCATGATTCCCTAGCACTAACCCTAACCCTTAAAGTGGACTCAATTTGCACTATTTCTGGCAGTCTGCAAAGGCCCAATATTAAAACTGAATTAAACTATTAAGCATATTGGGTTTTTAAAAAAAATACACTTTAAAAAGATGAATGAAAAAGTCTCTACCTGATGACAGAAGGACAACAAGGAGGCATCCATTTTAGCCTCTCCAGGGAGAGTTCCAAAGACTAGGGGCAGCCACTGAGAAGGCTGTGTCTTGTGTTCCCACTGTTGAACGTCTGTTAGCTTTAGACCTACAACATCTAAGGCTTTATAGATCATAACAGCACTTTAAATTGTGCCCAGAAACAGATCAGCAGCCAGTGAAGCTGTTAGAGCAGGGGAGTTGTATGATTTTTGTAATCAGGCAAGTGCTTTAAGTAATTAAATGAATAAAATCTAGTTCTTTTCATATCAACAAGATCATAAGAACAGTTAATATCTTTGCTTAAGGGATCTAGTGGCAGAAGCAAAACTCAAGCCAAGACCCTTTTGATTCATAACTCAGTCTCTTAATCACTACCTATTTCCAGGCTCAATGGCTGTGTAAAAAAGACTTGCAAGGCACTGTCTGTTTAGCAAACACTCAAGAACCCCCCCCCCCCCCTGCAAGCTTCTAAAGGCTTTCAAGAAGGGCTTCACTATCCTTCCCAAATCTCCACTCACTGACTTCAGCATACTCCTTTTCCTACATTTAACTTTTTAGCCAACTCAACATTCTTGATAAATAAGAGACTTGAAATTATAATAATGCCCATCTATGCAAGCCTGGAAAATGGGCAGTATGCAAATTTAAGAAAACCAGGATTCCCTTGACAGGTCTGAGCTACTCAAAATGGCTGTAGTTCTCTTTCCCAACTTACCACTACATTTTTAAGTCCCATAAAGTCTCACAATTTTTCTTCCTTTCCTCTTCCTCTTCCTCTTCCTCCTCCTCCTCCTGTCACTCCGTCAGAAGTCAAGATTTCCTCTAAATAAAGTCAACAGGGCCAAAAGGAGAGAATGAATCTCCTACTATCCCATTCCACACATCAGTTGGACACCTGCATACCTCACCATTTTGGAAGTGACAATGCTGGGTTTAGTGCAGTGCTTCTCAAATAGTGGGGCTTCTCAAATAGTGAGGCTCCGTAAAGGGGGGCGCGAACACTGGAGATTGTCCCAGCGCATCCCCAGTAGCAGCCCGACCTGCTCTATCCTGATTGGCCAAACCCGCCCGTGTGACTATTTACAGTCGCGGGGGGGGCGCGAAATGTTTTCTTCTTCCTAGGGGGGGCATGACAGAAAATAATGGAGCACTGGTTTAGTGAAAGGTCCACCTGTATCAATTCTTCTTTCAAGAGATCTCAAAATCTAACATTCTCCCTCTCAAGAAATGTGTTCAAGTGTTAAAATGCCAGAATAAACATAATGCCATGTTACTCTTTCCAGCTTGAGAATGGATACCCCTTCATTCATTCATTCATTCATTCTATATCCCACTTTCTCCTGAATGGGAATCCAAGGCAGCCTACAATAAGGTTAAAATAAGATACAACTAAAAACCACGATATAAAAGTTAAAACACAATTAAACTACTATTATGTAAAAACACCAATAATTTAATCATATGGAAAGCTGGATAAAACTCAGGGAAATGATGTGTGAAAACTGGAAGAAGGAACATCAACAATGTAAGATATGAAGATGACAACATATTATTAGCAGAAAATAGCAAAGACTTGAAACATCTATTCAAGAAAGTCAGGGAAGAAAGTTCAAAGGCGGGGTTCCAGATGAACATTAAGTAAACAGAAATAATGACTACTTAATTAACTTTAAACTGGATGGTCAAGACACTGAAACAATCTAAGACTTTTTATCCCTTAGCTCAAAATGGACAGAGTGGTTAAGCAGCTATGAAGGAACTAGATAAGATCCTCAAGTATAAAGATACATCAATGAATACCAAAGTCAAAATCATCTGTGCTATAGTATTTCCTGTTTCTACATATGGATGTGAAAGCTGGACAGTGAAGAAAGCTGTCAGGAAGAAAATCAACTCATTTGAAACATGGTGCTTAAGATTTCTATGGATACCCTAGACTGCCAAAGTGACCAATAAATGGTTCCTAGAACAAAGCAAGTCTGAAATCTCCCTAGAAGCCAAAATAACTATACTGAGACTCACAAAACAGTGGTACCTTTATTGGACCAACCAAAATACATAAAATGCATGCTGTGGAAAATATGTTAAAAGCCAGGGCATATTTTGACAAAATCCAGGCTTGGGACTAATTTTAATTTTTCTTTTTTCCACCTGTACGATTTTTCATAGCTTTGCTGCAACATATATTTTGTGTACATTTTGGTTGGCCCAATAAAGGTATCACTGTTTTGTGGATTTCTGATGTTATTGTACTTTGCCACATGGTCAACATGGCTCCCCCTGAATATATATATATATATTAGGACAGTCATACAGTGGAACCTCATCTGCAGACTTGCCATCTGAGAATTTAAGCATCCATGGACAGCAAGTCCCATTGTCCCCAATGGTGGTGCATGCTGTGGGATGGAAAGCAGAAAGAACAGCTAGCCTCCCACAGCAGAGAATTCCATACACTGGAAGTCACCATGAAGGAAGCCCTTTCATATGTTCTCACCAGAACGTCTTCATCTCACAATGAAGAGACATGAGAAAAACCTACCCCTAGGTTCCAAGAAAACCCTGTGATAGGTTCACTTCAGGCCTGCTGTAAATTGGAAACGACTTGAAGGCAAACAACACACACAGGTTCCTAAAATTCACGCAGGCTCCTATAGCTTGTATAACGTAGTGTTAGAAGAGTATATAGACAGGAAACAGCAGCAGGGTACACATCTTTTGCCACTTATCCTATTGATGGGAGACAACCAGTACTCCCTTCCAGGTGAGCAGTAAATCCCTTTGTATTGTGTCTATTAGCTTGAGGGGTATGTGAACAGGGATGGCTTACTTTTTCAATATCTGCACAAGTAAAAAAATAAAATAAAATAAGAGCCTTGTGTTAAACAATAATCTGATCCACTGAAGCCCTCTATTGCAAATTTAGGAGCTTTTACTGGTGTTTTAAAACCCCAGGGTTATTTTTCTTTCTTACATGCATTCATATGTGTATATATAGACAAATAGTGCATATAGATGCCCACACCAAAGAGAGTAAATGCTTCCCTGTGGCTAAAATGCTTCTCTTGTCAGTGTTAACTGTTTCACAAGAAATATAAGCACATTGCACTTGGCTTAAGTTATCAACTGCAGTTTGTAATTAGTCATGTTCATGAAAAGAACATGAACAGTATGCTAAATTATGAATGAAAAATACCTTCAAATTAGCCTCGCCATGGACCTTCAGTTGAAGACGAATGTGTACTGACGTCGTCAGCTCTGAACAAATTCCCTCAATTCTCAAGCAGTGACAGAAACTATCCTACAGTATACCCACCTCCAAATGCTGCTAATGCCACATCATATTCAAGTTCATCAATGCTGGGTGTTTGCATGTCAGTTCTCAGAAGACTCATCAAACTCTTACTTCCCATGTATAATAGCCCATTTTTATTTTTACGGCCAGTGCAATATCACTATAAAAATAGCTTGGCCTTGAGGCACATACGTACAGCTCGGAAATAAAGCAGGCTTGCTCAGGCCACAAGAGCAAACTGAGAGACCTAAAAGCCATCTATCTTGTTCTTCAGTGCTTAGCCCTTCTAAATTGTTTTAGGGTAGACAATGTATATTCAAATTCTACAGAAGTCAATATTCACTCAGGCCATTAAAAACATTAAACAGAGAAGAAAGAAACATTGCATTGCCAAAATCCAGCCTTGTTGTTGTTGTGTGCCTCCAAGCCATTTCCAACTTATGGCGACCCTATGGAGAACCTATCAAGGGTTTTGTTTTGGCGTGTTTCTTCAGAGAGGATTTGCCATTGCCATCCTCTTGTTTAATGGATTTGAACCCTGGTCTTGAGTCATAGGTCAACACTCAAACCACTACACCACACTGATGCTCATCCCTTCCTAATCACATTGCCTCAGAACCTGACCACCCTCACTGAGCATTCATTCAAAAGGGGCTGGAAAATATTGTGTTGCCTGTCAACTTATGGCAACCCCATGACTTTCTCAGGGTTTTCTTAGGCAAGGAATCCTCAAGAGGTGGTTTGCCAGTTCCATCCTCTGAAATGCAGCCTTCAGCACCTGGTAATCATTTGCGGTCTTGTCAAGACCATTTTGTACCCTGGTCTGGAAAATTACATGGATCTGGCCATTGAAAGGAACTGGAGCAATAGTAATGGGGTTACTACAGTTCAAGTGGCAGGTGCATGAGTCAGCATTTGGCAAGCTGTGCATCATGGGAGATCTGATACAACATGCACAGTGGATGAGACCAGCCAGGTATGGATCATGAGAGATCCAATGCAGCAGGCACTGGGGATGAAACTAGTCAAGTTTCATTAGTGCATGGCTGTCGCATGTTCTCAAGAGGACCACCTATATATGGGAGAGTCAGAATCTCTGTTGTTGGTTAGTTGTGGTTGGTGATTGGTGAAGCACTTTGTTAGTCTGTATAGCTGTGAGTATTCAAGATAGATGTCTGGTGCTCTATGTATCTTTGTAAATATCTGCAAGAAAGATTAAACTCCTTGTTGAGTGAATTCTTGCTGTCCAGAAATTCATTTCTCCAAGCTGAAAGTAGCAGCCTTCATGTGGGAGGATTTTTCCTGTGCCATCTGGAGCAAGACTCTTCACAGAAGACCATCTTCTGGGCATTCTTACATACGTGTATCAACTCTTCATGTATATATGCTAGATCCTGCCTGTCTGCATATCCCAACAGGTCTCTCATTACAGTACTAACCAGGACTTACTTTGCTTAGTTTCCAAGGTCAGACAGGATGTACTGCTTTTAGAATATTTAAGCATTTTAGGGAAAGCATTAGAATCTGTTTATTCCTCCTGATGGCAGCAGAGCTGAGAAACTGCTCTTCAAATGAATTAGCAGCAAACAGAGGAGGGAGGGAATTAATGAAACGAGAGCTCCTATGGGTTGTCCTTTCACTTGGTGCTACTATTAGCATATTAGAGTCACCAAACAATTGTGAATGCATTACTATTAGGCAGTGCCCATTAAGATTTTCTTCCATTCATATCTGCACAGTCTGTACCAAGGGATATGAAAATACTGAATCCAGTCCCCAAACACTTTAATGACAGCTTTCATTTTCAGTATCTTTCAATGTTCTAATTCCTTTAATGCAGGCACATGGTGATATGCATCATCCTCTGGTCTTCAGTTGATTATGGTGCAATTATATATGTGTGTGCACACACTAGAAATTATAATTTCTCTATGACTCACCAGAAAAAGCTTTTCCCCTTCTCACTTCCTACCAATTAAACAGAATCTTTTAAGCATCTGCCCTTTAATCAATTAAGTGCAACTGCACTTATATATAAACAAATCCTCAATATAGCTCCTTTTCAAAAATACCGAAGAAATTAACTTAACATTTTGCGGTTTTAAGATACAACCTATTTTGAGAAGTAAAGGTCAGCTCTGAAATTAATTTAACCCACCCACCTACTTTGATAGCAGAATCAACTGAACCATGACTTTAAACTCCTAGCCCATTAAAATTACCTGCCTTTCAGTCATTTTAATTGATTAAGTTACTAATTAAACATTTCTCATCCTGATTTTTCCAAAACATGATTTTTAGAAATTTTCTGGAAAACATGCTTCAAAGTAATCATCACTAAATCTGCAAAATTCAAACAAAGCTAATTTGAACATTCTTTCTCTGAGTACATTAGAAAGGAATACTGAAAGAAGAGGAACATTTGGCACTCCGTGTCTTAGGCTACAACTTCTATAATAATTTACTATTGTCCAGGCTGCTTAGAGCTTCTGAGAGATGAAGTTCAAAACTGTGATTAAATTCTAATCAGTCAGAAGGCTGTTAGCCAGAGTAACTGAAGTATCGACTTAACTGAGGTACTAACTTGTGAGTACCCCAGTTGAAATCTAACCTTAAATCACTTGTTTGTGGGGTATGTGCCTTCATGTCATCTGTCAACTTACAGAGACCTCATGAATATCACAGGGTTTTCTCAGGCAAGGAATACTCAGGAGATGGTTTTGCCAGTTCTTGACTACAGTACAACTGACTGAAGGCACATCTTCCTGTTTTGAACCACATGAGTGAAATTTATCAGGCAGCTTGTGTAGTGATGCTATTACTATGGTTCAATAAATACAGCTGGAGAAATAGTAACCAGTGAGATGGCATGAATCACAGAAGAAGAAGATATAAAGCAACAGCAAAATGAAGGGGAACTAGACTGAAGAAAGCATAGTACCTTTGGACCCATTTAGCACTTAAGAACCAAAAGGAATCTTATAGTGGGCCCCTGGTATCCGCTAGGGTTTGCTTCCAGGACTGCCCATGATACCAAAATCTGTGAATGCTCAAATCCCATTACATACAATGGCATAATAAAACTGTATCCCTTATATAAAATGGCAAATCAAGGGTTGCTTTGGGGGAATTTTTACTTTTTTGGAATATTTTCAAACCATGGATGGTTGAATCCATGGATGGCTGAATCCATGGAAATGAAAGGCCAACTATATATTAATAAGCCAAGAAGCCCAATGAAGTGTAAAGTAACAAGTTTTCCATAGGCCTCATCAGTCATGCCTTTTAACAGGTCATCTTGGACACAGCATTTAGACCCATGTCAGCAAAATGAAAACAATCTGTAGCACGGAAAGCTGGCTTACTGAACCCAACTAGTTTATTGAAACCAACTAATAACAAGTAAGAAAACCAAACACCTAGCATTTCGTTTACCAGCTTGCCAGCTTGTACAGGCTTCCGGGTTGTATTGTAGTCTCCAAAAGATGAGAAAGAAAAGAACACCTTGCACTGTTTCTTATTTTCCAAGTGCAAAAGGGGGGGGGGGGTTCCCTATCATTCCTCTGAGCCACTGTATAAGATTTAGTTTATTGAGACCAATTAATAAAGCAAACTTAGGGATGAAACAGACAGCAGCTAAGGAGCGGTTTGCCACCGCCCCTTTGCTCGCCAGGTTGGGGCCACAGCAACCACATGCCACAACCCCAACCTGGCATTTTCCCAGCTCAAAAAGGAGCAGCAGAAAGCTGTGCCTTTTTATGCCAGGAAAAAGGTGCCTTGGCCACCACTCCTGTGAATTTTCAGCATTTCTGCATTGCAGCATGTGTAAACATTGAGCTGCCGAAACACTGTGAAGCCACCACACATGCAGTCAGCTGTGCAGATTCCCAGCTCCTTGGGGGCATGCTGCTGTCTGAACGCCTTGTCCTCATGTCGGCAGGAACCCAGCTCTTACCTCCGGTCTGTTCAGCCCCTAAGTTTCTTGGATCACTGGGGAAAGCCCAATCTGTGGCATATATTTTTGTTAAGCTTTTGAACTTACTTGGACAATACAAGAGCCACAAAAAAGCTTCATGACACATTACCATAATCACTGGGGCCACATCAGATGGATCCAAGGATGGACCTCTGCAACCCGCAGAAGGGAATACATGTAATGGCATCACAATTAGAAATGGCTGGATATAAATATAGACTGCCCTCAATGACAGATCTGTCCAATTTAGAAAGCTTACATTCTGAGAGTGAAAGAAGAGGATCTGTAGCAGGGGTAGGCAACCTAAGGCCCAGGGGGCCGGATGCAGCCCCCTGAGACCTTTGGACCAGCCCAGGCCGGTCCTGCCGCCGCCGCCGCCGCCCACCATGATGATATTGATTATTGTTGTTATTACTTGTTCTTGGGTTTTTCTTGGCAAAATCTCCACAGGGGTTTTGCCATCATGGCTTTTCTGAGGCTGAGACAGTGTGCATGCATCCCTGCTTGTTTGTGGGCCTGCCTTCCAGTCGTTTCCATGATGATAATGATTATTGTTGTTATTACTTGTTCTTGGGGTTTTCTTTGCAAAATCTCCACGGCGTTTTGCCATGGCTTTTCTGGGGCTAAGAGAGTGTGCATGCATATTTTTAAATTTTTATTTTATTTTTTAATTTTAATTTTTATATTTATTTATTTGTGCTTCAGGCCCCCAATTGTCTGAGGGACAGCAACTCAGCCCCCGGCTCAAAAAGGTTGCCTACCCCTGATCTGTAGTATGTGGTCTGCACAAACTCAACAATTAGCAACACCTGGACTGCCAACTAACTATTCCATCTGCTCAGAAAGGGCTCGAACAGTCCCCTCATGATGCCTCTGAATCTGTGCTGCAACCCACAACCCTAGGCATACAATGAAAACCTATTGAGAGACAGAAAAGAACCAGAATGCCCATAACCAACAACAAGCACAGAATGCTGAATTTCCCCTGATATTACTTGTTACAATACAATACACTATTGGTGCACATACAAGTTGACTATAGTTTTTGTGGCATGGACTTTGAACTGATAAATCATGGGTTGTAATCAGCCAGCAACACACAATCAGAAGCCATGGTATGTGCCAATGTCTTTACTGAAAAGACATAATTTATAGCTATCACCCTGACTACAGCAGCTGCTGCACCATGGAGAAAGGAGTGAAATTGCTTAAAACTATCATTCCCCTGTTGCAGGTACAAATAATGGTAGGCATGATGTCTCAAGTAAGAAACACAATGGAAAACTATTGTAGTTCTAACAATCATAGGACTCTGGAATTTTAGGGAAGAAGGTAATGCTCCCAAGCTCAATGATGTATAGATCACTGAGTGGAGTGGCAGAACTGAGTAAGCTTAGGAAAGTATATTATCACCACACAGTTTCACATCTGTAATGTTAATAAGATGGTATGCCTCACATTATGGTTCTGAGAATGAATGTAAAATGCTGTATACATTAAGTGTAATTAAAATAATGAATAGCTATTGTGGGGGCTGGGGGAAGGCAATTACATGGTAGTGGCTGCAGGGCACATTATCCCCAGGAAAAACCTCCACTATCTAACCTGCTCATAATTGTTACTAATTTAAAAATGCATACAGGGATGAAGGGAAAGATTATAACTACACTTGTCTCTCCACATTCACGGGGGTTGGGGGCACAGGACCCCCATGAATATGGAAAAATCGCAAATAACAAAAACACTATGTTTTTACCTGAGAGAACACCTCTCTAAGAATCTCAAGTCCTCCAGTGCAACTCTGTGGGCAACCTCTGCCAGAAATTGACCCAAGAATTGTGATAGAGAAGCTACAGAGGCCTAGTAGTGTGTTCTCTCTAGAAATCTCTGGTCCTTCAGTGCAACTTTTGGTTAAAGTTGACCATAGAGGTGTGCTAGAGAACATAAATATCCCTAGAGAGAACATATTAATAAAATCTGTGAATAATCAAAGCCACAAAAGTCAAAGCCACAAATATGGAAAAGTGAATGTATTTCTCCTCTCCAAGCAGAGCTACTTTTCTGGTTGGTACATAACCTGAAATTATCAAATCAATCTTGGTTTGGGGAAAATCACTCAAATCACAATTGTCTAGTATAATGTCAAAACAAAATAGGAAAAAATAGGAACCCTTCTCTTAAGCTCTGCAACAGCGGGAAAGAGCAAAAACCTGTGCATCATTATGAGCTTTCAAATTGTTTACAGCATCAAGAATGCAACATCTGAATGGGGCCACGGTTACATATTATAAGGAGTCAATGTCTCAGTTATATTTTATAAGGAGATATCTATCCTAGAGAGTCAGAAGTGCACCATTTTAAATCATAACTTATGTCAAGCTGTAACCAAATGGGACAATTTCCTCCAATTTCTAAGGAGTAAAGTTATACTGGGTGTACTTTGGCTACAGCAAATTCCAACTTGCCCTGCAATACAGCCTAAACCATAAAAACCATCTCTAAAGCACATTATGTCCCTATATCCATTTCACAGCAAAGTCGACTGTAAATACACAACCAAGACTACTGCCATTGGTCTTTGGAAACTATATTTTCTTTGGCTGCACTTCAGTGTTCCTCCTGTTTGTTTACAAATTTACTGGTTGAGCGAAAATGGATGTGCTTAGGGAAAAAAAATCTGCCTAAATGTCTGTCATCCCATCTTTACATCCTCACCAAGGGAATGTATGATTCTTAACACTATAGGACTTGATCAAAAACTGAAAGTAAGCGAGTTATAGCTTGTCACCTCAATTTTAATTAAATCTTTCTCTCATAATGCAGAGGACCTTATCCTTCTTTAACCAGTAGGAGGTTGCCACTTCTTTACCTGTATCTATGGAGGATTGGGGGATTTAGTCAAAGATACAAACATGA
>CM034703.1:159651980-159668542 GCA_020142125.1 Phrynosoma platyrhinos
TCAGTCTCTAAAAGGTTTGCCATCACTGATCTAGGCCATTATATTTGGGCTGGTTTCTTCCACACAAATGTAAAACTCTGTCTTTTCCAACTTTAGCAGCAGCAGCATCAACAGTATCATCCCGCCACCTAGGAGCCAAGGTAGTTTACAAAAATTAAAACAGATGCAGATAAAAGTTCACATCATTAAAATAATAAAATAACATTCTAAGTGGATTGCTAGTTCACTCAGCAGGCAAAAGCAAGCTGTAATTCCTTGGAGGCAATAATAATATGCATGAATGCTAGCACTATCAATGCATATGTGTCAATGTGAGGAGTTGTGAGAGAATTCTCAGGAAAGAAAAAACTTCCTTTAGTGATCATCTAGGGCAGTACTAACCCAAGGGGTGGTCTGTGGACCCCATCAGTCCACAGACCATCAGCTGTTAGTCTAAGCAAGTTTCCAGGAAAGGAAGAAACAACTGTAGTTAATGGTCATAAATATGGTGCCAGCTGCCAACAGTGAGGAATGATGGGAGTTGTGGTCCCACAGCATCTGAAGAGGCTGAACTTTGCCCACCCCTGGATTATAGTGATGGCCCACTGCCATTAAAGTCTTGATCAGATATGTTAAAGCTTCCCAAATTACTTCACTGTAATTTAATTACAGTTTAAATTATAGAGGGGTCCACTGCAACCTTTGCATGTAACATATGAAATACAAAACTTGTCAAACTAAGAAAAAATGATACAGTTTATGCACAAGTATACTCACTATAGAGGCTTCTACTGTTGATAATCAAACCAAGGTAAAACATCCCTGCATAGTCTTATGATATTGACACTAGAGACACATGGTGAAAGGAAAAGACAATCGAAAGACAAATGTCAACTGTAGAATGAAAACAACAGAGTTAGCTAACAGAAGTGCATTTTGAAAGAAAATGAGAAAAGCTAGCCAAGGACTGGCACTCAGGACTAGAAAGGCTGAAGTGAGGTACAAGTCATCTCTCCAATCCAGATTACGGTTAAACATTTCACTCAAATTAATGGCCTTCAAGCAATAAAGGCACAAATATAACATCTCCTGAAATGCACAGTCTGAGTTGACAGAGCCAGATTTGGGAGCCCATTCCCATGGCTCTCCTCCCGCAGATTCTCCCCATTCTCTTTTCAGCAGTATGGCATCACATCAAGTCTGCACAACACGGATACTAGTCATAGCTTCCTTTAAACCCAAGGTCAGCTTTCACCAGGGCCAGCTTTTCCATTAGGCAGGGTGAGGAAAGCGCCTCAGATAGCAGAGCATGAATGGCTGTGAACTGATGCCTTCCTCTCACACTCCAAGAACTTACAGCATTTACTGTAGGACTTTGATAACTAAATGTAAATGCCAGCACCGAGAATCAACTAGATGGGCTCTCAAGAGTGTGGCACAGGAAGGCTCCAGATACCCATTTCTGCTGTGGTAATGCTGCAGCCAGTGCACAGCTCTCCAGAAACTACCCACACACCTTATGCTAAGGTGCCTTAAGAGCAAGGCCTCCTGGGAAATGTGACTGTGAAGATAGCCATGGCAGCACAGATGGTTTCAACAGCCATGAAGCCTTGATATGAGGAAGGGCCACTCAGAATGAGGTATTAGGACTTAAGCAGCAAAAGGAAGAAAGAGAGAGTACATGACTACAGCAGCAAGGCACAGTCCTCTTGTTTGAGCATTGTGTCACTCTGTTTAAACCCACATATTGGCAGATTTGGCAAACCAACTTCAAACCTTGGTTTCACTATGACTGGAACTACCGTAAATCTAGGAACATATTGTACAGCATGGTTAATGCTCAATAGGGGAGGAAAGGGAGAAATTGACATGATCAAAACAAACAATATGACAAACAGCCTGCTCCCAATTTACACCAGCACCAGGCAAAAATGCATGGAACAGACAAACTCAGACTCACAACTTTCAACTCCTCTTAAACAGTATGCATAAACAGATGTTGGAGGAACAACCAGTTGTGCCCTCCATCCCTAGTCCAGACCACTGTCATGCTACTACTACTTCCCTTTTATCTGAGTCAACCCAAGAAGCTTTATTTCTCCACACTGCACCTCATCCACACTCCCCAAGAGCCTATTAGCTAAAGACCTAAATAGATGGAAGAGAAAATCTTGTAACTCATATCCAGGAAGAGGAGACATTTTAGTCCTCTAGCATGATGTTTTGTTGTAGAATTTGCATAAAACTAGACCTATAAGGTCGTATTTCATGACACTGCCCATGAAGAATTGTAAACAAGGTCTCCATGTTTTAGCCACCTCCCATGTACAGTTCTAATTTAAGCAGACAAGTAGTATTTTGTAGGTGGGGTCCTGACCCTTCATACTGTAGCTTCTCTTAAGGCTCAAGCTTACTCTTGGGTCAACAACAAAAAATAACCATTCCCTAGAAATATTAATCATTCAAACTGCTCCCCAAGTCAAATGGTAAGTCTTGCTATCCTCCCAATAAAGAATGGACAAACTCAGGGAGACTGTCCTCATCCTAGTCATTCTCATCTCCAGTAAGATGACCAGTAACATAAATCTCCATTCTCCCTAAAAAAAAAAAAAAAAAAAATTATACTGAAACTCACAATAACCTTAAGTTTGGTACAATATCCAGGATATACTTTTAAAAGTACTTCTTCACAAAATGCACACGTCTAGTCTTTTTCCATATAACTCAATTAACTTCTAACCAAATTTTCAAAAATAGCTCCACACTATCCTTCTAAGGATAATATAAATTACCAGTAGCATTCCTTCAGGCTGCAACCTAATGGATCCTGAAACAGTACCCTAGGAAGTTTCAGATCTCCCCCTCCAAAAACAGCAGGAGTGAAGAGAGAGAGATTTAACCTTGTAAGTCTACTCCGTGAGGCTGCCAAACCTTCTGCAGCCCTGACACTGATACTAGAGAAAGTAGGAAAAGAATGAGGCGTACAAAAAGCACAAGGAGGAAGTTTCCAGGAGATCCATGGGAGCTGAAGTCTTCCCATGTCCCGGCATATTCCAGAGTGAAGAACTACACAATCCTTGGAGCTGGTACAGTTCATTTACCTTCCAGTGGAAACAGTTTAAGGGGTGAAAGAAGAAGGAGAAGAATGCTCCTCTTTCCCACCAGTTTGAGAAAAGGTGACTCTTCTGCCTTTAGATCTCTTCCCTATACTTGCTAGTAGAACTGTTCGGTCCATTACATTTTGATTTCACTGATCTGACAGCCCTTTCATTTTTAGTCTTTTTTTTTCTTTTAAATTCATAAACTATTGGTTGGTTTTTTTATATTTCACAGATTTAATATATACTTTAATTGACAGAGTTCAAGATGCTATTGAGTGCCAATAAAAATAATCTATCTTATCAATGTAATAATCACTGTATATTTTATAAGAGAGTTATTTTTTGGCAGCATGTCTAAAAGTTCCACTTTTTTAGAGTTTTATTTTTTTAAATAAAAATACAAGATATGCAAGTTACATAAGTAATCATTAAATGAATAAAAGCGAGGATTTGTGATTTTGAAGATTTTTTGACTTGTACAAACCAGCTCTGTTTCTAGTTTAACAATTTCCAAAAAGTGAATGCTGACTTCCTATAGACCCTGTTTAATCTTTTAGGTGCTCTTTACTACAGTAGTAGTAAATATGTTTATAATATACAGTACTTCCTTCAAATTAGATAGGAAAAATCCATGTTTATTTAATTCCACACTCACCAAGTCCTCCTGCATTTCTTAGAAAACAACTGTATTCCTCCTGCATAAATAAAGCATATATTTGACAGCCCCTTTCAATCTGATTTTTCTGATTGAAAGGCTCTTCAAAGTCCATTAACCTCGCAGTTTTAAACTTTTTTTCCTTAGTTTTGAATGTGAAAATGCTTGGCATGCACAAACTAATAAAACTGAATACATCATCTTCTCCAGCAAAAATGCCACTGTACTTTTGAAAACAAATATTTTAAACACAAGTTTCACGATATAGTAATCCATACCAAAGTTAAAGAATTTCAAAGTCATAGGTCCAAAATACACTGCCAAAATAATCCAGTTTGAGACCGCTTTAACTGCCCTGGATCAGTGTTAGGAAATCCTAAGAACTGTAGTTTATTGTGGCACCAGGGCTCTCTGTCACAGAGAAGGCTCAATGTTTCACAAAACTACAGTTCCCAGGATTCCCTGGCATTGAGCCAGGGCAGTTAAAGCAGTCTCAAACTGAATTGTTTCTGCAGTGTCTTTTGGACCTTAGTTCGGGTTCTTAAACTAGTTTTGCATCTACACCTGTACTAAGAGACAAATCCAGTCAGTTTAAGAAAAATCATGACTGGGATCAACATCCATGTTCACAATGCTACTGGAGCATAAAGTCCACATCTGCATATAAATGCCTTCCTTGATACATCCGGGAAATTATTTTTAACCATGGTGTGTGTTCTCGTCAGAAAAATAGCTTCAATGGCTCTTTTGCCATCATTGTAAACTTTTGAAAGCTGTCATAATCCACAAGGTGACTGAACTACTACAGGCTGAATATCCCTTATACGGAATTCTGAAATACTCCAAAATCCAAAAATGGGTGGCTGCTATAGTGGCACCTTTGCTTTCTGACAGTTTAGTGTACACGAACTTTGTTTCATGCTCAAAATTAGTCAAAATATTATGTATAAAATTACCTTCAGACTATGTTTATAAAGTATATATGAAACATTAAAGAATTTCAATCCATGAAATCCATTACTCTTGCTTTATTATATCAAAGATAGTTATGCCAACCAAACCACAAGTTGTAACCTTCCAAGTTCATATAAAAAGACTGAGAAAACTAAGTTTGTAGCATGAGCTTCAGTAGATTTCATCTATGCCAGTCATTCTCAAACTTTTTACCCTTTTCACCTCCTGTGTCTCTACATGTGAGATACTTGGGGGGGGGCACATCAATATAGTAAACAAATAAAAATATTTTGTTGTGCAGTTTGCTTTTTTGGTTCACATATTCATGTATTTGAATATTTTAGTAGTGCATAAAGAAATAACATCAAATTAGAGCCATTTCATTTTGAAAATAAATTAAATACTTAACACGTGTGTAAGTTTTACATATACTGTTTCACACACAGCCACACAGCTGCTTCTCGTCTGCCTCCAAGGGGAACTAGCTAGAGCAGGGGTAGGCAACCTTTCCCCTTTAAGGGCCGAGGGACTTCAGCTCCCAGAGGCCTCAGCCATGTTGGCCAATAGCTCCTGGGATTCTGGGAGCTGAAGTCCCTTGGCCCTTAAAGGGGAAAGGTTGCCTACCCCTGAGCTAGAGCCAGGTGAGGTGCTGGCCTCAAGCAAGAGGCGCTGTTGACCTCCTCCTCCTCCACTGGGGGCCACTGTGGACACTGTGCCCACTCAGTCCTAGGGCACACTGGACTGAGTGGGCACACTGGTTGAGACTGCCGCAGCATCTTATCCTGAGAACTGGTGCACTGAAGGGATGGATGGGGAAAGAAGACACAGCTGCTCAGGATGGACCCTATCACAGATCATGATCCAGTGATCTTCCTTGCTTTCCTCCTCTTCCTCCCCCCCCCCCCCCCCCCAGCCCAACAGCAGAAGCTGCTGCTCCAGGTGCCCTCCTCACCTTTCTCTTCCTCTCCAGGAAAGAAAAGGTTTGAGGGGTAGAAGAGAAGGAAGAGGAGATGGGAGAGGGGAGGGGGAATCAGGGTCTCCTAGTCTCACGTATCCCCGGGGATCCCACCCCATCATTTGAGAACCACTGGTCTACTCAGATGCATCTGATGAAGTAGAATGAGTTTACAAAAGCTTATACCAAAAACATATTTCTCTCAGTTAGGTGCTACAACAGCCCTTTGTACATTTCACTTTACCAAATGGGCATTTATAACAGAGAGAGCCAGTGTGGTGTAGTGGTTTGAGTGTTGGACTATGACCCTGGAGACCAGGGTTTGGATTCCTGCTCTGCCATGAAAGTCACTGGTGGGCAACTCACATTCTCTCAGTCTCAGGGGAAGGCAATGGCCAACCTCCTCTGAACAAATCTTACCAAGAAAACCACATGCCTCAGGGTTTCCATAAGTTAAAATAGACTTAAAGGCACACAACACAAACATTTATAACTATCCTACATTAAATCAAATTTTTGCAGGAATCTATCAATCCTGGCTTTTTCACCACTTGAATTACACAAGCCTGGACAACTGAAGCTGAACCTTGGTCTCAGCGCTTCCAGCACCACTAACTGCTGAACTTTAATCATGTTCTCATGGAGGAGCCTTCTGAAACTAAGACATTATCTGATTATAACCAGCAGTATCATGAAAGATGAAATAGACAAGCTCAAAATTGATTCTTATGTTTGGAAGCCATGAGCCATAGTGATGTGAAGACACTTCTGCTTCCATGGGAATATTCCCTGGAGGGTAAATGCCTTCAATTCCTTCCCCCCACAGCCTTAAAAAAATCCCTGGAACCAATAAACTTCCTTCATAATAATAATAATAATAATAATAATAATAATTTATATCCTTGCTGTTGAATTTCTCAGTAAACAACTAAAATGGGCAAAACTTAAAATTGGTAACAACTCAAAGGAGCCAGCAAAAAAACAAAAAAGCAGCAAAGAGGAAAAGCATTTAACTTTCCTATTCAATATAGGAAATATAGATGAGATCACAGAAATGCTAATGAAATCTTTCAAGTCTATTAGCAGATAAGCTACCATATGAGTGATGAAAGTCTGGAGAAACTTTCAGCTAATTGGAAAACTACCAAAATGAGCTTTTAAAAAGTAGAGACAAACAGTTTGAACATTACAGAGGATATGAAAGGGGAGGGGAGTGATCTATTATTCCAGATTATGTCTAAATTTTCACAGCAGAATCCAGTTACTCTCTTCTCTTGCAAGAATGGAGTGATTGTCAAAGGGCAGAAGACTCCAGAGAGATTCATCACTGTTGGAATTCCTGTTCACAATGAACAGTTAATGTGTAGACCAAGCAAAGCATCTAAAATTAGCTCTGCTGCCAGCTGTGTTTTGTTCTGGAGGCACGCACGTGTGTCCGTCTGTTCGATTTTAGCAAGCAGGACAACCACTGAACTATGACGCTGATCCGTGAAGTTATAGGAGGCAGCAAATACTTGCGCATATACTTTCAAGATTAGACAGGCAAGCAAAATCAGACTGCTAATCAACTGCGCAATCAAGATGTTTCATTTTTAATTAACAAGATCAAAACTCTATTTATTTGATTTCTGGGCTGTCCATCTCGTCAAGCACAAAAACTGCCTGACAGAATATTCCCAACTCAACTCATCACTATTTGACACATTTTGTGCTAAAAAGTGGGACAAATGCAAGCCCCATAAAAAAGGAAGGACCTTCTCAAAGCGTTAAAGTCTGTCTCCCACTGTACTAACAACTGGACACCTATATCACATTTTTAGGAGTAAGGTTTGAACAGATCTGAAGGTTTGCAAATTCTTGCATAATGTGGATTGAAATATTCTACTGACTTCCTAGAAGGTGACAGCTGCATATTTTTAAGTGATTAATTTTTCAAGTTCTGTTGCACAAGTGAGGCTGGTCCCATAACGGCACCCAAGTGGAACAAAAACAGGCAAGGAGGTGAAGGAGATACAAAACAGTTCAGGGTAGGTGTTCGATCCAGTGTGGTGTGGTGTATTGATTTGTCAGAGTAGGAGTTCAAATCCCTGCTCAAATATGGAAACACACTGGGTGACCTTGCACAAGTCACACTTTCTCTGTCTCAAAGGCAATGGCTACCTCAAGCTGAACAAATCATGCCAAGAAAACTCTATGATACGGTTACCTTAGGGCTGTCCTAAGTCAGAAACAACTTGAAGGCACACAGCAACTGCAGGGCAGGTGCATCTTAAAAACTGTACTTAAGTAAGGGAAGATATCCAAAAGGAGAGCATGGAGGTTAAAACTATGAGAAAATATTATCATCTATCCAAACTGAATGGGCAAGTCTCAATTGTATTATGAAATTAATTCTCAAAGGATGCGACGATGGTACAATCACCGCAGACATTTTTTAAAAAAAAAATTAAAAATTCAGGCCAGAGTGGTAGACTAGCGTCCAAAACATACTGCAGAAATAATTCAATTTGAGACTGCTTTAACTGCCCTAGCTCAATGTCAGAGAATTCTGGAAACTAGTTTTGTGAGACATTTAGCCTTCTCTGCCAGAGAGCTCTGGGGCCACAACAAACTACAGTTCCCAGGATTCTCTAGCACGCAGCCACAGTAGTTAAAGTGATCTGAAACTGGATTATTTCTGCAGTGTGTTTTGGATCTAGATAGATCCCTCATCCAATTCAGTAGAACAATTACTTAGGGATGGATGAGAAATGAGTATAGGCTAAAATAACAGCCAAGAGTGAATGTGCAAACAAGGGACACAGTTGTACATACATTGGTTAATACATCTGTCCCATTTTGAAAACCTGAGTACAGACATAATGGATAACACTTGATATTTCAAAATCAGATGTACAAAATCCTCCTCCACCTAACAGTACAGTGGTCAAACATCCATCCTAACGTTCTAGTCTGACTCCTGTTCATCCCAACAGAAGACCAAGTGAATCAACTGCTGAAAGGTAAATAGACACATAGGTAGAGTCCACTGATTCAATGGGTCTGCTCTAGTTTGGACTAAGCAACAGGATCCAAGCCTATGGATTGGAATGTGATTTTGAGCCCCTTTGCATTTAATGTCTTCTCTCAGGCAACAAACTCAGAGACTGGAGCAATTCCAAGAATCCCAAAGGAAAATATGGACAGTAGTCAAGCTGTGGCATGGAGGATTCTGGGTGTTCCAATTCCCAAAAAAACAACTGTCCCAAGCTCTGAGTTTGCTGCCTCAGGTGTCAGAAGAGGGAGAGGATGGTGCTCTCTCTCTCTCTCATTCCACATATAAAAGTCAACCAGACTGACAGCTGAAATCTTCTCAATGTTGACAATAAGATAACATCCTGCACCACACCTGAGGGCAGCAGACTCACTTGACAGAGCATCTGCCACTTGGCAGAGCTGTCTTTACAGTGATTCTGTAAAACTGCTACAAGGGACAAGCCTCTGAAATCTTCTGGAGTAGTTGACGTTGCATTTAGCAGGACTCCTTGTCACCATTCTGACAAATTAGCACTCCATATGCTTATTTTACTACTTTTTCAAAAATGTTAACACTTTTAAAAATCATTTTTAAACTATTATTTCAAACTATTTTAATTGTATCATTTTTATCCATTGCTTTTTAATCTTGTTTTTAAGCTATAGTCATTGGTTTGAATGTAATTATAAACTCTCACTCTCTCTCCATACACACACACACACACACACACACAATTATTATTATTCTTAGTCAATGACACACCAGGGATTATCACCAGCAACTTTAGTATTTAGCACTAGGATTCAACCATTATTATCACAGTGAAGGTTTGAAAGCTTGCACAATGTATTTTGCTCTGGAGTTGGCCACTCCCCTATACCAAAGATTACTACTATCCTATACCATTACTAACACACTGCAGTGGGTCTAGGCTTGCACAAAGCAATACTGTCAAACCCCCTCTTAAAGTAAGAACTTTCACATGGCTACGCATAACTAATTCCCATTTAGTTCAATGGGATTTATTTCCAGGTAACAGTGTGTAGATGATCACATCCTAAATGAAAGGGAGGGACAACCCTTCTTGGGGTAATTTTTGTTTTATTTCTGTGGGATAAAAAGTCTAGGCAGTGAATAAACCTGTCAAATGTAATTACTGAGCCTGAAAATAGGCCTTCAGGACTAAATTCCTTCTCTGTTCTCCCTTTCTTGGTAAGATGCTAAGGTCAGAAATAGATTCAGTGTCATAACAAATTCTTAGAGAGGTCAATGTCTTGCATTTTCACTCCTACAGATTTTGTTCAGTTCCCTCCCCTGAAGAGTTCACAGTTTCTATCTTTAGATGCTTACATGGCCCCAATATATCTGTATCTTCCGTACATGAAGTCTTTAACATATCCATTCTCCAGAAATATCCTGCCAAGCAGGGAAGAATTTAAGGATAAAAAATTAAGGTTTTATAAAACAGACAGACCGGATTCTGATATGCAATGAACTCTAAACATGTTCATTTGGTAAACTTTACTGATCATACTAAATCACCAGTAAGTGTGAAGAAATTATGTTTAGAATGGCAGCCTCAAGCACATTTACTTGGAAACATTATTGGTTTCACCAGAATTGACTTTAGAGAAGTGCTTTTAGGTTCACAGTGAGGGCAGCCTTTTGAAGGAAATATGTACCAAACAAGGTAACAAATGCAGGCATGTCTTCTATAATATAAACCCTTCCCTTTTCAATGAAGAAATGCTTTTTTACAAACAGAAAACAAATGGTGTAAAATAAACGATGAATTACTAGATCAGACTACCTGAACAAGTGGCTGCTGTCTGACTTTACTACGACAAGGATTCACAGAGGGCAAAGCAGGTAACTCTCTTCATTTTGCTGCTATACCCTTCCCCCTCCAAAGAATGTGTTGGGTACAGATTACACAAAGACTAAGACATAGACGTTCCTTTTATTACAAAGGAATAAATGGCTCAAATCTTTTCCCAAGAATATGTGCCAACATTGATGAATCACCCTCAAATGATAACTGCTTTGTACATCTCCAGTATGCCATACCCAAGCCTTCAATTTCCTTGCATTCCAGCCAGAAGTCTAACACAGTTCTCTGAATACAACACAATCCAAAATCCACAAGTAGCAATACCTTTGTGGAGCCAACTCCATAGCATAAAATACATTGTGCAAACTTTCAAACCTTCACTGGCTTCTTCATCAGGCAAAGATGTTAAAAATTATACAGGAGAAAAATGGTGACAACGTTAGGGGTCACAGGCCCATATTCTGTTTGAGATGCTGTTGGTTAAAATGGTATTGAGGGATTTCAATGCAGGCAGAGGACACTCACCTTAGTGGTCATGTGAGGACTAAGGACAAAGAGCTATCAAAGAGGTAATAAAATTTCAGCTCTATTAGCAACAGGAAAGTAATTTCTTGTGAGATTCAGTACTCTGAGTTACAATATGACACTAGAAGGGTCACAGGTACTGATGCACCAGGTCTTCCAGGCTCCTAATAGCACTAACCCCAAGAAAACAACTCTCCCAGTGCCTTCCTACAGAAAATGAGGACACAGGAGCATCCCCATCCAAAGATGAGTAAGACATTTAATACCCCTAATCATCTATCTTATGATCACCTCTAGCTCACGCCTGCACAATTTGTAACCAACCAAATCAAACACAGCACCATAGCCATGAAAAAAACAGGTGATTTATTGATACACCAACATGGTGTAGTGGTTTGAGTGCTGGACAATGACTCTGGAGACCAGGATTTGATTCCCAGCTCAGTCGTGAAACCTACTAGGTGAACTTAGGAAATCTCTCTCAGCCTCTGAGGAAATCTCTGAAAAAATCCCCAAAAAAACCCCATAAGGTTGCCTTACGGTTGCCATATGTTGGAAATGTCTTCAAGGCACCGAACACACACACATCCTGTTAAGCAGCAAATATACAGCAGTGGCCAGTATTATGTTTGGTGAATCACAAGATATCTTAGCACAAGTCACCAGTCAAGTGCAAATGCAGGAGTCTCCATGCTGACTATGGGCCTTTGCAGACTGCTAGAAATAGTGCAAATTGAGTCCACTTTAACTGCCCTGGCTCAGTGCTAGGGAATCATGGGAACTGTATTTTTTTTCTGAGACATTGAACCTTTTCTTTCAGAGCTCTGGTGCCACAATAAACTACAGTTCCCATGATTCCCCAGCACTGAGTCAGGGCAGTTAAAGTGGACTCAATTTGCACTATTTCTGGCAGTCTGCAAAGGCCCTATGAGACCAATTCTGAAGTTCATACTGTGGTACTGTCTTTATTAGGCCAACTAACAAGGCACTAAATTCCCTTTCTACCTTTCAAAACTACACATTTATTTGCTGGGCAAAGATGATGAAAAAAAGCATCCAAAGGAAAGGAGTAGAGAAAGTGATGATACTATCAATCATGTAGTCTGCATATTGTTTTGAGATCATTTGGAAGAAAGGCATTTAGACTACCGAAGCAGACTCATCAGCCCAGATCCCCAAGGCACTTAACCTCACTGGGATCAACAAATAAAAGAAAAGCAATCAAACTTGGTTTTCCAAAATAGAACTTCTTAAATTCAATCTGTTTTGATACCTCGCATGCCCTTTTGTAAGAAGAGAGCACTGAGTTCCTCAGAAAGTCTCTCTACTGGACAAAAATTTGGAGATTGTATCAAGCGAAGCATGCTAACAGGAGTCAAATTTGGAAGTTTTGATATTGGCTGTAGGGAATAAACACACACAAAAATAAAGTCCCAGTTTAAGACAGCATAAACTTCTCTTTCTCCACTTTAAGTTTCCACTACTCAGTGCTAAGTTGGGTATTTCTCAAGTCATGTATATCCAAGAGTAGCTACAATGCCAGTAAGACAAATTCCCAAGTCCACATGGTGATAACACTTGCATTAGGCCAACCTAACAATACTGATGTTGAAGAGTACAATTCACTCACAACACCAATTTTCTGCAGTAGACAAGTACAGTATAGTCCTGCCCTTCAAATCTGCACGGTGGGATTAATTGTTCCCAATATGTTCTGTTTGTAGCCAAGAATCTAGAAGAGGCTTTGTTAAGAAAAAGGAGACAGAACCATTAAGAGCCTAATCAGAGCAAAACCTACAATGGCACATGATGCTGGGAAAAGGTTAAGAACAGATGAAACACAGAACACAAATATTATGCAATGTGGTGTAGAACCTATAGTGAAGGTCTGAAATATGGGAGATGCAGCTTCCTGCCTCCACTGAGCAACATAACTATGGCTTCATCCATATTGCAGAACTAATCCTGTCTGACACTACTTTAGCTGTCATGGCTCAGTGCTATGGAATTCTGGGAACTTTAGTTTTGTGAGAGAGCTCTGGTGCCACAACAAACAACAATTCCCAGAATTCCATAGTATTGAGCCATGGGAGTTAAAGTGGTGTCAAATTGGGTTATTTTGGAGGTGTGGATGTAGCCTATGTTACCTTTGGCCAGTCACACTCTTTCAGCCTAAACACAGAGTTGTTATGATAATGAAATTGAGAAGACATATATACCACCTTGAGCTCACTAGAAGAAAAGCAAGCTATAAGTGTAATGATTAATTGACTAATACTAGAATTCTTACTTTTGCCTGTATATGGTAGACTGAGGATGTCCAGCACAATACCAAAGCAAAGAAAGAGAGCTAAGCCTGTCACTTTTTTGGACATGACTAAAAACTTAATAAACTACTAATGTAGCACAATCATGATGGTGGCATGGAAACATGTAAAGTTATCCAAATACTAGAAAGCCTTTCAAGTTCAAGATACAATAGTAAAAGGACAAAACTCTTAACATCCCAAGTAGCTAAAAGGATTAATCAAGGCTGGAAAGCATCAAACACAGTCAGGTCTAGTCAACCTCGTGCCCTCTAGATATTTGGCAATATAATTCCCATAAACCATCAGTTTTCCAGTGTGACTAGTTTGTAACCATGGCTCTGGTTCAAACCTCTGTTTCTTAAGGAGGGTGCAGCCCTTGCTGAGACTTCATGAGAACAGAAAAGGTGACAAGAAGATCTGTATTATACAATGAACTACCAAAGCCTTCTATAGCACAACTTTGGGCCCACTGAAAAAACCTGGGAAGCAACAGGCAGCCAATAATAATAATAATAATAATAATAATAATAATAAAATTTATTTATACCCCGCCCAATGGGTACCCAATCAGGGCGGCTTACATGTTTAAAACCAAGTGTACATAAAACATACAACAATACACCTGAAAATGGATGCAGCTTTAACTGAGAGGATATACTATATGAAATGCCAAAAAGCTTTGCAGCTTTTCAAGCAAAGGCAGATTTGCAGAAGACAGCAGTATTCCCATGGCAGAATTTATGAGACAAATGCACTTGCAAACATAACTGAAAACACACACCATACATGAACTGTCTTCTATGAAAAGCATGATCAATTATTTAACCCTAGGGGCTGTCCCATGGAGCCAGCGTGGTGTAGTGGTTTGACTGTTAGACTAGGCCTCTCTAGGAGACCAGGGTTCAAATCCCTACTTGGTCAAGGAAACCCACTGCATGGCAAGTCACTCTCTCTCAGCCTCAGAGAAATGCAATGGTAAATCCCCTCTGAACAAATCTTGCTAAGAATACACTTTGATAGGATTGCCTTAGGTCAGAAATCATTTGAAGGCACTCAACAGCAACAATAAAAAGGCTGTCAGTCCTCTCAGAAATTTCCACTGCTGTTCACAGATGAAAACAGAACACTATGTCAAACTTACTTTTTTTTTTTTTTTTAAGAAAATGGTGAAAAAAGAAACCTGGACAGTTTCTGATCATTACGTCCATAAGGGTACCTTTAAATAAATGAAAGATCACTATCTGCTTTTCAGGATAAGATGCTTTTAAGGATCAGAAATATTCCAGAGGTCATTGATAATTTCTTGCAAAATAAGACACACTTTGGGATGGGGAGAAACTACTACTATAAAAGGAACAAGGCAAATCTGTTACTTGAAGTCTTTCAACTTCCCTTCAGTCTTATAACATCCAAGTGCTGCTGCTTCTTTACTTCCTCATTTAAAAGTATGCCCTTCCTCTCAGTTCCATCATATTCCTCTTCCTTCTCCCAACTTATCTCAGAACCCCAAAGGGAAGTACACAAAGAGAGGCCTGCTTCCAAAATCCAGGATTTAAACAAAACAACCATAGGAGGGAATTTCAGAAATAGGAAGCAAGTAATGAGCACAACTGCCTGTCTGTCCTGACCAAACCAATGCAGAGATAGCATCAGCAGTATTCTCATGCAAGGCTTTTGTTACCTATTTTAGTTTAACATCTTGCCACCAACTCTCCAACATAATACCAAATGGAACTGGTTTGGTTTGTTTTTTTTTTTTCACTTTTGGAAACCATGGAATCGTAAGAACCCCCATGTGATTTCTTCATGCCCTGGCCTTCTAACAGCAGAGATTTTGGGAAACCACAGAATATCAATATCAGATTCATCAGGTACTCTGGACTGACTGGGATTACAGTGGTCCTTCCACATCTGCTGGAGTTAGAAGTAAAAGACCCCTGTGAATGTGGGAAAAAATGCAAATAAAAAACCACTATTCTTTTTGCCTGAGAGAACACCTCTCTAGGAATTTCCAGGTCCTTCAGTGCAACTCTATGGTCAATATCTGCCAGAAGTTGACCATAGAATCATGCTGGAGGACCTACAAATGCCTAGAGAAGTGTTTTCTCCAGGAACATCTAGGTTTTACAGCACAACTCTATGGTCAAACTCCAGGAGAACTGCGTCGGAGAACCTAGAAATTCCTAGATAGAACATATTAATCAAAACTGCAAATAATCAAATCTGCAAAAGTCAAAGCCACAAATATGGACCGAGAACTATATTTATATATACAATGTGTGTGTACATATGTATGTATGTATGTATGTATGTATGTGTCATCCCTCCCCATTCGCAGACTTAAAGTCTGTGGTCTCGCACTTTGCAGGAGAGACAAGCGGAGAGGGACAAAATGGTGGTGCAGCCCTGTGTGTGTGCTATTATTTTGAATGGGACTTGAATATTTGCCAGTCGCCATTTTCGTGAAGGGGTCTGGAATGGATCCCCTGCAAATTGGGAGGGGCTACTGTATATACACACATGTATATACAAGCCATGGGCATTCATGTGTGTCTCCTGGTGTGTGCGTGTGCACGCGTGTGGTTTTATGTGGCCCAAAAATATGACTCTCAAATTCCATGCAGAAGGGCAAATACATTTTCCTTTAAATTCTATCACTACCTGCATTGTCTACAGCAGTGGACCAGAGGTGGTCCACAAGCCATTAGGTGCCAGTTTCTAAGAAAGAAATAGTGCTAGCCAATGGGCGCAAACATGGTATCAGTCCCTGGCACATGGGGGGGGCGCAAATCACATCAAACAACCTGGACATTTTTCCTTTAAATTCTCTCACTAGCTGCATTTTCTACAGTAGTGCTACTCAAACTGATGGTCGGTGGACCAGAGGTAGTCCACAGGCCATGAGGTGCCAAACCATAATGAGTTTCTAGGGAGAAAAATAGTGCTAGCCAGTGGACACAAACATGGTACCAGTCCCTAGCACATTAAGGGAGAGGGATTGCATCAAGCAACCTGAAAAGCACTGGTCTACAGTGTGTGTAACATCCTTTCTCACAACCAAAAATACACACATCACAGGGACAGGGAAACAAATAATAGTCCCTGACCACCAACACAACTGTACATTTCCTCACTTGCCCAAAACCTTAATGACACTTTAGACGCCATTCATTCTTGTTCATAGACTTGTTGCACAGATGGATCAGGATACACACTTTTTCCCGGGGGGGGGGGGGG
>CM034703.1:159729308-159750358 GCA_020142125.1 Phrynosoma platyrhinos
AATAAGTGCTGATTCAGCCTTGATTAACCTGATGCCCACCATATGTTTTGAAGTTTAGCTCCCACAAGCTCCAGCTGCACATTGTGATCTAAAACATCTGGAAGGCACCAGGTCAGGCAAGACTGTGCTACACATTATATATGTGGGTGTTTCAGATCATGTTATTTAGCTTGGAAAGTTACTTTTAATAAGAATGACTCCATAAGAGAGCAGTGGTAGAATGACGCATAGCAGGCCATTATGTTAATTCTTCTTAAATGTAACTTTTCTAGCCCTGACCTGTGCATAATTTATAAGTCACCTTACATTCCATTTTGAGGTGGCAGAAGCATACCCATTGAATAGTTGAATTTTTGTAATACCATGAATCATCTCTCTTTCCTTTTGTCATTTTATCATCTTGGCCTTAAAATTTGCACCCTGTGGCTTTGTCTGTAGGCTAAATTACCAACAGACTTCTTGGCCATTGGTGCTCTTTATGTTACTGGTGGTGAAAAATCACTGCCACTTACTTTGGAATGTAATGGAGGTCATCTTCCCATCACAGTCAAGCAACTAGAATGTATCCCTGACCACTAGTTCCTCTAAGGGCTTACATTTAGAAACCCATAGCAATTTAGCACAATCCGGCCTGCTAGCATTCAATTCTTTCAACAACTGGCAGGGAGGAGAGGAGAATCTAGATTACAGTATATAGCAGGGGTAGGCAAGCTAAGGCCCGGGGGCCAGTTGCACTAGGGCCTCATTCCCACTTACAAATAAATCAGTTTGCGATCTGAATCGATTCAACAGCAGAGTGTGGTTCATGTTACATTTGTCACAATTGCATTTTCTTGTTGCAAAATAACCTACTTGTCTTTCACATTGACTAATGAATCAATTCAAAATGGACCTTCTTCAGTGGGTCGCTGATCACTGATCAAGTCATAGGAAATTGATTCCGATCTGCATCTCGTTCACATTTGCACTGAATCAATTTATTGCAAAAGACACGGAAAAAATGAGCGTCAAAAAGATGCATTTTAAATGGGTCTAGCGCAGGGGGGCCCTCACCAAACCGCTTCAGTGATTCGACTCAAGTGTAAACAAGGGTCATTTAAACCACTCCAAACCGGTTAGCAAACCCATTTATAACATAGTGGGAATGAGGCCTAGGACTCCAGGAGATCAGGGCTGAAATCCTGCTTGGCCATGGAAAATTACTTTGGGCAAGTCACACTTTTTCAGATTCAGAGGAAGGCCACTGTAAATCCTGTCTAAATATCTTGCCAAGAAAATACCACAATAGGATTGCCTATGTTGAAAACAATTTGAAGGCACACCACAAGGAGGTAGTTACAAAAATTGTTAGTGCTTAAAGCAGTGAAATCAAAAGACCTGAGCTCTGTTTCACCCTTTAAAATACTGTCACAACTAAAGGACTTAATGTGCGATATACAAAATACACAGAGATGCAACAGTAATTTGAAAGTAATTTTCCAAGCTCTGCAAAGGGCCCTCTGGGTCAGAGAAGATGCAGCTCAGGTAGGAGGGACCTTGGCACTTGAGCAAAGCTTAGCTGATGTCTCAAGGTGAAGGAACCCTGAGCAGGGAAGTTACGTGGCACCTGCCAGACGTCACAGTAACAGAAAGGGAAATCAGGTGCCTGACTACAGACATGCTTCCTCGCCTTTGCTAATCATCACTAGAAGATATAGCAGCAATAGCAACAACAGATAAGAACTTTGTAGCTTCTGAAAGATGGGAGAATTCCAGAAAGAGTTCATTTGAGGTGCCTTTTACAACTCAGTGACAGTGCTCAGGGGATTTCTCTGCTTGCTTGGATGCTGGGGTGGCTGGGAGGGTGGAGGACACTGGAGCAGGCTCCCCTGATCTGATACTTTCCCCTCAATATATTGGACCACCTTCGTCTCCAGACAACTTGACACTAGATTGACAAAATCCAGACTAGAAGTTTTACCTGACCTTTAGTACAAAATCCTTCCCCTCACTTCTCTGCCCAGTAATATTCCTTCAAAAGATCTACCTTTAAAGAGGAGAGGAAGTGTGTGTGCATGTGTGTGCGTGTGCAGTTTTTGTCCAGATTATTTACCTCCATGCAGCTTCGAGCTGGAGTCAAAAGGCAGACTAGGCTATCTTTTTCATTCCGCTGTAAATGTACATACATCTCAGAGTCAAAGCTCTAACTGAGATCAAAATGCCAAACTGATCACCACATTTAATGTATATGTTTCTTAATATGATAAGAGAAGATGAGCGGTGTGTGTGTGTTTGCGTGTGTGTGTTTGCGTGTGTGTGTGTGTGAGAATTTTGGGAATGAAACAGGTAGGGAGGGTGAAGTTAACCCTTTCATCCCCTCCCTGTTGTGGTCTTGAAATAGTACCCTGATTAAAGGTACTATTTGCACTTGTAGAGGTGAATCCCTCAGTGTCTATTTGCATTATTTTAAAGTACACAAACAGGCATTTAATATCACGTGCAGCTTTGCTAAATGGTATTGTTGTGGATGTGTGCCTCCAACTTATGGCAACCCTAAGGGGAACCTATCATGGGGTTTTCTTGGCAAGATTTGTTCAGGATAGGTTTGCCATTGTCTTCCCCTGAGGCTGAGAGAGTGTGAATTGCACAAAGTCACCCAGTGGGTTTCATGGCTGAGTTGGGAATCGAACCCTGGACTCCAGAGTCAGGGTCCAACAGTCAGACCATTATACAGTGCTGCTCCTCCTAAGCGGTAATACACACTATCTTTACAGGTGTACTCTAAACAAGTGTTATTGTCATCATTTAACCATATCTGAAACAATATTGTGAATTGAGATACAAAACAGAAACCATTCAAAATGTTTAATGTTTAATATAGAAAACATTAATGTGGATTTTTAAAAAGTACATTGCAAACAAAGAAGTGTTTTTAACATGTACATTGATACTGGACCTGGGGTTGGATACTGCTGGCCATGCTGCACATGACAGGACATTATTCACATTTTTTTATTTTAAAAAATGTTTAAAAATAAACCACTTTTATTTTTAAGAAAAAGCAGCCATTTACAACATGCCTCTGGTTTAGCCTAAGATCCTATAGAGTTAGTACTGTATTTATCCCTAAAACAACTCTTTAGATAATGTTCACAACATGATGTTCTAAGATAATGTTCACAATTCTGGTATATATTTATACTCTGAATTACTCTTCCTTTTCCTTTTTGTTATCTGAAAAAATGCCTTGTACACAGTTTCTAGCACCTGCAAATTCTAGTCCCGATACTGCCACTTTTGTTGTGTGCCCCAAGTCATTTTTTACTTATGGCAACCCCAAGGTGAACCTATCATAGGGTTTTCTTGGCAAGTTTGTTCAGAGGAGGGTTGACATTGCCATCTTCTGTAGCTGAGAAAGTGTGACTTGACCAAGTCACCCAGTGTGCATATATATATATATATCCCTGCTCGAGAATATATACCAAGTCACCCAGTGGAGATATACATATCCACTGGGTGACTTGGTATATATTCTCAAGCAGGGATTTGAACCCCGGTCTTCAGAGTTCTAGTCCAATGCTTAAACCAGTGATTCCCAAACTCTACCTTCCAGGTGTTTTGGACCTCAACCCCCAGAATCCCAGACCATTGGCCAAGATGACTGCAGCTCCTGGGAGCTGAAACACAAAACACCTGGAGAATCAGAGTTTGGGAATCACTGGGTTAAACCATGCTGGCTCTCCATTACTGCCATTGCTGCTAAACCAGGGAGCACCTTTATATTACTTCAAACCAAATCTTGGGAAACTGGATCACAACTCCCTTGTCCACTATCCATGCTTGCTGGGGGGAACTGTGGGCACTATATTCCAAACAGTGACTTTCCCCGGTTCTGTTCCAAAACCAAACCGTAGTCCCTGCTCACCCTACCCCTATACATTTGCCATTTCCCCCTACCTTGGAGCCCTCATTCCTCTGGCACTGGGTGCCTTTCCCCCCTCCCACTGCCCTGTGCATTCCTCACCCTTTTTGCATCATGGGCTACAGGGCTCCCTCTCCTCTCTTCTCCAGAGGCACTTTTTCCTCACCCCAAGGAGAAAGCTACAATCCCCCTTCCACCCTAAACCCCATCTCAGCTGCAAGAAACCTCCCCTCTGGGCACTGCAAGCCAGCCAGCCAATTGCAGAGGCACAGGGGTGGTGCCAAGACTGCCAGAGTGACAAGTGCTGAGGCACCTGGCTGGGTGACACTCATGAAGTGCCCGTCAGAGAGCCAAGATCTCTCCAACAAAACACACCTGCCTTTCTGCCTGACCTGCAGAGCAACAACAGGAGGAGAGACCCATAGGAGGCTAAAGGGGACCTGGAGGTTCATCCTGTCTTCCTGGACCCAGGAGGAGACTGTGAAGGCTAAGATGCAGGTGCTGTGGATGCAGCCTAGGCACAGCTTATGAGCGCCAGACGTGGTCTATGTGCCCAGAAGCCCCTATTCACCTGCATCATCTTGCTACTGTACCCTTGGTAGGTGCATCCCTTGGTGTCTTCTTCATGGCTCCTCCTTCCTCCAGCTTCCAGGTCAAGGGCAGCCCCCTGGCCATGCTAGCCCTCCTCTGGACCTACGTGGCCTGGGTTGAAGCAAGACCTGGCTGCCCTTCCTGCCAGATGCCCCCTCTAGAGCCCAGCGCCGAGAAGGCCTTCCTGGTGGAAGTAGCCAAGCAGCAGATCCTGCAGAAACTCAACTTGAGTCAGAGACCCAACATCACCCACCCAGTGCCACGTGCTGCTGTTACTAATGTGCTGCGGCGTCTACACCTGGGCAAAGGCCGGATGGACGGATCTGGACAGTCATCCGGATGGGAGAGGCCTGAGCCTGATGAGCAAGGGTACGAGATCATCAGTTTTGCAGAGACAGGTGAGTGCCTCTTCCAGGTATGTAGTCTGGAGTTTAAATGCAGAAAATAAGTCATGTTCACAGATCACGCCACCCTCCATACCATTACTCCATACAAAACTCCTCTTATGAAACAGAGGCTAGTAGTTATTCTTTGTGCTGGAATGTCTTTCCCATTAGACCAGGGGTAGGCAACCTTTATGAGCCGGGGGCTGGGTTGCTGTCCCTCAGACAATTGGGGGGCTGAAGCACCAAAAATAAATAAATAAATAAATATTAAAAATTTAAAAAAATAAAAATTAAAAAAATATGCATGCACACTCTCTCAGCCCCAGAAAAGCCATGGCAAAACCCCTGTGGAGATTTTGCCAAGAAAACCCCAAGAACAAGTAATAACAACAATAATCAATATCATCATGGCGGGCGGTGGGGGGCAGCGGGGGGCGGTGGCGGCCCCTGGGCCTTAGGTTGGGGGGCCGCATCCAGCCCCTGGGGCTTAGGTTGCCTACCCCTGCATTAGACTCTAGGGTTGCCACATGAAAACCAGGACAGGGCTTCTGTACCTTTATGGGTTATGCAGAAAGAGTCTCAGAAGATGTCCATTGCCTCCCAAGCTCCACCTGCTGAAATTCCTTCTTTATTTTGCAGCCTTAATTAGAATTCTGAGCTAGGAGAGGATCATACAGGGATAGAGCATAGGCTTTACATGTTAATTTCTGCCAGTCATTCACTATTCATCCAAATAAGTGATAAATAGCTGAAGAAAGACCCCCACACCACTCTGGCTTTCTTATTCAATGCTGTCTTTATTACTGTACACGAGGGGTAGGCAACCTTTTTGAGCCGGGGGCCGGGTTGCTGTCCCTCAGACAATTGGGGGACCAAAGCACCAAAAACAGATAAATAAATAAATAAATAAATAAAAATATATATTTTTTAAAAAATTAAAAAAATTAAAAAAATATGCATGCACACTCTCTCAGCCCCAGAAAAGCCATGGGAAACCCCCTGTGGAGATTTTGCCAAGAAAACTCCAAGAATAAGTAATAACAACAATAATCAATATCATCATGGCAGGCGGCGGGCGGCGGGCGGCGGCAGTGGCGACAGGACTGGCCTGGGGCTGGTCCAAAGCCCTTGGGGGGGCCGCACCCGGGCCTTAGGTTGCCTACCCCTGCTGTACACACTTGCCCATCTGTCTGATGTCTTTTTCTATACATGAAATCTAGAGAATCAAAGCTTTGGGAAGTTCTCCATTCATTAAAATGGGGATTGCAAAGGAAAACATCTAGATGAAGGCTAAGGCTAACCTTTTTGCAGGCAAAGAGGATCTCACCATAGAGTGAGCCTGTTATAGTGTCCAGATCTCACAATGGAATTTTATGCAGTTTTATTGATCTATGCATTTCTACCATGGATTGACCTTTGTAGCCACAGCATGGTAGAAATCCACGTGGAACACAGTATTGTGAAGAGGCTAGGCATGTGCTTGGCTGATAGGCCACATCACACATTGGGCGAGACCATTGGATTAAGCTTCTATGCACACTGCTGCAAATTGGTTCACACAGAACATGGAAAAGTTACTGGTATGGGGGGGGGACTACAATTCTCAGGAACCCCAGCTGGAATGGCAGAATGGCTCAAAAAAAGTAATTTTTTCAGACTCTGGAAAGTTAAATTCATCTCCAGGTTGTACAAAGCAATCATACCAAATAATTATCTATTGATGCTGTCCATGAGGGAATAAGAACTAAATGACCTTTGATATAGGATCTGAGGGGGTTGAGGCTGTGACCACACTGCAGAATTAATGCAGTTTGACACTGCTTTAACTGCAGTGGCTCCATCCTATAGAATTCTGCAGTTTGTTGCGGCACCAGAGCTCTCTGACAGAGAATGCTAAATATCTCACAAAATGACAAATCACAGACTTCTGTAGCATTGAGCCATGGCAGTTCAAGTGGTGTCAAATTGCATTAATTCTGCCATGTAGATGCAGCCTGAGGGAAGGACAAGTTGGTGAGAACCTTTGTGCTGCTGCAGACAGATCTGAATAACAGCGTTCTTCTCCTCTTGTGCCTTCCCACATGACTTGTACAATACTCAATTTCTTAGGTACTGGGCAAATAATAATAAATTATCATGACATATTATTCTAGTTATTTTTATTCAGTATACACATGGGAGTGCAGGTTCAAATTCAGATAAGAAGTTAACATTAGTCATGTTTTCTTGCATTAGTCAAGTTTTCTCACCCTGATCTATGTCACAGAATAGCCTTAGGACAGGTGTTCCCAATCTATTTCTATGGCAGAGCCCCTAAGAGTCCTACCCTATGTTTTACAAGTTAATGGTGTTTAGGAGTAAATATAAGAATATATTCTTATTCTTTCATTTCATTCAATTTTTATTGCTATTATTTTCCTGGAGCAGCCGCAGAGCACAGGTTGGGATCCCCTGCCTTAGGGATAAGATTCAGATGTTGTTTGTTTGTTTGTAACATTTATAGCCCACTTTTCCTCACAACAGCCATGTGAGGTGGGTCAGCTTGAGAGAACCAGTGGCTGCCTCAGTGTGCTTCATGGTGCCCAGTGAGTTTCACAGCTGTGTAGGTACAAAGCATCAAAGAAATACAGAGTGATGGCTAGGCATCTTGTGACATTTGAAGGACTCCAGCTCAAGTTTCTAGCTGTTCAGGGGTAGGGCAGGAATTCTAGCAATGCCCTTAGGAGAAGGCTATGGATTTTCATCTTCTCTGTTCTCTGTTCTCTGCAGAGCCTTCTGGGCTGCTACAGTTCCAGCTCACCCAAACAAAAGGCCAAGACATGCACATCCTCCAGGCCCAGCTGTGGCTGTATCTCAAGGCCCATCGAAACATCACGATACAAATCTACCTGGCAGGGCATCCCCAAGTGCCCTTGGTGGAGCAGCAGCTGGGGAGCAAGGGCAGCAGCTGGCACACTTTCTCCCTTATGCCAGCCATGCAGAATTTCTTTGAGAGCAAGGAAGAAACCCTCCATTTGGAGCTGCAGTGCAAAGGCTGCCATCTCAATGTCACAACCTTGATAACAACCACTGGCAGCTCCCACCAGCCCTTCCTGGTGGTGAAAGCCAAGATACAGAAGCCGGGCCACCGAATCACCAAGCGCAATCTGAGCTGTGACCAAAACTCTGATGTTTGCTGCCGAAAAGACTATTATGTTGACTTCCGGGACATTGGTTGGAATGACTGGATCTTTAAGCCAGAGGGTTATCAGATAAACTATTGCATGGGTGAATGTCCCATGCACCTGGCTGGCACGCCTGGCATTGCAGCCTCCTTCCACACCACCGTCTTCAACTTGGTCAAAGCCAACAACATCCGGACTGCTGGCCGTTCTTGCTGTGTCCCCACCCAGCGACGGGCCCTTTCTCTACTCTACTTTGACCCCAATAGCAACCTCATCAAGACTGACATTCCCGACATGGTTGTCGATGCTTGCGGCTGCAGCTAAGGGTAGGACTGTAGCCATAGGGGAAAGCTGAAAGGGCCAGAGAGAGGGAGAAGTGGGTTACAGGTCATCTACTCCTGATGGACACCCAGGCAAGACAGTCATGAATGATGATGCTCCTGTCCCAAGTTGTAGTGGTGCGGACTCTTTTCAAAGAGCAACAGTGGTTTCTGTAGGGGAAAGCAAATTGCAGCAGGATTCCACTCCTCCTGCCTTATTCCCTACATACACATTCACTGTCAAGCACACAGCTCAACAGGGCTGCCAACAGGTTACTGTTGGGTTTCTATTCAGGTTTCCCCCTCTGGAGGTTACTACTTTATGACCTCTTTGAACTCTGCCCTCTTCCTGAGTAGATCCATTTGATCCCTTCCTCTCTGCCATCTGTAGTCCTGAGCAAAACTCAGATCATTTAGGTTTTTGGCCACATTGGCCATTCTTGCTAGGGAATTCTGGGAGCTGTAGTAAAAAAGAAAAACAAATTTTCCAATCTGTACCCTGGGATTAGGTAAATTTCCAGACAAGGGAAGTGTCAGCAAAATATCCCTAAAGAAATGTGGGGAGGTCTATGGACCAGGATACATATCCTTGCCTCAGTTCATTCTCTTTTCCTTCAGTGCATTTTTGATGCCTTCAACAGAATTCCACAACAAAATGGAAATAATAGTTAATAACACAAATCTGTTCAGATCTGACCAATTGGGTATAAAGGGAAATGAATTCTATGTATTATGTCTTAAAGATAAATCTCAATTTTGCATATTGTTAAGATTTGCATTAATACTCCTCTCATTTTTACTGTCTCATTTCTTTGAAATCTTTGTCTCCACATGGACTGGGCAGGGTACACTTGGAGAGGATCCTACACTGGATGTGCACAAGAAACTCATCCAGTTGGAAATGCTAACACTAAAAAGGCTCTCAGTGTGCATTTTGTATTTGTGTGTGTGTATGTTAATATATCTATATTATTTTATTTTATTTTATTTGTCATGACATCAATAATAAAAAATTGTTTAGAAGAAAAAAAACACCTGGCATTCTCCAAGAAATTATTCAATGTTTTAAAACGGGTTTAAAAATCAAAAAATCCAAAAAATCCAAAAATTCAAAAGCAGTCACACTACAGCCACAACAATCATTTCTTTGGATTCTGCATCTCCTTGGCCCCATTTTCCTATCCTGATTCCCTTCACTCACTACCCCTCTCTGAGTTTTCCTCCACTCTAGTGTGCATGGTGGCTGGTGCTCTCTCTTTCTGGTATACTCCATTTCCAGCCCACTTCTAAATGCTACCCATGCTCATGCACAGTAAGCTTCCAGGTTCAGATCCTCTATTTCTTTCTTATCTTATCATGGACTTCATCACACAGGAAAAGGACATTTTTTAGTCCACATAACATTTAGGGCCTAAGCAGACTGCCAGAAATAGTGCACATTAAATTGAGGCACTGCCCTGGCGCAGTGCTAGGGAGTCATGGGAATTGTAATTTTTTCTGAGACATTGAGCCTTCTCTTGTCAGAGAGCTCTGGTGCCACAATAAATTACAGTTCCCATGATTCCCTAGCACTGAATCAGGGCAGTGCCTCAATTTAATGTGCACTATTTCTGGCAGTCTGCTTAGGCCTTCAGTTAGTGGGGTAAAGCTTGCATGCTAATGACATTTGCGCACAGCTTCTGCTTATACCTCTCAAGCTGTAAAGGGATCTTGCAGCACCTTTGAGAGTAACTGTGCAAAGAAATTGTAGCATGAGCTTTCATAGACTTCCTTGGATGCATGGAGTGAACAGATGCCCAGCAAAGACTTTTAAGCTGTCATTCTTGCAATGCTTGGGTGTACAAAATGAAGCCAAATGCCAGATTTTACTGGGGAATGAAAGTAAACATGGAGACATTGGGAGTGCAGTCACCTCTGATTAAATAGGTCTAGCAGGCTTGTGAAACAAAACAGAATGGATGAACTGGATATATGTAAGTTTACTTCTTAAAAGTGTTAGCAGCTTTCCTTTCAAAGTTCTTTTTTTTTAAATCCATTTTTACAAAACCTGACACACACCAATAATTCAACAAAATAATGAAAAAATACAATAATACAACAAAAGGATCTTCAGGATTTTAAAAGCTGACAGTAAGCAATACCTGACACATACCAATAATAAATAATAATAAATCTAAAGCAGCCCACAGTATGATCTCAAACAGTAAAATTTGACAAGTTAACAACCTTTCTCAATCTTTTTATCCTGGAGGAACCCTGGAAATAATTTTCAGATCTCAGGAACACCTGCATAAAAATTATTATATCTACAGCTCAAAAATTGCTTTATTTTCTGGACTTGATCTCTTGTGAAACCCCTAGCGACATCTCATGGAGCCCTAGGGTTTGTGAGAACCCTGGTTGAAAAACCCTGAATTAGACAATACCATAAATATGAAGCAACAAGTTTTGAGATGGTTCTTATTTACACTTAAATGGTCATGTGGGGGCATAATCAGGATCATGCCTACTATGCATGTACAGATGCATGATGTTTGTGTTTCTCAACCACCAACCAGATTTTTAAACTAAATTCAGTACCTTTCAGTCCTTTTAAGAGCTTTTGTTTCATTTAAAAAATGAGTTGGGGGGATATGAGCAGAGGTTCTGATATGGCTTGATACCCCATGTGCTTGTGTGTGTGCCTTCAAGTTCACTGTTGACTTATGGCTACTCCATGGATTTCATAGGGTTTTCTTAGGTGAGGAATACTCAGAGGTGGTTTTACTAGTTCCTTCCTCTGACTACAACAACTGGTATTCATTGACGATCTCTCAGCCAAGTACTAACAAGGGCTGATCTTGCTTAGCTTCCAATATCAGATAGGATCTGATATCTTTAGGCCCCTTCCCCTACGTGCTTTCTTTGGCTGCATCTGCACTGCAGAAATAATCCAGCTTGACACCTGTTACTCCTGGATTTGGGCCACTTGGTCATCCCCCCCATATTTCATATCAAAATGTTAAGCCATTCACTGGGTGACTTTGAATTGACCTCTCCATGGAATCCAAGGTTCCTAGCAAGATTTGCAGGAGACACTTTCAGTATTGCTAGCAGAGGGAGGAGGGCACCTCCTGACAGGATTAGTAGAGTCCTCGGACAGCTGAGGGAGACAATAGACTTGGCCAAGACCAAGTAGATGCCAGCAACCAGGAAGACTAAGGAGTTGCAAACATGAAGTCTAGCTCTTTTGTCCTCAGGTATGCAAGCCAAGCACCAGTCCATTTGCACTATTTTCCTCACCTGGGAGCCCATTCTTCTGAATCTTTAATCCTCTCAACTTTGTGTTTCTGCCCACCCCAAGCTATTTTCAGAGTATAAATATTGGTTGGAAAAAGCAGTCTTCGGCTTAGTCCAGTAGCAGGCAGATACTCTGTCAGTTTACTTGACTAGCACCTTAATATGCTCGCCAATTCCCATTTACTATGGGAACTATTAAGCCCTCTCTCTTTTCATCCCAGACCCCCTGCAATTGGAACCAGGATCCATCTAGGTAACATATCTCCATTAGCAAAACCTCACATCTATTCACTGCTACTCTCTTTGGGCCTTTGCAGACTGCCACAAATAGTGCAAATTGAGTCCACTTTAAGGGTTAGGGTTAGTGCTAGGGAATCATGGGAATTGTTGTTTTTTCTGAGACATTGAGCCTTTTCTGTCAGAGAGCTCTGGTGCCACAATAAACTACACTTCCCATGATTCCCTAACTCTTAAAGTGGACTCAATTTGCACTATTTCTGGCAGTCTGCAAAGGCCCTTTGTTTCCTAGCTCTTGTGTGTGTGTGTGAATGCTTGTGTGTATTTGTGTGTGTGATTATTCAGAAACCTGCCTCTGGAGTTCTGTGAATCCGGACTCAGTATACATAGGGTTTAGTCCCAATGCCACATGTTACCCTGTCCCAAAACTAGATTTCTCCTTTGAGCTAAGTACCAAATTCCCCTAAAAGGCATAGCAAGTGGGTCCTCCCTGGACTCCAGCATCTGGGGGTAAAACATTACTTTAGTTGCAATGGCTCCATGGTATGGAATACTGGCATTTGAAGTTTTGTGAGCTGTTTATAGCTTTCTCTGTCAGAGAGCTCTGGTGCCATGACAAACTACGTTTCCCAGAATTCCATAAGATTGGGCCATAGCAATTAAAACGGTGTCATGATGGATTATTTCTTCAGTACAGATGCAACCTTAGAAGCAAAAAAAATATGTTATTGCAGCCGGCTCCCGTATTGGTGGGATAGCTATCCACAGTTTGGAGCATCCACAGCTAGCCCCATCCCATATAAGTCAGTGACAGCATATGCACACAGATATGCTGATGCAGACATGCACATGTCATTGTCCATAGATTTACTGGACTTGCAATTCCATGATATTTTGTATCTGTCAGGGAGAGGGACCAAACCCCTGCTAATATGGACAGTTGAGTGTATCTCAGTGCAAAAGATTATGCATTTATTGTATCATCTAAGAACTTGCATTGCAGACATGCTGATGGAGAGCCGCTTCATACTAACTGGAAACCTTATAAATGTTACTTTAGTGCTGCAGGGGATGCTATTTGGTGGGTTCATTTTATGGGGATTGTGTTCCTCTAAAAGAATTGAAATCATAAACATTTATTTAACCAGTTTTTAGCCTCAGTGTTTTTGAGGAAAGAGAAGATAGTCCAAATTGTGACCATATCACAATGCAGAATCATGGGACAATGTCTTCAATTTGTTTCCAATTTATGGAGACCCTAAGGCAACCCTATCATGGGGTTTTCTTGGCAAGATTTGTTCAGAGGAGGTTTGCTATTGCTATCCCCTGAGGCTGAGAGCATGTGACTTGCCCAAGGTCACCAGTAGGTTTCGTGACAGAGCTGGGAATTGAACCCTGGTCTCCAGAGTTGCAATCCAACACTCAACCTGCTAAGCTTCAGTAAATAACCACAAAATTATCTAAGTTCCCTTTTTAGTCAGTGTGCAGTTTATCAATATCAGAACCCATTATCAGGAGATTTCACTTTTCTGCACAATTGTATTCCAGAGTGCCTCAGCTTCCTGTGAAAAGAGCACAGCTCAAAGTCCAGTGTTGCATGGCAGCTCAAAAGCACATTATCATCTTTCTGGCCAGGTGGCCTGCTCCCCTCTCCCTCGGCCATGGGCTTGCTGCTTGACATAGTACAGCACAGAGAGCAAAGGGCAGCTTTCATCAGCCAGGACTCTTTGTGCACACAGTCCTCCACTCAAGTCACTCAGTTCAGGAGGGGATCACAATGTGATCCTAACCCTAGGTCCACTAGGGATGGGTACTAATAACAACAACCTCTCTATAGGCTTGCATTCACCTTGGAATTTGTAATGCAGAGCTTGGGAAAATTAGTTTTGGATTACAACTCCCAGAATCTCCCAGCCAGTACTGCTAAGAAATATTTTGATGCACATCCCTTCTGAATGTTCAGGCCCAACCAATTGCTGCATTCCACGATCCAGTTCTTTGCTTTTTTCATGGGTCTGTTTCAATCTTTCATACAAGTAAGAAAGTTGGAACCAGCGACAAACTTTAAATATTGTGTCATAGTAAAGAGCATTTCTTTTCTTTCAACCACAGATTCTTTGGGTATATTGATTTCCCCCATCCCTTCTCACCTTATAGTCATCCTGCCTGTTGCACTGAGTAGCACCTATCTAATCAAGCTCACCCGTGAAACAGTGATTTGGTGTATGTGTGCATTAATGTGTGTAGAACAGCCCAAGCTGAGTAGGTCTGAGAAACCCTGGCATGGACCATAGACAGTGGCAACAGCACCAAGCAAGGCCAAGCAATCATAGAGTTGGTCTCTTCCATCATAATGGTTCCTCAAAGAGTGTATTAATTGCCAACCTTCCACAAATAATTGTCACACACACACACACAAGCATCAATAGCCTGAGGAGCACTGTTCTTCTTAGACTATCTGATGTGGGGGGTTGGCAATTATTTTTCCTGCACCATATTTATGGCCACTGACTACAATTGCTTCTTTCGTTCCTGGAAACTCACTAGGGACTGGTAGCCAATGGCTTAGGGACTCATAGCAGCCTACCACTTTAAATAGCACTGGTTGAGTAGCACTTGATAGAATGTAGGCTGAATCCACATTGCTGAAATTATCCAGATTGATATCACTTAAACTGCCATGGCTAAGTGCTATGGAATTCTGGGATTAGTAGTTTTGTGAAATAGTTAGCCTTCTCTGTCAGAAAGCTTTGGTGCCACAACAAACTACAAATCCCAGGATTCTATGGCATGGAGGAATGATAGTTAAAGTGGTGTCAAACTGGATTATTACTGCAGTGTGGATGCAGCCACAGTCTCTTGGTGGTATTACTCTCAGTCTCCCTGACGTGCACAAACCTTCTCACTATGTTAAAGTATGCATCCAAGAGAGGGATTTAGGTGAAATGGTGTTCTAGGTGTTGTTAAGTTGGAAAACTCACTATCTCCCATTATTAGCTATGCTGGTTAGGGCTTATGGGAGTTGCAATCCAACAGCATCTGGAGGGCCTTATCTGCCATTTAGTCTGCTGAAGATGGCAGTCTACTACTCTGTCAACACTCAGAAAATAGATGATGTGGGTGACTGAAGTCCTGCATGAATAAGAGGCATACTCACACTGGGAGAGAGGTTGCCAGGGATCTCTTGATCCCTAAGGACGTTTTCACACGGGGTCCCTAAAGCCGGCTGGAGTCCTTCCCCTAAAGCCGGCTGGATCCCCGTGCCGCCGACGCTGGAATGACTCCGCCGCCGAAAGGCTAATTCCTTTTGCCACCCGGCATTACCTGAAGCCGGCGTTAGCCAGGAATTAGCCTGCCTCCGCCGGAGTGACGCCGGACTTAGGGCTCCGTGCGTTTGAACACACGGAGCCAAAAGCCGGCCTGACGCAGGGATGACGTCAGGAGGGGCGGGGTTTGCCGCCGCGTGTGTGTGAACACACGGAAAATGGAGACGGAGTGGGGCCGGAGTGAGGCCGGCTAGCCTCCTCAAAAAGCCCCGTGTGAAAACGTCCTAAGAAAAGCTAGAGCCAGTTCCATGATCCAACTGCCTGGGTTCATCACTTGTGCATACTTGAAACTGTGAGGAATCCAGTATTTTTGCATTTGCATTAGTTCATCCTCCTAGTGAAAATCACATGAATTCTGTGGCTGTAACAGAGAAGAAAACTATTAGTTTAGATCAGAGGTTATAGGTTTTATGGTAAATTACATTAGTGGGAAGGAGACTAGTGGGATTAACAAGTGGGATAATGGGTAGAAATGCATAAAGGGATCATGAAAAATTGAGGCTCGTGGGGGTCAAAGATCAGCTGTTAATGGTGTGGGAGAAATCTACAGTTAGACTAGTGAGCTTGAGGAATGAGTGTATATGTGTCACACTCACTCCCTGACATGCTGACATACTAACCTGCCATCCCAGGGAGTTGAAAGCCTGGAATCGCTAAACCCTTAATCCCTCTTGTTTCTGAGCTGCTTTAATTTTCTTAAAGTGACAGAGGAAAGATTAAAGGAAGGGGAAAATAGGGGGCAGTCATTCATTCTGTCCTGTGGTGGGCAACCAGTTTGGACTTGGGAGGAATCCAAAACTGACATGAACCAACATAACAAAGGAAGACAAGATGGTACTGTGGGACTCTTTTTTAAAAATAAATCTTTATTAAGTTTTAAAGCAATACATTTAATACTTTAAAAAATAGTATACATATATACATACATAGAAATCATCTGATTATCTACTTATCATAATTGTCCCTGAACTTGCAATCCTACAGCCTTATATATTCATTCACCTTTACATATCAACCATTGTTACATCATTATTATACCTATGATCTTATTATTCTCCTATTGTTGAACTCTGAATTCAAGATTTGCCTCCTCTTTTCCTTGCCTTCTCCTAAATCATCCTTCCTCTTTACCTTCTTTCTCCCTCCTTCATTTCATACATCCTCACACCTTCTTCTCACATACACTAACCTTCTTCCACATTCTATTCCTTCTTTTTTGTTATTTTTATTTCGTTTTTCCATGTTACAATATTTTACCTATTGTGCATGTTACTGTACATTACATACATCATCTATTTTAGAAGAGGTATGAAATACATGAATTATAATTTATAATTTATCTTCATTATTATTGGTGTTATATAGATTGAAAAGGTATAGTCCTTACCATTTTATAGGAATAGTTTTTTCTGTACTAATTCCCATTTTTTTTTCGTAATGTTGAACTGACTTGTCTGCTATGTACATAGATAACTTATCCATTAACATTAATTCATGTAATTTGTTTCGCCATTCACTTGCTTTGGGTATTTCTTCCGATTTCCATTTTTTCGCTAACACAATACGTGCAGCAGTAATCATATGTAATATTACACTTTTTTCGTCATTATTTAATTTACAATTTATCACATCTAGCATATTTAATAAGAACAGTTCCGGTTCAAGTGGTATATTTTTCTGTATTGTTTCTGACATTATCTTTCTAATTTCTTCCCAAAATGTTTTACTTTGGAGGATTCTATTCCTTCTTTCTTACTCCCATTCTCATGGTCTTTCCTTCCTATTAATCACTGATTGTTGCATTCTTACTCTTTTCTGATTTTCAACTTTCCTTGTTTCTCTGAAACACCATCTGCACTTTATCTTTTCTTTATTTACTCATTCTTACTTTTTGTATGGCTTACTTGCATCAATCTTGTATTCATGCATCTGAAATAAATCTACCTTCTCTTTGACAATCAGCTGACCAAGATTCAGGAGTTTTTCAAGGGAGAAAAATATTATATATTTTTTCTTGCCAGGCCCCCACATCTCTTTTAAATAGTCTGTTACTTTCATCCAATCCTTGTTAACCTTATCTAATGTTTCTGCTCTTAACAATAATGTCAGTTTATCCATTTTTATAGTATCATATAATTTCAACAGCCACTTTTTTGGGGGGGGGGATATCCCCAGATTTCCATTTTTGGGCCAGGGTTATCCTCGTTATTGTGGATGTGTAAAAAAAGATTTTACTATATTCATTCTCTAACTCATCCTTAAACATATTCAACTGATAAACTTCTGGTTGATGTTGTATTCTAATGCCTAGCATTTCACATATTGTTTCATTGACCATATCTCAATATCCCCTTACTCTTTTACATGACCACCAACAGTGATAAAAAGTTCCTGGTTCCTCTTTGCATTTCCAGCATAAATTGTTTTTATTTTTGTATATTTTTGAAATCTTGTCTGGGGTGAAATACCAACAGAAATAGAGTTTATAATAATATTATCTTAGTCTTTGGGATATCATATATTTATTTATCTTCCTCCATGTTCTTTCCCATCTACGTAGTTCCTATGTATCTCCAATGTTTATTGCCCATTTTGCCATCACTTCCTTGACATCTTCCAGATTCATTTTCAACAAAATATTATATACCTTCCCGATTAAACCTTTTGATTCTTGGATAATAATCTTGCTAATTTCAGATTCTTTATCTTTATCTACAAACTTGAAGACTTTTTTGTCCATTTTGTAATGTTCCGAAATCTGCCTATATGGGAACCAATTTATTTCATAGCCTTCTTTTAATATATCTTCCTGGGATTTCAATTTCAGTTCCCTGTTTTGTTTTTTTAAACAATTTTTTACATGTAATCCAATTGTCTTTTTGAATTATTTCTCTTCTTTGAAACGCCTTTTGTGGTGAGATCCAACAAGGCATTTTTCCTATTATTCTGTCTATATTTTTTCCATATAACCATCAATGATTTCCTAATGCAGTGGTTATTAAAATGTTTATTAATTTTTTCTTTTCCATATCCCATGTAGGCGTGCCAACCATAATGTAATCCCTCGCCTTCTAATTCAAGCAACCTGCAATCTTCAAGCATTACTCTCTTAACCAAGTTAAGCAGCATGGTTCATGGTATAATTCTAAATTTGGGGCTCCTAACTCTCCCCTTTCTTTTGAATTTTGTGGTATTTTCAGTCGAACCCTTGGCTTCTTCCCTTCTCATATAAATGTTGAAATCTCTTTGTGCCATAGTTTGAATACCTTCTTTGGTATTGTTAGACTCATTTGAAACAAAAATATTAACTTAGGAAGTACTAACATTTTTATTGTGGAAATTCTACCCATTAGTGATAATTTTGCTCTGTTCCATTTTATTAAATCTTTATTTCTCCCAAATTTTTATAGTTCTTTTCAGAAATTTCTATGGTCTTATCTGAGATATTGATCCCTAAGTACTTTACTTTTTTTTTTTTTTTACTTTTTATCCCCATTTTCTTACTTATCTCTGTTTCCTCTGCCACTGTTAGATTTTTTTTGTTAGGACCACTGACTTTTCTTTGTTTATTTTACAACCCATAATCTTGCCATATTCTTCTATTATTTGTATTAGAGATTTTGCACTGGCACATGGATCATCCATATTATTGCTAAATCATCAGCGAAAGCTCTACTTTTGAAGTTGTACTTTTTGAATTTTAATCCTTTTATCCCCTTTTCCTCTTTAATTCTTTTAATTAAATTTTCTATTACTAATAAGAACAGCAGAGGAGACAGAAGCAACTTTGTCTTGTTCCTCTTTCTATCTGGAAGCTTTTTTGTTTTTTCTGCATTTATACAAATTTGAGCTAATTGATTCTTACAAATTTCCCTTATCCATATATTAAATTTTTTACCTGATTTCATTTTGTCCAATATCTTGTAAATTACACTCCAATTTACCAAATCAAATGCCTTTTCAAGATCAACAAAAATTAATCCTAATTTCTTATCGCAGTGTTGTTCATAGTATTCGAGCATATTTAATATGATTCTAATCTTCTCTCTCATTTGTCTTTTGGGATCTTCTTTGGTCATCCTCAATCCAGTATTTATGCATGCTTTCAATTGGTTAGCTAAGATGCTAGTGAAAATTTTATAATCTAAATTTAAGAGTAAGATTGGCCTAAAATTAGGTTTGTTATATCTTTGCCTTCTTTCAGGAGTACTATGATATTTGCCTCTCTCTAAGTTTCAGGGATCCCTTCTTTTAAAATGGCATTCATTGTTAATTTTAGGGGGATAATCAATTCTTCTATAAAGATTTTGTAGTATTTTGATGTAAAGCCATCTGGCCCTGGGGCTTTCCCATCTTTACAGTTTTTAATTGCTTCCCTAAACTCATCAATCTTAATCTCTTCATTCAGCTTCTGATATTGTTCTTTTGTTGGGGAGGGAAAATTGATTTATTCCAAGTATTTTTTAACTGTTTCTATCTTTATTGGCTGTTCTTTGTATATTCCTGAATAAAACTTGTGAAAGATTTCTTTTATTTTCTCTTGGTGAGTATAAACTTCATTGTTCAATTTAATTTTTGTTATGGATGCTTTCCTTTTCTTCTCCCTTAATTTGTGAACCAGTCATTTTCCAACTTCGAACATTGTTTGGTTTGTCATCTTTTCTATTTCCGCTACATTTTCTAAAGTGATTTGTTTTTGTATTATTTTTATTTCTTCAGTTATCTTTTTAATGGATGGTTTCTTTTTTAACTCTTTCTCTTTTTCCTCTAAAGTCTTCATAAGCTTCATAATCTTTTCCCTCTTCTTCTTTTTCAGTTCTCCATTCTGTTGCATAAAATGTTCCCTCAATACTAATTTGCTTGCATGCCAAATTGTTGTTGTCCTCAACTTGTCTAACATATTTTCTTTGAAATAGAGATTAATAACTTTTTTGTCTTTGTAATAATGTCTTGATCCTGCAACAATTCCTCATTTAATTCCCAAATATATGGTTTACTAGCTTCTTTTAAAGTGAGAATTAGAAGATTGTGATCAGAAATTGTTCTGTGTAACAACTCTATTTTCTGAATATCTTTAGTCATTGATTTAGTCAAAAAAGTATTGATTCTGGGAAAAGAGTAGTGCCTTTCAGAGTAAAATGTATATTCACACTTTTGTTCATATAAATGTCTCTATCCATCACACATTCCTATGTCTTCCACCATGTTAAAGAAAGATTGTGTCTCATCAAACTTAATCAGAAAGAGAGCTCATGCCCTGTGGGAGTTGGACAGCTCAACAATCATGAGTCAGAAAGTTTGAGAGACCAGGGCTGTTGCAACACTGCAGGATTAATACAGTTCGTCACAGCTTTAATGGTCATGGCTACAATCTATGGAATACTGGAATTTATAGTTTGTTGTGGCATCAGAGCTCTCTGACAGAGACAGCTAAATATCTCACAAAACTACAAATCCCCCAATTCCATAGCATTGAGCCATGGCAGTTAAAGCGATGTCAGAGTGTATTAATTCTGCTTTGTAGATGCAGCCTAGATCTGGCTCAGCAACAGAATAGCACTTGCTTGAACGACACAAAACATCCTCCTCATTTTACAGCTGCAAGAAAATCCATCTGAAACTTTGCAAGACTGTGCCAAATAACTATGGGCCTTTGCAGACTGCCAGAAATAGTGCAAATTGAGTCCACTTTAACTGCCGTTACTCAGTGCTAGGGAATCATGGGGACTGGAGTTTATTGTGGCACCAGAACTCTCTGACAGAGAAGGCTCTGTAGCACTGAATCCTTAGGGGAATTTTCAAATATTGCAAGAAGGGGCTTGCTACAACAGCCCAAGAGATCGCCC
>CM034703.1:159761077-159777495 GCA_020142125.1 Phrynosoma platyrhinos
AAGCAGTAAAGATGGATCTCTTCCAGCAGGCCTTCCCGGAATAATCCCATGGCTCTAGGGGAGATGGTTTTTAGTGTTCCTTGTATCATGGCTGCCTTATTGTTTTGTTGGTTTTACTACGGCATTTTAATTTTCTCTATAGTTTAATCTTGTTTTAGTGGATGGGTGGGGGATTCCGGGATGAGGGACTGTTTTTAACTTTGTATGTTTTAAAATGCTGTAACCCACCCCGATTGCCGAGCAGAGGGGCGGGCTATATTATTATTATTATTATTACTTAATTCTTTTTTTAAGGGGGGTAAGATATATTATCATGTATTGCTATTATGTATTGTAATGGTTTGTCTTAACATGTAAGCCACTTTGATTGCTATTATAGTAGAAAAGCAGAATACAAAAAAAACTTTTATTTTATTTTATTATTATTTAAATCAAAAAGATTAGTCATAACTCCTCAGGACTTTCAGGACATAAATGTCTCTCTTTTTTTTAAAAAAAGCCACATTTGGTTCTCTTTTTTGCAGGCATCTAGTCTTGAATCTGTTTTAATCATATTTTTAAAATGATATGATGTAGTAGGGGATAACTGGCAACCCTAAATGGCCAAAATGAGATTGAGTAATTCAGTGGCTAGGGTGGCATACTTAGGAAATAGAAACTGAGAAGCTGTGTGTGGTTTGTGATTAGTATTGGACTGGGATTTTGGAACTCTAGGTTGAAGAAACATCCCTTCTGAAATGAACCCCACAAAGTGGTGCCCAGGCCAAAACACTTTTATTACTCCATAATGATCAGGAAAGGAACTCCAGATAGGTGTACTATATCGATATGGTCACATCTGTACAGAAGACACAAGTCTGTAACATTAATTCACAAACACACACAAGCAATTCCTTCACAGAGTGATCAGACACCTTCCTTTCCCAGGATGTGTCCTACATTTCAACCTTCTGTCCAGTAGGAATTCCAAAATGTCCTCCATTTTGAGCATGACTAAGAAGCACAATGCAAATGTTGAAAGGGGTTTTCCTCTTAATTTCAGCAAAATGGATAAATGAAAGGAATAATTTAAATGTAGATTCAGTCAAGGGTTTGTTGCTGGATAAAGTACAATGTTTTTGTCTTGCTTAGAGTTCTATAAGTACATTGCAAGCCAACAGGGCATTTTAATGAAGAGAAGTTCATCAGATAAACACTTTTGAGCTCATAATATAAGTATAAGTAATCTAGCTGCAAATAAGCTATAGGAAATGAATTTATATTTTTATGTGTGTTTTTAGCTTTTGTTTTATCATGCCCTACATTTTCTTGAATGTCCTACATTTCATGGTGCCTTGTCCTCCTTTGTGGTTAGGACATCAGGTCACCCTGTTCCTTCATGAAGAAGGTGTACAGTGGGCTCTTGGTATCTGCTGAGGTTTGGTTCCTGGACCCTGGGTGGATACCAAAATCTGTGGATGCTCAAGTCCCATTATATACAATGGCATAGTAAAATGGTGAGTGGCCCTTATATAAAATGGCAAAATCAAGGTTTGCTGTTGGGAATTTCTATATTTTTGCTATATTTTCAAGCTGTGGATACTTGAACCTGTGGATAAAGAATCCATGGATACAAAGAGCTGACTGTAATATGTCTTCCGGTTAAATTGCATCCAGGTGTTAATAACATGATGGCCCTTATATAAAATGGCAAAATCAAGGTTTGCTTTTGGGAATTTGTATTTTTTAAATATTTTCAAGCTGTGGATACTTGAACCTGTGGATGAAGAATCCATGGATATGGCGGGCCAACTGTAGTAAAAAAAGCCAGACCTTTTAAGAAATCAATTAAAAAATGGAGTATTTTTTAAAAGGTAATTTGGTTTAAACCAACCTGGTTTAAACCAGCAGCAATCACTTCAGATATTGGGAAGCAGCAATGACATCCCATCATTCCTGGGCATTCATCTCTGTTGATGGACAGACATGGCTTGTCCTGCACCCTCTAAACTAGTCTGCTGCCCCCAACAATAATGGAAGACCCCATCCCATCACTAGTTCTGCCAGTCCAATTTGTTTCTGTACAGGGAATAGGGGAGAGCCAGTGTGGCATAGTGGTTTGAGTGTTGGACTACGACCCTAGAGACCAGGGTTCGGTTTCCCCACTCAGCCATGAAAGCTCACTCTCAACCCAGAAAGCCCTTTTATAGGGTTGCCTTGTTTGTATGTTGTGTGGCTTCAAGTCGTTCCAACTTATGGCAACCCTAAGGTGGTGAAACTATCATGAGGTTTTCTTGGGAAGATTTGTTCAGAGCAGGTCACAAACCTTGCCTGAGGTTGAAAGAGTGTGACTTGCCCAAGGTCACCCATTGGCTTTCGTGGCCAAGCTGAGAACCGAACCCTGGTCTCCAGAGTCATAGGCCAACATTCAAACCACTCCACCACTCTAGCTCTCAGCGATGCTACCTGGTAAGTCAAGACTAGAGAAGTTTTAAAACTTGACAAATCAAAGATTGTAAAAATGAAAACAATAATGCTATACGTTGTTGCTGTTGTGTGCATTCAAGTAGTTTCTGACTTATGGCAACCCTAAGGCGGTAAAACTATCATGGGGTTTTCTTGGCAAGATTTGTTCAGAGGAGGTGTGCCATTGCCTTCCCCTGAGGCTGAGAATGTGTGACTTGACCAAGGTCACCCAGTTGGTTTCCCGGCTGAGCTGAGAATCGAACCCTGGTCTCCAGTCGTAGTCCGACACTCAAACCACTAGGGTTGCCATAAATCGGAAATGACCTGAAGGCACACAACAATAACAACAGGGAATGGGGAGTGGGCACCATCTTGGGCTTCATCTCAGGATGTTCCCTCTCAGATCCCAGCCTGTGCTGGTTTCAGGGCTGACCTGACTGGATCTGGGAGAGTTTGCAGAGGAATAACCAGTCAGGGCACCATAAATGGAGTTGAAGCCCCTCACTAGCCAGTGCCCTCCTTTCAGCTTGTGCTGAGGAAGCCTGGCCATAGCTGGCAGAGGACTTTGGTCCCTTGGAAGCATGATCTGGTTGCAATATGTTATGTCATGCTCTGGCAGGAGTGGACTGGGCAAAGGCCACACTCCCTGAAATAGCCATCGGTCCCTTCCGCCAGGGAAGGCCCTTTGCCCTGCATTCAAGCACCATGGCAACCCTAGAGAGCAAGGACCCACAGGCCAAAGCAAGAGGGAATAGCCTTGGAGGTAAAAATAAACAGGTGGTACTTGGATATGTTCCCTGAAGGGTGTTTTTCCTCCCCTGGCATAGGTCTAAAGGCACGGGGAGAGCAAAATGCTGCTGTGTTTGCAGTTTTGTGTCCAGGGTGGTGGTGGATGGGGAGGTTGGTGGATGGCTGCTTCCCAGACGGAAAAGCAGACCTGGTAGATTCTGCTTTTCATGTGGGGAAATAATGTCTGAGATGGGACTTCTGATTCACTTCCAAAAATGGAATAATACACTTGTCTTTTGGTATCCACTGGCGTTTGGTTCCAGGACTCCCTTTGGATACCAACATCCAAGGATGCTCAAGTCTCATTAAATACAGTGGCCCAGTAAAATGGTGTCCCTTATACAAAATGACAAAATCATGGTTTGCTTTTAGGAATTTATATTTTTTAAAAAAAATATTTTCAAACCATGGATGCTTGAATCCATGGATAAAAAAATCTGAGGAAACAGAAGGCTGGCTGTAATTATTATTATTATTATTATTATTATTATTATTATTATTTCTTACTCATCTCTCCCCATTGATTGAGGGGGGGAACAACAACAAATCAACAATTTCACAACATCAATTAAGCACATTGATTAAAACATGCAACAGTTTCAAAGGACAAATACAACATACACATTTTAAAGCAGTCTACCTTTAAAATTCAACATCTTAATGCACAATTTAAAATTAAGCCTGCAGGAAGAGACTGTCTTCAGTGCTGTTTTAAATTCGGACAGTGTATTCAGGAATGTCGTCTGTTGTTTTCTTGTGAGTGCTAGAGCGGATACATGTTCTTTGTCAGCTGTCTCCATCCTGGCGGCCTCCTGACTACAATCCTCATCATTCTTAGCACCACTGTTGGTTGCAGTTGTTGGATGATAGGAGTTGTCATCCAAGATATCCTGAGGGCGCCAGACTGATTAAAGCTATTTTAGATTCATACTTGTGAAAGTGACTCAGGTCCAGTGATTTGAAAAGCAAATGCATAAGTAGTACAAGATTGCATCTGAGTATGCAAGCTGGTGATAAACTTGCAGAAGACAGGATAAATTTAGAAGAGGGCAGGTATTGAAATTAAGAACACTCTGAACAAAAGAGCAAAAGGCAATGAATTGCCATTGAGGACAACAAAAGGGATGGTGGAGAAAATCTCAGGTGGAGTCTTAACAAACTTAGGTTACAGCCTATTTTAGCCTCATTTATGATGAAGAGAGAAGCAAAGAAATTCTCATTCTTATGCTCTATTGTATAAGTGCAGTATAGTCCAGCAAAGTTAAGAACATATGAATATAAGAGGAACTGCAACTGCACCCTTTAACTCATGTTCCCCAGAAACTGATGCGGATACTGGATGTGGCATATACCATATATACTCGGCTATAAGTTGAGCTCATGTAAAAGTCAAGGGCAGGCCCAAAAATTATGGATTTTGATAAGACCCATGGATAAGTTGAGGGAAAAACTTAGGGACATGTAACAAAGGATCTCTAAAGGATGAAGCAAAGGAAAACAATGCCCAAGAACTTACAAATTTTCAGCAGGTACAATTGTTTGTGTACATACTAAAGGCTGGCTGAATGATAGACTAGATGGGGTTCAATGATTTCAGGACAGATTACACTCTTGCCTTTCACCAGGTGATGGTTCCTTTTTTATAGGAGTTAAAGTATAGTACTTATATAGACCCATGGATAAATTGATACAATGTTTTTAGGTCCATTTTTTACTCAAATTTCTAGACTTATACATGAGTATATACAGTAGCTGTTCTGATTAGTAGCCATGGATGGCTCTACCCTTCATGATGTATTCAATTCTTTTAAAAAGCCATACAAGTTGGCAGCCCTAACTAAACCTTGTGGAAATGGGTCCCCACTTTTTAAGAGTGCAGTATCTGAAGAAGAATTTCCTTTTATCTGTTCTGAATTTCTCTCCATTCAGTTTCAGTAGATGACCCTGTTTTCTAGTTTTCAGAGAGAGAGAAAGAAAAGCTCCCTATTTACTTTTTCCACACCATGCATAATTTTTTACACTTCTGTCGTATCTCCATGTAGTTTTAATTTTATTTAAGCTAGCCTCATTCTCACAGGGGATTTGTTCCAGTCCCATTTATCATTTTGCCTGCCTCTTTCTTACCCCTTTTCCAGCTCTACAATATCCTTTTTTAGTTATAGTGAGCAGAACTGTACACAGTATTCCAGATGTACTTGCCCCATGGATTTGTATAAGGGCACTATGACACTGAGTTTTATTTAGAGCTTTTTATTACTATTATGCCCAATGTGAAATTAGCCTCTCTCTTTTTAAAATAGAAGCTGCACACAGAGTCTACATTTTCATCTAATAGCTTAACAAAATTCTAAGATCCTTTGCTGATCAATCAGTGTGAGTTCACATCGCATCAATTAATATGATAATTTTTTGGGGGGGGGAGAATTGGCCTCAATATGCATCACTTTTGAGTTGCTCATATTGCCATTTTACTGTCCAGTCTCCTAGTTTGAGTTCTATGAAATGTATGCTTGATGTTTTTACCTTTAATAACATTTTCTACCAATTTACCAGGACCAGATATTAAATTAACTATAACTTGTTGGATCACCCCAAATTCCTTGAAATAACATGTTTGATTTAAATGTTATATTCAAACACATTCAAAGCTTTATGTGGTAATTAATTTATTTGAATATTTGTAAAAAGGAGAATGGGATATAGTCCCCTTTTTAAAAACAAAAATGACACATACCTAAGAACCTAGAGTGGCATAGTGATTTGAGTGTTGGACTACAACTCTGGAGACTAGGGTTTGATTCCCAGCTCAGTCATGAAACCCACTTGGTGATCTTAAGCAAGTCACACTCTCTCAGCCTCAAGGGAAGGCAAGGGCAACCTCCTCTGAACAAAGAAAACTCTTTCTTGCCAAGAAAACTCCACAATAGGTTCAGCTTAAGGTTGCCATAGGTCAACAATGACTTGAAAGCACAACAACAGCAACATCAAAGGAGAGCTATACCAGATATATCTTATATCAACAGTTCAACTTTTTTTTGCTGAAGCATAACTGTAGTACTTTAGGCTTTGCCCATGCATTCTCTTTTCCATGTGTCAGTTCCATTTCAACCTGAGAAAAATATAATTTAGTACAACTAGCTGAACAATCTGTTTCACTAAGGGATAGATTTGAGTCTGTGGGGACAGGCACTTATCACATTTTTTCTCGACTACTTGTACTCGTGACTAATTGCAAAGCAAGGAGTTTTGTGAAATAGAAACAAGCTTTGCAGGGCATTAATTTCTTAGTCCATTCCTTTGAGCTACAAACTACGGTTTGTCAACGCTTGTCTCCCTAGAAGAAAAACTAGAACTGCATACCCTATTCTTAACCCATCTAACATGATTGACTGAAGTACAAAAGCCCAGACAACTATGGATAAATGTGTGTGGTGTGTGTGTGTGGTACAGAAATTTTTCACAGAAAAATGTAGCACTGGAAAAATTTCTGCTGCCATATTCTCATCCTTTAATTTTTTTGTGATCCAATGGTCCAGTTGCCTTGCGGTCTGGCTTCTTGCTCCAGATGTTTATAAAATAATTGTTTGTTGGTGGTGTTGGTGCTATTAGCAATAGGCTCCTCAAAATCATTATTTTCATCTCTAAGTATCTGCTGTCATGTCCTTTGTGTAAATGTTCTTGTACATTTGTCTCATTTGGGTAAGATATCCTGTTTCCAAAGGAAGCTCCCATCACACAGCTTTTTATCTATGCTCATGACCTTTTGGACTTAATCTCCCCATGAACTACAGTATTCATTCTGGTTAAGCCTCTATTCATGAGATTTAACCACTTGGTCTTTTTTTCTCTGAACTTCCTTTTTCTTACTTCCTTCATTTTAGATAGATTTCCACAGTCAAACAGGACTGTGTTGGAGCCCACTGCTGATTTTCCACTGGCAGATAAATTTGATAGCACATTTCATGTATCTAGTCAGTGTGAAATAAAGTTATCCTTTATTACAGCATCATCTCCTTTAGATGCTTCCCTGATTTCATGCCCTGTCTCTAAGGTGCAAAACACACTGCAGAAATAATCCAGTTTGAGACCCCTTCAACTGCCCTGGCTTAGTGCTACAGAATCCATGGAATTGTAGTTTATTGTGGCACCAGACAGAGAAGGGTAAATGTCTCACAAAACTACAGTTCCCAGAATTCCCTAGCATTGAACCAGGGCAATTAAATTGGTCTCAAACTGGATCATCTCTGCAGTTTGTTCTGGGTCAGAGGGCTCATTCCCATTATGATTTAAACTGATTTGCAGATTAGTTTATATGTGCCTCGTTCACACTTGATTTGATCTCAGATCTGAACATATTCAATCTGAATCGATCTGAATTGTGGTGAATCGGCGCAATTCAAAAAGAACCAGTTCTTTTGGAAACAGATCAAATACAGGCTCTTTTGAAAAGAAACGGGTTACAAGTGTGTTGAACAAATGTGAACACGTGTCCGATCACATTCGGGTCTCCCAGGAGGGAGGGGCAATGGGCAGAGAGTGAGCAGAGAAGTTGTACCCATCCCGCCCCAAAGGTCTTGCCAAACCACCCCTTTCCCCCCTCTCAGCGCTAGCAGCAGTTCGAGGGCCTCCTTAGGATTTTAAATTTCCTAGGCTGTCAAAGTGGTCCATTTAAATCCTGGTGCAGCTATTTCTGCTTTTGGCAGGAAGTCAGGGGGGTCCTTTGGGGGACATAATGCAGCCTTTAAAAAAAAAAAAGCACTTCCTGGGCTCCTGCGCAGGGTCACAGTTGCATGGGTTTGTGAGTGCAGGGAGTCATGGACTGAGTGGGGGAGAAACTGCCCCCCTGGCATGCTTGGATCCCACAGCCCCATGCATGCCATGGTCCAGTTTTCTTAAATTCTGGATTATTACCAATCTTGCAACAAAACAAAAATATGTAATCAAATCTTTATGGTTTAATGCCTTACAATTGTCACAAAATATGGAGAGAAGTCCTATTTGGGGGTCAACAGGAAGTTCTTGGTTCGTAATTTGACTTACTATTATAAATATCTTTTTCAACATACTGGGATGCTTCCACCATACATGGAAGTACATACCCAGTGCCCTACAGTTCCTCCAGCTTTTGTTAGCTGAGTGTTCATCTATATGTTTCATTTTTACCAGGATTAGATTCCAATGGTACAGTGAACCCTTGTTTTACACGGGGGATCCATTCCACCCCCAGCATAAGGGAAATACCGTGGGACCTCAAGTCCCATTGATTTCAATGGCGGCCAGGGACTCACCATCTGTGTGACCTTGAGTCTGCATATGGCAAGCCCGCATATGGCATGTGCGTGCTGTATATTAATTTTGAAGCATGTCCTATCATATGGGAAGATACAGATTTTATTGGAAGACTTTTTCACAGCATTTTCCATTTAAAGTTTCCCAAATTTTTTTATATGTAGACCAGTATCCTTGCTTTCCTGAAGCCCCCAAGGTCTGAGTATGGTGATTCAATGAGTAGATTGTAGGGGTTTTTTTACATTAAACCTTTAATGTTTATTTGGGAAATTGCATTAATATTTCACATTTGCTTAGAGGAGGCTGCACCTGTTTTTATGTCTCTTCTGGAGATAAAGGGCCTAAGCCAGGGGTAGGCAACCTTTCCCCTTTAAGGGCCGAGGGACTTCAGCTCCCAGAAGCCTCAGCCATGTTGGCCAATAGTCCCATGTTGGCCAATAGCTCCCGGGATTCTGGGAGCTGAAGTCCCTCGGCCCTTAAAGGGGAAAGGTTGCCTACCCCTGGCCTAAGCAGACTGGCAGCACGGGGCCGCCATGGGAAGGTGCGCCGCGGGAACGAGGCATCCCCACACCTCGATCCTGCGGCGCACCTTCGCCGTCCCTGAAAGGAGCGCTAAAATAGCGCTCCTTTCACAAGTCAGAGAAAGTGCGCCGCAAAAGCTTGCAGTGCACTTTCGCTGACTTTTCCGCCGCAGCGTGTCCGGACGCTGCAGCGGGAGGTTGCCCTCGGAGCGCCAGCCGTGTGAAGGGCCGGCGGCTCCGAGGGCAACCTCGGGAGGAGGAAGGGGCGCTGAACGTGCGGCTGCCCCTCCACTTCCCTGCCTCCGTCTGCCGAGGCCCTAAAGTGGAGCATCTGATGTATCTGGATCCATGCTGGTTTAAATGCAGCTCAGTTATCTTGGATATGTTTGCTGGAATTATGTTTAGCTTTTGTAGTTTTTGTCTAGTAACCTATATAGACCTTTTTGTTCTCAGCCTTTAAATAATTTAAAATTTATCTTGGTGATAAAGTGAGGGATGACGTACAATCTAAGGTATCATAGACTTAGAACAATTCGTATAAAAATTCAAAGAAGAAAATGAAAATGCAGGGCTATTCCTAAACATACAGAAGACAAAAATAATGACCACAGAGGTTTTATATAAATTAAACCTAAGTTTTTGAATTATTTATAACCAAAGATGTATATTTATATTCTCATGAAAAATACAGCAGATCTTTGTGTTTGTTTTTTAATCTTAGCTGGAAAATTTATGCATCTCAACTCTTTGATTTCTGATGTGGGGCTTGCTGCCAGCAAATGATAAGTTCATGTTGGAAAACTTATGAAGTTGTGGAGGAAAGAAGTAAGTAACGGAGGTTTTTTGTGTTGGGTTTTTTTGCATATTTCTGGGAAGCAGACTGTTTGATTCCCTGTTTGCAAAAGGAACAGAGACACACAAAATGCAACCCATCTCTGGCATTGCCTAAGAGGCATGCATACTTTGTTTTCATAGCTCCATCCACCACAACAGTAAGTGTTTGCATACCCTTTATACACAAACACACACAACGTGGCATTTGACTTTGGTTCGTGATAGCCAGGATGAGGGAAAAGACAACAGCACCACCGTTTGTTCCCATCCATCCCCATAGCCTTTTTATGCTCATGAACCTGCTTCACCCCAAATCCTACTTCTTACAAATTTTCTTCCAAACCTGTTTTTTTAACTGTACCCAGTCAGGCAGCAAGGTCCTTGCGTGGAATGGGATCACTTGTTTGAATACTCCAGTCTCCACACATAACAAAAACAAACATCCATGTTCGTAGAAAAAAAGCACATCTGGAAAGCTACGGTAGGTCAAAACCCCTCTCTCCAGTGTCTGAGAAGGAAATCTTTCCTAGGGAGCAGCACTTAATCATGTATGCCTCACTTTTAGACAAAAGTTAGGTTCAACCAGGTTCAGGTTCAGAAGTCAAGTTCAGGAAGAATGAGGTAACTGACAGATAAATGGGACTCAGAGCAAATTAAACATGAATTCTGCTTGGATGCCAAAATGACCAAACTGTGGCTGTCGTACTATGGACATATCATGAGATGACTCACTAGAAAAGATGATAATGTTCAACAAAGTGTAAAGCAGTAGAAAAAGAGGACCACATTACAGGTGGATAGACTCAACCAGGGGAGTCAGCCCTGAATTTGGAGACCAGAGCAGAGCTGTTAAAAACAAAGATTCTTGGAAGTCTCTTATTCACAGGGTTGCCGTAAGTCAGGGATAGGCAACCTTTTTGAGCCGGGAGCCAGGTAGCTGTCCCTCAGACAATTGGGGGGCCGAAACACCAAAAATAAATAAATAAATAAATAAATAAATAAATAAATACAAATATGCATGCACACTCTCTCAGCCCCACAAAAGCCATGGCAAAACCCCTGTGGAGATTTTGCCAAGAAAACCCCAAGAACAAGTAAAAACAACAATAATCAATATCATCATGGCAGGCGGTGTGGTGGTGGCGGCAGGGGGCAGCGGGGGCGGCAGCAGGGCCAGCCTGAGGCCGGTCCAAAGGCCTCAGGGGGCCGCATCTGGCCCCTGGTCCTTAGCTTGCCTACCCCTGCCATAAGTGAAGCTATCTTGATGGCAGTTAATAACAACAACGCTACTCCAGTAAAATGAAGCAATAACTGGAATCATGTGTTGCATTCTCTTTAGGTAGTTCTCAGCCTGGCCTCATGGTGACCAGATGTCATAACTGTAGGGCAATTCAAGTTTCCTAAGGCTTCAGTCGTTACTAAGAAAACAAAAATATTTAAATATCAAAAATATCAAAGCCAAGTCTGTTAGGGTCTAGCTTTAAATCAGCAGAGTAGCAGAAATGTGTCCTGGTCTAACTGTGCTTCTCTAAGGGCGTTATCACACGGGGAGTCTCAGGGAGAAAGTGGAAATAAACCGGACAAGTGGAAGACTTTAATTTACGGGATTTGTCCTGTTCTGCCTCGTCTGATAACTAAATTCGAATTTAAAAGGGGGTTAATTCGAACGAAATTATATGTGTAAGAGTGTCAAAGACCTAGCTCTATACATTTGGCCATCAAAATGGAAATCATAAGTGGAGGGTGGTAAAAGAAAAAAAATCATTCCTGTATTCATTTTGCAAGAAACTTTTAAGTGGTCTTTGAAAGCTTCAAAGTGTTTTCTTTGTTTGTGCAAGGCTTCCTTGCCCTGGTTGTTTCATTTCTCAGGTGCATACTGTTTATTTTTCAAGAAAAAGTTTGCTGAAACATGTTGAACTGCTCTTCCTTTTTGTGTGTATGTGTGGAACAGGAACCTACCCCTATTCATTCCATGTTATATCTGCTTCTAGTACCAAATTTTCTGTTTCAAAAAAATGTTCCCAGGAACACACCTACTTTGTTAATAGAGGTATATCTGTATCTAGTTACAACTGTCTCAGGCAGTGGATGCTGTGCAGTCTAGGAAGCAGTTTCTGCCCAACAGCCATCTCCATCTCTTGTGCCACAACACTGCTCCTCCTCAAAGGTAATGGAAGACCCTATTTCAGTGCCAATGTTGATGTAAGGCTCAAGTGCCAATCTGGTCAGCTTGTATACAAGGGAAGGAGAAAGGTGCCATCTTTTCCTTCCTTTCCCTCCCTCCCAGGAAGACCAGCTGTCACAAATACAAAGGAGGACAAGGCACCGCAAAATGTAGGGCATGTCCTGAAAAAAGAGAATGTCTGATCGATCCACCCAATCCTGACAGTAAAATGTCAAAAGTAACAGAGATATATGATAGCTTCACTACTACTACTTCATTTACTCTTTGTGATAACTAGGCTTGACAATAGAAAGAAAGAAAAACCCAGTGACATTTCTGACATTAATGTAAACACACAATTTAATTTTCCACCATCAGCTTCTATCTTCCTATCCGTTTCCTCAACATATTTTTGCAAATGAAGCCCTCTTTTCCCCAAACACTTTCCCTAACAAGGAAGGGCTGGAGTATCCTCTCACTTTTACCTGCCATGGGGAACATGGCTCATTATTGCCCTCTAGTGGGGCAATAAGAACAAGTTGTACAACTAAGCCCTTGAACAATTTGCAAGGCATTTGAGTTGAAGCTTAAGCGCAAGCTGCTACTAGAAATCCAGGTATGTGTCATTGGAACAAGGGGCACCTTGACATGGCATACTGCTGAGGTGACAACAACCAGAACCAGCCAAAAACATTTTGCCCCTGATTCAGAATAACAAAGTATGCACTCACCATCCAAGTCAAGCATGATTGTTGTTGTTGTTGTTGTTGTGTGCCTTCAAGTTGTTTCTGAGTTATGATGATCCTCAGGTGAACATATCATGTGGTTTTCTTAGCAATATTCATTCAGAGGAGGTTTACCATTGCTTTCCCTGACGCTGAGAGAACATGACTTCCCTAAGGTCACCCAGTAGATTTCATGGCCGAACTGGGAATTGAACCCTGGTCCAACACTCAAACCATTATGCAACGCTGGTTCATTCAAGCATACCGAAAACAATACTCAAAGCCAATAAAGTCATATTGGGCAATGAGGTAGGAAAAAGATATGCCGCCTGAGGCTGGAGGGAGGGAATCACCCTAATTACTTCAATATTATCTATAAATAGTGTGCCATCACAGAGCAGCTATAAGGTACAAATCTGATTTTTTTAGCAGAAAAGTCTATCCAAAAGAAAGCTGTACATCTAATCTCATACCAGGTGGCAGCACCCAACCCCAAACAACAGTGGCTCCATCTTCTCTGCATTAAGTTTCCAGTTGCTCTCCTCCACCAGTCTTTCTCAGAGCACAGACAAAAATTCAGGATTATCACTGCCTTCCTTCATAGGATTCATTTGAAACAAAAAAATTAGAGCAGATTGATTCGACTGCTTGATCACAATCTCTGGACGACTTAGCTCAGAACCTTCATTTTAGATCAGGGATGGGTAACTTGTGGCCTTCCAGATGTTATTGCAACAGTCAAAATCCTTAACTCTTACCTGTGCTGGTTGGGGATATCAGGAGTTGCAGTCCAACAGTCTCTGGAGGATCATGAGTTGTCTGGCTCTGGATCAGAAGTTAAAAAACATGAAGGAAAAATGGACACTGTGATATCCAAAGGCCAAATGTATTTTTGTGTCATTTATTTAGAAATTCATGCTTTACTCACTGAAATTTAAATGAACTGGGAAAGAGCTTGTAGGCACTTTGACCTGTAGTGCCTGCAGAGCATTGTGCAATTTTGTCCTGCAGATGGCAGCAGGTGCTGTGGTTTACTGTCTTCATGATATTTATAGGAAGGTGTAAAACAAAATACAAAATACGCAAAAGAACGGCAGCTTCATTGGCCAGCCAAAATGTACCAAACACATAATGCACGCTTTTGAAATTTCACTGGCTTCTTCATCAGGCAAAAGATCTTGTTATTGTTATATGCCTCCAAGTCAATTATGCCAACCCTAAGCTGACCCTATCATAAGGTTTTCTTGGAAGGTTTCTTCAGAGGAGGTTTGCCACTGCCATCCTCTGAGGCTGAGAGAGTGTGACTTTCCCAAGGCCAGCCAGGGGGGTTATCCTGAGTGCAGAATTGAACACTCAAACCACTACAGCAGGGACCGGCAACCTACGGCCCGGGGGCCGGTTAAGGCCCCGGGCCCCGGACTTACCGGCCCCGTCCGAAGGCTGCCGCCGTCGCTGCCGCCGCGCGCCACCGCCGCCGCCGCGCGCCGCTATCGGGGCGAGTTTTCAGCCACGCTTGTCGCGGCCGCCATTTTGGAAGTCAAAATGGCGGCTGCGACGCATTTGCGCATGCGCAATACTCTTGCGCATGCGCAAACATGTCGCGGCCACCATTTTGACTTCCAAAATGGCGGCCGCGCATACGCCGTGGCAGCTGCGGCCGTGCGCGCTATGGCGGCGGCCACGGTAGTGGCAGAGTGCACACGGGAGTCGCGCACGGAGGAGGAGGGTGTGTGCGTGCACGCGCGCGCGCTCCTCCATTTCCCCCCCACACTTGGCCCAGCCGAGCGGCAACCTTTTTGAGACCGGCCCAGGTCTCAAAAAGGTTGCCTGTCCCTGCACTACAGCATGCTACAGGAGAAGAAAATAAAAGTGCTGGTGTTGGAGTTACAGGATATTTAGTATGAGATGTTTCTGTTATTGTTCAGTTAGTTTAGTCATGTGGGGACTGGGATAAAAGACATTGAAATGTAAACACCATTAGCAACAGTAAAGTACTGTAATTCCACTTGGGATCCAGGGTACTCTTTTTTTTTTTGTGAAGCCACAGGCCCCTTTCTTAGGCAGAGAACATTGAATTTCTCAAGATGTCTGCAATGTTATATATGGAATAATATTTAGGTGCTGTATAAGTCAGACAATTATAGTCCAAAGTAAAAAGTTTTGCCTTTGTTGGAAGTAGAAACCTCAAAGAGTTAGATTCCAGTCCTTAATTCTTTCTTGTTTAGGGTTCCCCATTGAAGCTAAATCCAATATCTTCAAATCCAGGAAACATATGTTGGCTATAGAGAAAAATAAAACAAAATCTGAAATCCACAAAAGTGTGATAGCTTTATTGGGCAACCAAAATGCACAAAACACATCCTGCAAGCTTTCAAAATTCCATAGGGGAATTCTTCATCAGGGAAAAGATGTGAATGTGTGTCAAACAAAGGATCACAAATCACACATCAAACAAGAACAGTAGGACTATTCTCAAAATAAGCTAGTCATACTTTAGTGATGCAGGCTGAAATGTCCCAATGCTCTGATCCAGAATATTCTTATTCTTTTTCCCATCTTTCATGTGAGCATTTCAAATCAATTTAAGTAGATTTTAGTCTACCAAAAGGTGCCTGAGAGTGGCACCTTTGCTTTTTGATGGTTCAACATACAGAAACTTTGTTTCATGCACAAAATTATTTTTAAAATATTGTATAAAATTACCTCCAGGCTATGTACATAAGGTTTATATGAAACATAACTAAATTTTGTATTTAGACTTGGGTCCCATCTCCAAGATATCTAATTATGTACATATATGCAAATACAAGTACAGTTAGTCCTCTGTATCCAGGGATATCCACAAATTCAAGCATCCACGGCTTGAAAATACTATACACACACACACACACACATTCCAATAGGCAAACCTTGATTTTGCCATTTTATATAAGGACACCATTTTACTCTGCCATTGTAGATAATGGGACTTGAGCACCCATGGATTTTGGTATCCATGGGGATCCTGGAACCAAATACCAAGGGCCCACTGTATTCTAAAATCCTGCCCCCCCCCCCCCCCCGCAAAAAAACCCAAATCCAAAACACCTTTGGTCCCAAGGATTTTGGATAAGGGAGACTCAACCTGTAATTTTAACTTGTGTCTTTAATGGGAATGTCACTTTAAAATTGTGCTAGCGTAACTTTCCATTAGATGGAGATAGACAGTAGTGAAAAATTCACTCAATTAATTCATAAACTGCCCTGAAAAATCTTCATTCTTTTACTGGATGGCATCCTATAAATTCTTAAAGTAAACAAATACATAATCTATGTATGCATTACTGTCTCACTCCATGTACCCACACATTCTATGTGTCTGGCAAATGTTAAAGGCACAGAATCAGGAATGGGAGTTTTCTTGACGTAGCAAGTGGTAACCCTGTTCCCCAGTGATGGTTGTGCTAAATCCTGGTCAACTGCAGCATGTACATTTAAAGCAAATACATTGTCTACTAGCCAAAACGAAAAAATAAAAGCGGTGTTTCACCCCCAAATCTTGCAATACTGACAGTAACTAGCCACTTTGGAGCAAGGAGTGGTTGTTACTGTTAGCATTATAACTAATTACCATATTTTTCGCCATATAAGACGCTCCGGCATATAAGACGC
>CM034703.1:159786741-159798884 GCA_020142125.1 Phrynosoma platyrhinos
ACACACCCCAACACCCTCTTGACTTGGACCAAAAAAAAGCAGTCGCCTGCTGGAGGATTCTTTCTTCTTGATCTTTTTTGTTTGCAATTTTATTTTATTTTATTTTTGGGTCTAGGCTGAAAAGAAGGGAAGTCACCATGTGGAAAATTTGGGGAATTTGGTGAAAAAGAAGGGGGAGATCCAGCTCTTCTTGGACTGTTGGGTGTCTGTTGTTGTTGTTGTTGTTGTTTTCCTCCCCCCTTTTTTTTGTGGGGCTGAGCTCTCCCACCCACTTTGGATGTTGCTCTTTGGGGAAAGAAGGCTAGGACAAAACTGGGATTTTGGAAGCAGACCTGGGGAAAAAAAGGAAAAGAAAAGAAGGTCACTTCTCCAAGGAAGAAGGTGAGGATCTCCAGCTGTCTGAATGGCTCTCCAAGAATTCTGCTTCAGGCATTGAAAGGTATGTCTGGCTTTTGTTTTGAACTTCCAGGTGTGGGTCTCTCCTCCAATCTTTGACATTAAAAATGATTTGGAGACGTAGAGGATGATGGTGATGATGGTGATTTTGGCAGCCTGTAGGTTTTGTTTTCCAATGATGTTAAGAGTTTTTGACTTAAGGAAGAAGCAGCAGCGTGGGTGGGACAGGAATGGGGATGTTATTTTTCTGAGTTGGTACAAACTTTGTAGCAATTCTTTAAACTTTCCCCAAAAGTCCTTTCAAAAGCAGATCTTTGGGGGGAAAGCTCATAAACTCATGTCTTTAAACCAGCTCTCAAGAGCAAGGTAGCCAATTTCCTAATTTGTACCAAGTTTTTCACACTTTCTAAGTCCTATACTGGGAATCAGGATTCTTCTCACACATCAGTCCCAACAGAGAACAAAAATGGCCAGATTTTGTATGTTCCCCTTCCCCGGGTCCAATTTCTTTCTGTCACATTTTGACTGAAGCCCAAAGATGTCTCCATTGATCCTGTTCTTTCAAGCTCCTGGACCCAGTTCAGATCCCATTAAAACTAGGGTAAGAGAGCCAATAGAGCCCATTGTCAGTTGGTTTGCAAAAACTTTGACAGATTATTACAGAGAGATTTTGTGCCAATGGAGCCTTTTTTTGTAGGTTTCTGTTTTGTAATGGCGTAATTGCCACATCTCAGGGGTTCGTGGAGGTTGCAAGATCAGGCCCTTGGGAGAATTTGGGACTGAAAGATGGTGGCATTTCGGTTTAACTAAACTTTTCTCCCTAAGCATGGAGGCCAAACTTCAAAGGCTATGGGGGGGATGGAGGGGCAAGAAAATATGTTAAGTTAAATTATTGGCATCAGGATAAATTTGTTCATCTGCTTCCGTAAATCCATGGCAGCCCTCTTGATGTCAGTCCATTAAGCTATTTGTACAAAAGTCCATATTTATACATCTTTGCTCTGGTAATTTGGACATAAAACGCACATCGGCTGGAATACAGATATGGTTTTACAAATCATTTCACCTTCGCTTCCTAATCTACATGAACCCCCATCACAAGATTAAACAAGATACACAAGACATGTGTGCACTGCAGATTTAAACTGGTTTCAAACCTTTTAAACTCTCCTATCTTCTCTGCCCAAATGAAGTTATCCTTTTGGTGAAAGGGTGAAGGTTTGTCACCATTGTTGTTGCTGCTGCTGCTGCTGCTGTGTGCCTTCACGTCCTTTCTGACTTAGAACAACCTGGAGATGAAGGTTCAATTCCCTGCTTGAGCGTAAAAACCACTGGGTGGGCTTGGGCAAGTCGCACTCTCTCATCCTCAGAGACAGACAAAGTCAAAGCCCCTCTAAATAAATCTTGCCAAGAAAATCCTATGATAGGATTGCCTTAGGGTCACCATAAATCAAAAATGACTTGGAGGGACACAGCAACAAAGGCAATCCTATTCTGGGGTTTTCTTGGCAAGATTTATTCAAAGGGGGTTTGCCTTTGTCTGTCTGAGGCTGAGAGAGTGCGACTTGCCCAAGCCCACCCAATGGGTTTCCATGGCTGAGTGGGGATTCAAACCCTTGTCTCCAGAGTCATATTCCAGTGCTCAAACCACTACGCCAAGGTGGCTTTCACACCACTGGCAGTCCTGAAATCCTTCCCGAAATTATGGGGCCCTTTTGGTGGAAGACATGATGCTTAAACCGATTTAACACTTGTAGTGTAGACTTGCCCTTAAAGATGATTTTGAAAATGCCATTAATGACTGGGAAGGAATATCTGGGTTGTCCCTTAGTTTTGGGGATGAAGATGATTAGTCTGTTCAGAATAGCAATGTGGAAGAAGTCAGCCCCTGTTCTAGCCCTCCAACAAAAAGAAAGGAGAGGAAAGAGAAGGGGGGAAAGGAATCCCCAAGCGTGACTCATCTCTAACATTCAGTGACATGGCAGAGAAAAGAAGAGAAACAAAGCCCTGCCTGACAAGCTTGGAAAAATAATTAAGAATCCATTTCCCTTGTCTGCTGAAATCGGCAGCTGGGATGACCTGTGTGGACTTGTTGAACTGCTAAAGGGAATTCTGTTGGTAGGGATGCCTCTTGACTTTGCAGCTCAGATTAAGAGTCGATCACTCTGCCCTGGGTGATGGATGAAGGGCTGGGGGAGGTGAAAAAGTGGGGTGGGGTTCTCTGCACATTTCTTGTGGGGGAGAGGAAGTGTTGTGGAGTTTTCTTGCTCCTGCTGGAAAAATCCACTCCATCCACTCACGAGTTTTTTGTAGAATTTTCTGGCTCAGAGGTTTGGACACACAAGGAGAGAAAGCTGAGATCAGAGTGAATTTGCTGCTTGCAAATTGTTTGGTGAAGGCTGTGGGCGAACATCTGGCTGAGGAGGAGGAAAAGGAAGACTGCGCTTTGGCTGTTGCTGTTTCATGCTCCCAGGGTCTAATTGAGCTCCAAAGGCTGATCTGTGCTGTAAATGGTGCAGGATTTGTAAATGCTAAGGGGCCAGATATGCCCCATGAAGCAGCTTTATCGAAGCCCTGGTAGCATAGTAGGTTTATCAATTTTTGCTTGTACTGTACAGTTGGCCCTCCATATCCACAGATTCTTTATCTACTAATTCAAGTATCTACAGTTTGAAAATATTCAAAAAATATATAAATTCCAAATAGCATCCCTTGATTTTGCCAATTTATATAACAGATTAGGCCGTTATATTTAATGGGACCTGAGCATCCATGGATTTTGGTATCCAAAGAGGGTCCTAGAAGCAAACCCCAGCCAATACCAAGGGCCCACTGTAGTTCTAATTGTATTGGAAAGCAGCAACAAGACTGGATGCTTCATATAGATTTTATGTTGCTATTCTGAGCATCCATCGGAAGGGCAACATTTTGGAAGCTCTTGAGGGATTTTTTTCAGGCAGACCTGCTCCCATTGATTTTGTTGTTGTGTGCCTTTGAGTCGTTTCCAACTTATGGCAACCCTAAGGTGAATTTGATTGCAAGATTGGCATGTTGGCAGTTCGAGGCCCAGATGCTGCAAATACAAGTAGATAAATAGGTACCACTTTGGTGGGAAGGTAAACAGCGTTCTGTGTAATCATGCTGGCCACAGGATCACAGAGTAGTCTCTGACAACGATGGCTCTTTGACTTAGTAACAGATATGAGCATCACCCCCTACAGTTGGACACGACTTGACAACCTTGTCAACGGGGAATACCTTTACCTTTAACTTTACCTTTAAGGTGAATTTACCATAGAGTTTTCTTGGCAAGATTTTTCAGAGGTGGTTTGCCATTGCCTTCCCCTGAGTCTGAGAGCATGTGATTTGCTGAACGTCACCCAGTGGGTTTTATACGTTTCTATTATTTAAGCCAGAACTTGAAAATGTTATTTGTTGGACTGCAGTGCCTGAACCTCCCAGCTGGGATAGCTACTGGCCTCTTAGTGGGAGCTGTCATCCAAAAAGGTCCCCAATATAAGGGGAAATTAAGCCCCTTATTTAAGCCCAAACATTCTAACTACACAATGCAAACTTTTACAGCGTCAGACTGATCCTTTATGAGGGAGCCATTTCTTTTGTCCTTGAGAATACCATCTGGAAAATGGATTTGTTCCTTGTGAAGTTGGCCATCTTTGAGATGGAGTGAACCCTAATATTACCAGGGAACTGAGGTGGCAGATAGTGACAACAGAGTTCTGAAAGCAGAAATCAAATTCTTGTGGACATTACCAGTACTTGAAAGTTGGAGATTGTTAGCACCCCATTCCTCACCACCACCATCACTCACACCTGGCAGTTTTATTTTGGAGAAGCTGGGCAAGTGTCTCTAGACAGAGATGGTAGACTAATCTTTCTCACTAAGAAAGATGCCACCAAAAGTGTCTTAATTAAAATGTTGACTTCTTTCTGTTAAATCTACTCTGGAAACTAGGCCCAAGTCATTGAGAACAGAGATCACTTTTGCCTTTCCAGCTGTGAACATTGTCAAGGTTATGTGTTACTCTTCTAATAGTAAGGATTTCTACGAATTGCTGTAGGTTGGCTTTTTGAAAACTGGATACACTTCAGCTTTTTAACATCTTGAAACTCTAGATTTTTTCTACCTCTTCTAGGCTTAATATCTGAGTCCCATCACATGATAGGGCTGGTGTATCTGTGTGTGTGTCTATGCCTTGATGTTACCTGTCAACATATGGAGACCCCATTCATTTTTTAGGCAAGGAATACTCAAGAAGTGGTTTTGCAAGTTCCTTCTTCTGAAATATAACCTACAGCACCTGGTATTAATTGATGGTCTCCCATCCAGGTACTAGCCAGGGCTGATCTGCTTAGCTTTCAAGATCAGACAGGATCTGGTGCCCAGGCCATTGAGAGGGATGATGGATATGAAACACAAGTGTAATAGTATTGTTTATAATATGTAAAACACATGGCTGTGTACATATGGCTAAATATTCACTTGCCCAGACCTGGGTAAATATATATATTTCCACGTGGGTCTGTGACCATAATAAAGATGAACTGAATTGAACAACATATTTCCAGTGCATGAAAGATAGGTTCTGTTTGCTGTGCCTGTAGTTTTTGAAGGACGTGTTCGAAGTAGATGTTTAAATATTAGATGTTTAAATATGTAGGCCAAGAAAATGTGTAAAATATTTGAGCTTCAAATTGCCAGCATTGAATCCTAGAGTCACAGTTACCGGTGATTTATCATCTACACCTTGTAACTTTTTATTCTCTATTAATTGTCCTTCCACTGTTGAAATGGAGGTTGTAAGATGCGTAGAAACATCTTTTTTGTTGTTCCCATTTCGTTTACTTTGTAAAGTTTCCTCACTAACACAAATGATAAAATAGAAATGAGTTTGCACAATCCATCTGATGAAGGGTATTCAGTTCTCCCACTACCTATCTAACCATCTGTGCCTCCAAACGTGCCTCTTTCTCTCAGCTCTCATGGATTGCTAAATAGTGAAGCCCAGAACTGCTGTCTCTGTAGTACCATTTGGGCCCCTTTTAAAGCCATCCATTCCTACTTTTGTTGCCACTTCAGCACATTTACATCACATTTTATTTGAAGGGATGCCCTTGCCCAGCTGTGTCATTAAGGACATGTTGTGTCCTTACATCCCAACACCTGGTGACACCTGGTGCGGGGATCGGGCCTTCTGAGGGGGGAGACCTCCAATCCCAGACTTACAGTGGGGTTTCTGGGGTGGGGGGAACACCAAGGAGCCTCCTATGTGCACCCCCCCCAGATGCCCAAAAGGCCTTCATGCCAGACCCAGGAGGCCCTGCGCCGGGCTTAGCAGGCCCAAAAAGCCCCCGCATGGTGCAGGCCAAAACAGCATCCATGGGGGGCAGGGAGCCAACCTGGTGTCACCCCCCTTCTGGGGTGTCATGCGGTGTGGTCCGCATCCCCTGCACCCCCTCCCGGGACGCTACTGGATGAACCCACATCCTAAGTTTCCCATCCTGGGGAGTTGGCACACCCAGCCAGCACTCCCTGAATGGAGGAGGAATCATGTAAGGTCAAGATGGGGCACTTTTGGGTGTTATCTGGGAACAGCCGCCCTCAGCTGGCTGCTACGCCATGGAGGCAGCGTCCTTTGGGGTGAGGCTCAGAATTTCTCAGGCCCTGGGCATCTTCTCAGATTCACAGAGAAATGGATTATTCTGTGGGACTGAGCTGCTGCACAAGTCACCCCACCTAGGGAACGTGGCTACCCAACCCTTGAGTTGACTCCCAGTTGCCCTTTCTCCTTTGAGCCAACTTCCCAAGGGATATGTCAGGAAGAAAATAATTCTGTCCAAAGGGACTTGGTTGGCTAGAAGTGATTCTTGGGTCTTCAACAGTTATTAAAAATGGAGGCTCTTCTAGGCTTTGCTGAAAGGATGTGCCACTTAGGGGGGTTGCAGACTGCCAGAAATAGTGCAAACTGAGTCCACTTTTAGGGTTAGGGTTAGTGCTAGGGAATCATGGGAATTGTGTTTTTTTTCTGAGACACTTAGCCTTCTCTGTCAGAGAGCTCTGGTGCCACAATAAAATACATTTTCTAGATACCACTATTCTCTCAGCATTGGTTTTTAAAAAAAAATCTTCTAATTATACCATCTTACAGTGTATTTACACCAATGGTTCCCAAACTTTGGTCCTCCCGATGTTATGGACTTCAGGTCCCAGAATTCCTGATTATTGGCCAAGTGGGCTGGGTTTTGGGGAGCTGAAGTCCAAAACACCTAGAGGACCAAAGTTTGGGAACCACTGAGTCTACACTGTAGAAGTAATACAGTTTCTCACCACTTTAACGGCCACGGCTCCATCCTACAGAATCCTGAGATTTGTAGTTTGATGGGGCACCAGCACTCTTTGGCAGAGAAAGCTAAAACTACAAATCCCATTATTCCATAGGATGGAGCTATAGCTCTTAAAGTGATGTCAAACTGCATTATTTCTACAGTGTTGATGCACCCTTAGTTTGTTACATGTTCTCCAACATTCTGCAGATGAAAATAGAGGTGCCCACTTGTGGTGTCCTTCAAATGCTTCCAACTCCCACCAGTCCATTCCAGTATGGTCCATTGTCACAGGTGACAGGCACTCTAGTCCGAAACATCTGGAGGCACCATGTCAGAGGAAGGCTGGTCTTGAGTGACTGTCCTGTACATATTTATGTGGGAGGAAGATCCACTGAAATTAAGAACAGTTATTTCTGAGTAGAAATGCATAGGACTGGCTTTCTGGCTACTTTCAATATCACTGTCTCACACAAAGGATTGCCACTCCAATACTCTTCCCCATCCAAGCATGTTTTCTATTAAATATTTTTTTGGTTAGGTATTTTTTCAGTGAAATGCAAAGGATATCTTGCAATTTTGTTTTGTTTCTTTAATTCTGTTTTGCACTGGCTTTAGAAGCAAGTGTATCTGAGTTAATAAACTGACCATAACTATTTCCTTTAAAAATAAACACAAAAAACCATAAATATTCTACTAAACCTCCTTGTACACCTTACTTAAATGGACCTGGCTGTATTTCATTTTGAACTGCTGTGTTTACTCCTGTTTACTATTTGGATAGGCAGTTACAGAGAGATGGTGGTGGCGGAGGGAGGAAAGACACTAGAACACTCTTCCATGTGAAGGATACATGCCATGACATTTAATTTAAAAGTATCACCAAAAGGCAAGATAGGGTTAGGTATTTGGGGGGACATAGAGGGGTGACTTTGGTAAATAACATAATGGAATAAAGGTGCTGAGCCCGCTGGCGTAATTTTGGTGTGTTTTTTCCCCAAAATAAAACTCTCTTTCCTTCAGTCTGTGGGTCTCCGGTCCCCTTTTTTTCTGCTACAGAATGGCATCTGGGTTATCCCTGGCATTTCATACATCTTTTGACTTTTCTTGGTTTTTTAACTGTATAAAATATACAATTCAGTTCATACTTCAAGAGAAAATATGTATTTAATAGTATATTTTGAGTGAAGAACAGATTAACATGGAAAGAGAACAGAACAGAATTGTACCTAAGGCAAAACAAAGGTGATCTGGACTAGAAACAGACCACTTTGACCATCTTGGGTTTTATGGTCTTATAAAGGTCTCTTGAGGAAGCATCTGCCTGTGAAAGAGTAATGGAGTTGGGGTGGAGAGCAAAAAGAGGTGTATCTTTTCATGGTTCCTTCTAGATAGGGTTGCCAGGTGAAATAAGGGACAGGGTTCCCTTTATGGTTGTGTAGTAGAGGGGATTTCATACGTGAAAATAAGAGCAACATATGTGAAAGCATTAGCGATGGAATATTGCTCTTAAAAGGATCCATGGAGAAAATGTCTTACTTGGTACTGCATAACTGGTTCTAGAAAGAGGTGAAACAAGGGACAGGGTGCTTGTCCCTTGAATGGTTGTGTAGAAAAGGGAGTTTCAGCAGGTGTTGCTTGTTACCTGCTTGCATAAGAAGCAACACCTGCTGCTCACATTAAGGCTATGTGAAGGGCCAAACTTTGCTCATAACTAGGACCGTGGAAGTGTGCATACAGACAGTATCTCAGGGTGCATCTACAATGTAGAAAAATGCAGTTATTTAAGTGCTGTCAAACTGGGATTAGTAGTTTCACAAGCTCTTTAGCCTTCTTGACCAAAAGCATGCTGGTGCCTCACAAAACTACAAATCCCAGGATTCTGTAAGATGGAGTCATGGTAGTTAAAGTGATGTCAAACCACATTATTTCTACATTGGCGATGCACCTTCAGTCTGTCTAAAGCAGTGATTCCTAAACTTTGGTCCTCTGAATGTTTGGGACTTCAGCTCCCAGAATTCCTAACTGTTGGCCAAGCTGACTGGACCTTCTGAGAATTGAAGTCCAAAACACCTGGAGGACCAAAGTTTGGAAACCACTGGAAGGAAGGGTAGCAATTTTGTGGCCTTTTGCAACTACGTTGATAGTCCTGGCCGCTTCTTTAACGCCATGCACCAAGTGGTTTTTTTCTGGCCAAAACATCAGAACTGCCACTCCTGGAAGCCTTTGGGAGTAACAATTCTCCTTTAAAATAGGGCACACTGTCATGGATTAAAACAGAAAGAGAAGGTTGTGGTCCTCTTCAACCTTGTTTTGTCCCAAATCCCCTGGAAAAGGAGAAGGCAGAAGTCAACTTTCAGCTATTTTCAGTTTGGTTGGGCTGGTGGAGCCTTTGAACCTTGAAAACAATTTCCCTAAACCCTGTGCCAGGAGCCTTCCCTAGTCTAAATAAATTGTACACCGTGGTGATTCCAGTACTGCATCGTGTGCGAATTACACATGCCAAATGTTTATGTCACATCTGCTAATAGCAAACTTTTTTCTCTGACTGCAGATTCTTATGTAGCTGAAATGGTACCATCCAAACTTAAGGGAGAGGTATCTTCAGGCTTTGGGGAATCCCCAAGACTTACAATTGAAAAATATAGCCATGTTAGTCTGTAAAAACAATATGTAGAGACAGTGGCATCACTAGTGGTGTGTGTGTGGGGGGGTGCAGACCGCACCAAGTGACACCCAAAGGGGGAGGTGATATCACTGCTCCTCAAACACCTACATTTTGGTAGAAACAGGCTGCGGCATTCATCTGCTTCCCTTTAAAATGCTTTAAGAGATGCTGGGAGTGGGATGAAGCTCAGTAGGACGAGAAAGGAGAGGCCCCAGGATTTTTTAAGATTAAAATGTCCAAATTCAAAATTTGATTTTTTTTACAAAACAAAACTGAAAATTGAAAAAAAAAATATTTAAAAAATTTCTTTAACAACTTCACATTTTAACCAAATCTTCACTATGTATATGGAAATGCATTTAGGTGGTGCACATGATATTGTAATTTTAAAGTATAACTTTAACTTTGCTGGTTGTTTATGTCACACCTATTAGCATTACATTCAGTGGTATATGGCAATTAGAATTTACAAGTGCAAAAAAGCATTACTTAAGGATTATGTATGGTGTGAAATGGGAGGAGGTCAATGGAGGGGAGTGACACCATGAGTTACTGCATCGGGTGACACCGACCCTAGGGCCGCCACTGCCTAGAGAGATCACGTAGCACCTTTGAGACTAATTGAAAGAAATAGGTTGGCAGCATGAGCTTTTCTAGACTTAAATCTACTTCCTCAGATGTATTTGGCAGTAGACTTAGGTCTCCCAAGGCTTACAGAACTACCCCCCCCCCACATTAAAAAAAAAAACACCCTAAAGAAAGGGAGACCTCAGAACCGAGCTGAGAATGCTCACTGGTTCAGGGTGACCAGATATCCTCCTTTTCCAGGACATATCCTACATTTCAACCTTTTGTCCCGGAGAAATTCCAAAACGTCTTTCATTTTGAGCATAACTAAGCAGTATGAATTTACATTTCTATGAGTGTTTTCAGCTTTTATTTTGTAACATTCTACATTTTTCATGAAAGTTTTACCTTTTTTTACAGTGCCTTGTCCTCCTTTGTGGCTAGGATATCTGGCCAGCCTGCACTGGTGGTCACAGAGTATTTTTGAGGGAAAGTAACACATTTGGCAATGCATTAAGAGTAGCTGGGAAGAGAGTGTGGCTGGCTTTCCAGAACCCTGAACAGCAGTGCTTTGTGTCCTAACATTTTGTTGCCACCTCTAATCTATCTCTTGGATTATTGTCCCACTTCTGCTCAGTCTTGGGGCACATTCATACTACAGCATTATGGTGCTGTTGTTCCACTTTAATTGCCAAGGTTGAAGTCGAATCCTGGGATCTGGAGTTGAGGAGGGGGCCTTTCAAATCCTCATCTTACGGGTGCATCTACACTACAGTGTCGAAGTAATGCCGTTTGATACCACCTTAACTGCCATGGCTCCACCCGACAGAATCCTGGGATTTGTACTTTTGCAAGGTAACTGTTCTTTGGCAGAGAAGGCTGATAAGTCTTGTAAAACTACAGATCCCAGGATTCCACAGGATGGAGCTACAGCACGTAAAATGGTGTCAAACTGCATTCTTTCTACAGTGTAGATGCACCCAAAGAGTTCTTCTTAGCAAACTACAACACACACATGCCCTGGATAGGATGGAACCATGTGGAATAATAGTGCTGTGAATCTGTCACCTGAGTGGGACTTGGAGAGAAGCAGCTTTTTCCTTTAATACTGTATTTGACCCATTTCCTTCACTTTTAACAGTCTTGTGTCTGTATGTTCTCATTTCTACCTTCCCATTGTTACGGTCTGAATACAGATGGTGCAGCAACCTTGTGTGTGTATGTGCCTTCAATTCACCTGTCGACTTACGGCGACTCCATTAATTTCATAGGGTTTTCTTAGCAATCTCCTTGAAACTAAAAAGATCTCAATCTGGTTAGTGTTTGGATGGTAACCTTTCTCTGTGCTGGGAATTCCGTTCATGGGTGCTGGGTAGTTGTTTTATTTCTATCCCTCCTTCTGCACAAATTAAATCAAAATACAGCCAATAAGTTAAAGCATTAAAAAAAAATAAGAAAAACAATTAAATAAGTACTCATACTAAAGCTGAAACATTAAAGAGGAATTTTACAAAGACTATTTTAAAAAAATATTTTTATTCAAACACACACATTTCCATCAAACCTCCCTGCATCCCTCAAGGATGTAGTTCAACATGCCTAAAGGCAATGAGGTTAGTGGCGATTGGTTTCGGGTCTAAAATACAGTTGAGGTATCCTCCTTTTGCACCATTTCTTCAAATGTTCACTAGGGCACAATGAATTGGTTCCGTTGTTAGACATCAGTCCATGGGAAATTAAATAAATGAATGTGACTAAAGTTGGTCCTGATCTGCTAGAAGGATAACTTTCGGCAGGCAACAGGATAGTTGGAGTAAGTCAATAGTTGGAATAATTTGTTGTTGTTGTGTTGCTCAGGTTGATTCCAATTTATGGTGGCCTGTTGTGGGGTTTTCTTAGTGAGGTTTGTTCATTGGGGGTTTGCTTTTACCCTCCTCTGAAACTGAGAGAATTATATCTAAACAATACATAGCTTGATATTTTTGTTGCAAGTATTAAGCAAGGCAAGATAATTTGCCTCAAACAGAAAGAATTAGGGTACCATTATAGGTCACAAATGTCTATTTTTATTTATTTATACCCCACACTTTCTTAAGGAAGTTCAAGACCCCCAGTGTAAACGATATTTTACCATCATAGTAGGAGGCGGAATGGGAATTTGGGTTTTTTT
>CM034703.1:159813835-159824843 GCA_020142125.1 Phrynosoma platyrhinos
CTGGTGTAAAGGATTGCTGAAGTAATATGTTCAGAGCACTGTGCATACATGAGGAAAGGAGAGCAATAAAAATACTTGACATTAAAATTTGCCACTTTAAGAAGAGCCTTTGAGATCATTGCATGGGCTCACATATAGCCCATCTCATAGGCTTACATATTTCTTATATACAGAAGAGATGTTCAGGAACTTTTTGAACTTTTTGAAATTCTTTAATTGCTTTTTAAATTTTGCATTTGTAATGCTTTGTATCGTTTTAGCTTGGACTGTTTTAAATTTTTACAAAAATCCATCGGTGATACCTTTATTGGCCAACCAAAATGCACAATATACTTGTTGCAAGCTTTCGAAGCTCTACGAGCTTCTTCATCAGGCAAGATGTTACAAACCAAACGGGAGAAAAACAACTGGAGATGTTAGATGCCTACATGTTGTTTCAGTCTTTAGTTAAGATGGTGGGGAGGATATCTTTTGCAGGCAGGACCCTCCTCTTTCTGGCCATGTGGCTATAGGGAGATTTACAAAGTCCAAGAAATTAAAATCCATTTGCATCTCAACAGGACCCCTCTTTAGCAATCCAATATGTCTCCATTCCAGTGAGGCCACAGGCTTCTTTGTGGCAGAGAATAATGAATTCCTCAAGAAGTCTCCATGTGTTTTAAATTTTGTTAGCCATCTTGAGTCCCTGTACTGGGAGGAAGGCGGGAAATAAATAAATAAATAAATAAATAAATAAATAAATAAATAAATAAATAAATAAATACCCTGGTCTTCCACTTGCTTTCCACTTCCCAAAGGCACTTTTCAAAGGCAGATTGGCCTTTGTAGCAGATCAAAAAAGGAGGCTGGGGGGAATGGAGACAGTCTCAGATTGTCTTAATTATTTTCAGTGGAGTTTATAACAGCTTTGGATATTACAATACGGGCTTTCCTTCCCCACTGCTTCTCAGTTGTGCATGTATGTGTAATATTACACCAAGGATGCATCTGCACTATAGAAATAATGTAGCTTGCCACCACTTTAAGTGCTGTAGCTTCATCTTTTTGCCTTTTCTGCCAAATTGTGCTGGTGCCAACTACAAATCCCAGGATTCTGTAGGATGGAGCCATGGCAGTGGAAGTGGTGTCAAATTGAATTATTTCTGCAATGTAGATGTACCCCAAGATGCATGATTTCACATTTAACAGGCTTGTTAGGAGCTCTTTACCTGGGCATTTGTGCTGGGTAAGCAGCACCTTTAGTTCCCTAGGCCAACCAGTTTGGGTCGCCTAGAAGTATGACCTTGTTATATTTTGTGCTGTCAGCACATCATAAATGACTAGCTTTGGCATTTGTGGGGGTTAGCAAAAAACATTGTTTACTAGTACATAATATCTGTTGACTTATTTCTAAGACTGGTGTTATCTCCCTACTTGTTTCCCAGTTTTTTTCCCAAGCATCTAATGAACAAATTTGTTACCTAAGAGTTGTTAACCAACATGTATTGCCCAACATTACCATGTAGCATGCCACTCCTCCCCACGAAGAATTAACTTTATTGGATTGAAACTCCTAGGATCCCAATTTTGTTTTGTTTTTTAAAAGCAGCCTTGCCAAGCTGTGTTACCCCACTCTCCAGATAATATTGTTGTAGGAAAAGTAGCAAAATGCATCCCTCCAGCACGTAAAGTATTATGCTTCTATTGTTTAATATAGCTATGTAGCTGTTGTTGCATTCAAGTCATTTCTGACTTACGACAACCCCAAAACTATCACAGCATTTTCTTGGCAAGATTTGTTCAAAGAAGGTTTGGCATTGCCTTTTCTTAGGCTGAGAGAATGGGACTTGCTCATGGTCACATAGTGGGATTCCATGGCCGAGAGAGGATTCGAACCCTGGTCTCCCAGAGTCCTAGTCCAGCACATCAACAACTACGCCACACTTGCTCTCTTATATAGCTACTGTTCTGGAATTTATTCTAGAGAAATAACAGTTCACAGACTTTCTCAAGGGCAGGTTCTGATATGGAAATCTCTGGATAGTTTTCCTTTGTGCAATCTACAGATTCCTTTGTGCAATCTATCCTGACCTGGAAATGGAATTGTACTTAGTAGTTACCAAAAAAGGCCCTGTAATATAGCAGTTAGAATGTTGCATTAGTGCTGAGGACCCAGATTCAGTCCCTACTGAGTCCTGAAGCTTACTGGGAATTGTCACCCAGTCTTTCTTTCTGACCATGCGGTTATGAAAGTAAAAGTAGGTTTTGATTTACTGTACTAGCATCACTGAGAGTACCTACTAGGATGGGATAGCAGTTGCTTATATATATTAAAACAATAAAAATTGTGTACTATCTCATGCCAGTAAATTGCATATGCTTTTATGCTGGTAGGCATCATCTTACTGTTACCATTTTACTGTTCCCTTTCCATTTTACTGTTGTCACTTTTGATAGTGTTTTCCTTCACCAGTTTGTTGCATCTAGTAGGAACGGAGGGAAACATGAATGATAGCTAAGAGCTATGGTTGCTGTTGTGTGCCTTCAGGTTACAGTTATTTCTGTCTTGTGATGACCCTAAGGCAACATAAGAGATGTTTCCCTTCACCAAATAGTGAGGTAGAACGGGGTGTTCTCCACTTAGGTGAACAAAGGAGACTGATACAGTGAGGTGGGGCTGATGCTGGACATTGCAACTGAGAACGTATTTATGGCCATGAGATTTGCAGGGTCCTGTCCCCCCCCGCAGTTACATGTTGTTTGTGAGTGTTGGGATTTACAAGGGGTATGACCTACCACTCCACTGTTGATTCAGTGGGTATGTTCCGGTTGGGAATACCAAACAAATTCAGTCCTGACTCTGAATCCAACCTCTTGATATCCATGTGGGGTGGTAACATTGTGAAAAGCACCAAAGGAAAAAAATACTGCTTTAATATGAGATTTGCTTGAGTACTGTTTAGTTAAGGTTGAATTTCCTTTTTCCGGAATTCTCAAATCCATTTTTTTCCTAAAAGCAAATCATTGTCTACATGGGTGGCTGAGATGGTGAAACCTTTGCTTTCAGTGTACACAGACTTGGTTTCATGCACAAAATTATGAAAAACATTGTATAACATTACCTTCAGGCTATATGTATTAAGTGTATATAAAACATAAGTGAACTTTGTGCTTAGACTTGGGTCCCATCTCCAAGATATCTCATTATGTACATATATGGAAATACAGGTATTCCGAAATCCCCCAGAATCTGGAATTCAAAACACTTCTGGACCCTAGCATTTCGGATAAGGGAGACTCAAGCTGTATAAGCTACCTCCCACTGGTAGAGTGAGGCAGCTACTTTTGGGTAACGGCAAACCATTTTTTACAACATGAAAGAGCAGCCAATTATTTTTATTTAATCTATTATTGTTGTATTTTATGCCCATGAAAAGGTAGTTGTAGCTAAAAAAAATGGCCTTAGATACCTACGTATACTGGGCAGGTTTAGTTGCTGTGCACCTTCAAGTGTTGAGGAGATGGGTGCTGTTTGCTGTTCTGCCTTAGACAGTAAGATATGTGGGGCTGGCCCTGAGCAACCCTACCGTGTCTCTTTCTCTTTTACCCACATGTGAAGAAGAATAATCTGTGCTCCCTAATTCATGATGATGGAAAGTCATGTTACAGAGCTGGTGTAATATACCAGTGAAGAAATGGAGGTATGAATCTGAAAGTCCTTGGTTCAAAATATGCCTCTGCTGGGTAGTTTTGTGGCAGCCTTTCTCAGTCATCCTCAGAAAGCCAACCTGCAAAATGGGGATAATAATAATAATACCAACCTGTTTTGCAAGGTTATCCTACCTAAAGCAAAGTGGTAAAGATTACAAAATATATGATGTACTTTTAGAAAATCATTATAATACCCTTAGCCATTAGAGACAAAATATCAATGACTCAAAAGTGCTATAAAAATACTAATTGTTAATTGCTGTTGTTGTGAGGAACACCTTTTAATTATACTGAGATAAATACAAGGGCTGCAATCGACGTCTCACACTGTAAATGTTTGCTATGGATTAGCTGGATGGATGAAACAAGATACAGGTCAGCTTGTGATAATATCTTAATTTCCAGTCTAAACACTTGAGTTTTAAAGCTGGTCATCTGATGTTTGAATTCTAAAAGTTGTAGCACAGGGAGCCTATGCTGAACTCTTAGAAATTTCTGCATTTAAAATTAATGGAGACTTCTTGTTGTTCACAAGTAGGAAGGAAATGGCTACTGACAACCCTAAAAGTATGGAGGGGAAAAACACTCTTACATATTCCCTTATGTCCAGCACACAAATTAGTGGTGCAAGATGGGATGTGGGGGGCTAAATCACTCACCTAGAGTGATAAATACATTGAGCCAAACTGTGGATACATCTTGTCCAGTATGTAGTAATGGCTATAGTGGTGGACAGGTGAGCTGTGAAATTCATTGGGTGACTTGTGCTGGCCACTCATTCTGTCAGCCTGACCTATGTCACATAATTGTTGTAACAAAAGGAAATCCATGAGCACTAGAGGCAAAAAAATGAGTTATAAATATAACTAATAATACTGTAATGTGGGTTTGTGCCAGTGTGGTGTAGTGGTCTGCGTGCTGGACTAGGATTCTAGAAAACCAGGTTTCAGATCGGTCCTTGGATATAGAAATCCATTGGGTTACCTTGGGCAGGTCATTCTCAGCTTCAGAGGAAGGCAAAGAAAAGCAGGCATGCCAAGAAAATCCAGTGATAGATTCCCCACAGGTTTGCCATGAGTCAGAAATGACTTGCACACACAGCAAAACGAATAATCAAGGTGGGTTTGTGCCAGGAAATATGAAGAATAGCTTCTGTACATTTAGTATTTTAAAACAAAATGTTTGTAGATGCTGAAGAGGTGATGTTATGAAAGCAGTAGCACATGGAAAATAAAATAAAACCGGAATATAAAGTCCAAATCACTGCAACAGAAGGCCTAATACCATTAAATTATTTTATTAGCAATGTTCAGAAATCACCAATAACAGTTACTTCTACTGATTATTTTGGGGTCAACAAGAACTTACATTTCAAAAGTAACATGAGTTGGTGTGATATCACATTAATGATATAATCAGTAATAGTTCCCAGTCACTTCCAGAGTAACTTTTAAAAGGCATTGTTAGAGGCTTTTGACAACAATTGTTTAAATTTTATACCACCCTCTTTTTAATCCAAGGGTTTCCCCTCTCTCAAAAAAGCACCGGAAATTAGTAGAAAAGAAACAAGTCATGTTCCAGGTTACGGTACATTTGCACTGCAAAAATAATGCAGTCTGACATGGCTTTAACTGCTATGGCTTAGTGCTTTGGAATCCTGTGATTTGTAGTTTGTTATGGTACCAGGGCTCTATGACAGATCACACAAAACTACAACCCCCCTTAATTCCATAGCATGGAGCCATGCAAGTCAAAGTGCATTATTTGTGCAGATACAGCTCCAGAAGCTTTAACAAGTAATAGAACAAATTACTTTAAAAAAAAGTTTTTCAGGCTCTGGTAGATATGATTTGACAATTTCTTCTGCATGGCAGTATCAACACTTGCTTGTTTGTTCATTATATTGTTGGTACCTAGATCTGGTCCTGCAACTTTGGGCCTTTACAGACTGCCAGAAATAATGAAGCTTGAGGCCACTTTAACTGACCTGGCTCAATGCTAGGGAATCATGGGAACTGTAGTTTTTTCTGAGACATTGAGCCTTCTCTGTCAGAGAGCTCTGGTGCCTCAATAAACTACAGTTCCCATGATTCCTTAGCACTGAGCCAGGGCAATTAAAATGGTCTCAAGCTGCATTATTTCTGGCAGTCTGTAAGGGCATAAGTGCTTCAGAGTTTCCTCCATTTTTGGTGACACCAATTGAATTAGATTGAATTGAATTTACACTGCAGAAATAATGCAGTTTGACACCACCTTAACTGCTATGGCTCAGTTCTATGGAATACTGGGGATTGTAGTTTGTTTGGCACCAAGAGCTCTCTGATAGAGAAGGTTTAATGTCACACAAAACTACAAGTCCCAGTATTCCATAGAATTGAGTCATGGTGGTTAAAGCAGTGTCAGACTGGATTATTTTTGCAGTGTAGATGCAGCCCTAGTAGTATTTTTTTAAAAACACTTCCAGGAGGAGCAGCAAAATTTGGCGCATGGCATAGTCCTAGGTAAACGATGATGTCAGATGGATCTTGGTTGAATGTTTGGAGTTATTTGTTGGGACAGGGTGCAACGTGCTCATCAGCAGGAGTGTTAAATCCGAGTTGGATAAAGATCTTTCAGGAGTGGGTTGGGTTTAATTAACTTGACCTATTGCAGGGAATAAAAAAGAAGGCATAGGACTTCATGGCCTTTTGAGATCCCTTTGGGGCTAAAACACATATTTGAATTAAATCAAGAGGTTTTTTCACCCTTCCCTAGCTTCTCATTATGCAAAATTCATGCCCTATCTTCAATCTTTAGGAACAACATTTCCAAAGGGATAGGCCATGGAGGGGTGGGAGTGGGAATCTTAACTGTCATAATTAACTTTTTCTATTTTCTCTTAAATTGTTACCTCTATATTTGCTGACTATGCATCTTTGTTATATGTTTCTTTTTTGTTAGGGCATGAGACAGGTAAAAGATGAGTTTCAAGGAATCTAAAGATATACCTCAAGGCTGGGCAATTGGCCCTCCAGATGTTTCTGTACTGTAACACCCATAATCTTCACCAGTGCGCTGGCTAAGGCTGATCCAAAATCTAGAGGTTAACTCATGGCTGACCCCTGCTATAACTGAAACTCAGCACTTTATGAGCAATGAACTTTTATGTGTAATTCATCCTTAGTCAACAGTTGATTGAAAATGCTTAGCAATGTTGAGCTGCCAGCACCTGATAATTATACACAGTTTAAATAAGGGCACAGTGCAGTTGAAGGCAGGTTATTGCAGATGTAATACAGGTGGGCCTTGATTTATGTTGGGGTTGCATTATTGGGGTCATGATGTAGCTTGAGATTAATATAAATGGGGAGAGCCAATTCCATAGGCCATCACTGGGGACTTGGGGGATGCTTTCTGATAGAGCTGAAATAGTTGCAAAGTTAGCAGTTTTATTTAATCTGCTGCCAGTTTTTAAACTGTTTAAAGCATAAAACATCAGAGAAACCCTCTCTCCCCAATGATAAGGCAACTGTTCCTCATCCTCTAATTAGAAAGCAGAGGGAAAACCTTCCAACCACACCAAAATGCCAAAATTGTTTCCCCCCCCCTCACATACTACTTTCTAAATAGATAAGGGAACCCCTTTCTCCAAGGCAAAATTCCAGCTTCTTCCTCCTGCTCATGTCCTTTCCTTTACACAGGCAAAGGAAGCTCATTTCTCCAGTGAAAGCAAGATTCCAGTTTCCACATTCCCTTTGCATCTTTTTCTAGGCAGGCAAAGGAAACCCCTTCCTCCAAACAATGGCATGGTTCAGTGGCATCTCCATTTTTTGATGTCACCTGGTGCGAGTACCTAAAAAGGGCTGCCAGGTGATGATGGCCTACCTAGTCTCTGTCATTGCGTTCTCTGTCATTGCGCCTAAGCTCTGGTACGGCCTGCCGGACGAGATCCGTCTTTTAACATCTTTAGACAGCTTTAAAAAGGCTGTCAAGACGGATCTCTTCCGGCAGGCCTTTCCAGACTAGGTATATTGAACTGATCCTCTGCCCTTGATTAACAATCCTCCATGCGATGATCCTCACGTGGCCCCATCATGTGATGGGAGGATCGTCAAGCCAGGCTCACGGAGTCTCCGGGCAGGAGGGCTATATATTTTAATAGATTTAATTTGATTTATTGTTTTACATTGTCTTAAATTTAATTAAATTTAAATTTTTAATTTAAATTTAATTCAGTTTTAAGGGGGGGAGGGGGTTTTTTATATTGTATGTTTTTGTAATCTGTATCTTTTAATTGTAAATGCCGCCCAGATTGGATTACCAATGGGCGGGGTACAAATAAATTTTATTATATTTTTATTTATTATTAGTCCTCCCTCCTTAAACAGCTTGAACGACCCACCCAGATGCCCACCTAGGGCAGGTAGCTGGGCAAGTGAGGCAGCAGGAGGGGATGGAAGGGGTATGCACTGCCCCTCCTTTTCCACTGCTTTGGCTTCCTCCTTGGTTGAGAGAGCTGGGATAGCAGAGAATGCAGGACACCCTCTTTCTCCAGTGCCTTGTCTCCCTTGGCCAAGATAGCCATGGTAGTGGAGAAAAAAGGGGTGGTCACCTGCAGCACTGCACCCCCCTCTGCAGCAGTTATCACCCCTCCTGTGTTGTGTCCGCATTCCCTGTACCCCCTTGTGATACCACTGGCAAGATTCAAGTTTCTTCCTCCTCCTCACCTCCCCTTTCTCAGCAGACAAAGGAAATCCCTTCTTTCTAGCAATGCCAAGACCAGTTACTTCCCCCCAACCAACCAACCCTCTGTTGAAAGAAACCACAGTTTTTCTTACTGCTAAAAATTCTGTGCCCTAACTCCAAACAGTCCTTGATTTCTCACCTGATCGCTTTGCCCAACTGCACAGGTACACTGGGAGAAATATGCATTGTGGGTGAGCCATTTATTTATTTGTTTATTTATTTCGGCTGAAATGTTGTAAATTTAAAATGTTGTAAATAAGCATCAAGAAATCTGAATGCTTCACCCGATTCATCTGTATGCTTTACATCTTGGACCATGAGTTAAATTGTGTGGAGATAGTCAGACCTGGTCAAAGCAATAAAGGGGCTAGGGCAGTGGTCCCCAAATTGCACCCTTTAAGAGATTTTGGACTTCAGCTCCCAGAAGCCTGAGCCATGTTGACCAATAGTCTGGGATTCTGGGAGTTAAAGTCCAGAATCCCTTAAAGAGCACAGTTTGAGGACCACTGGGCTAGGGTCTTCAACGAATGTACCCAAAATTAGTTTTGTTTTGATGATTACAAATTATGGTTTGACTTTGGAGGGAGAATTAGAAGTGTGGGAATTAGATGATCTCCTCACTCATCTTGAATTGAAGAGAGGTGTCGTGGATGAGGTATTAAATATTTCCACTGGCACTTCCCTTGCTACCAGTCCTGTTTGTCTTTGGTGAGGTTTACTGTAAACTATGTTTAGTCTGTAAACTGTGATGGCAACCTCAGTAGTAGTTCCTGAAGGTAAATCAAGGCTCAGGAAGTGTTGGCTTTCTAGATGTTTTCACCTATAGCTCCCAGAATCCTTCATAGGTTGTTTTGCTGGATGGAGCTGATGGCCAAACCATCTGGAAGGGTGGTGGTTCCTCGGCAATAATGTAAAGGAAGAATGGAGGAGAGGTCACTTCTTGAGAAGGAATTCTCAATACTCTAGTAGCCCAAGACAACCCACAAGCATCCAGCAAAATTTAGGGCATTCTTATTATGAGACGACAAGATGGTGATCTAAAAAAACAACCCCAACCATAAATGTTCTGTTAATCCAAAGTTTTGCCATGCTGAGCAAAGTCTCTGCATACCCGCATAAACGTAGTCATGCCTAACACACAAATCACAGGCCTATGTATTGCATACCTCAAGAATCCCAGATTTTTGGAGGACAAGTTGAGACCTATCCATAATCTGGATGGAGAAGCCATAACCTGGATGGAGCTGTCTGCATTTTGGAGGACATCTCAACATCCTATCAGCAAAGCAAAACCAATTAGCAGAGCAAAGCCTCTCCCATAAGCAAATGACATTGAAGTAAATATAGTTCTGCTACTGAAGAAAATAATTAAATGCAAATCAGGTTAAGATAGGGATAGGATAGTACTATTTATAATTTCACCTTAGCCAAGATAGTTTATAGTTTCAAAATTAATTAGTGTGAAGACACAGGAAGGTCATCCTGGTTTGGATATAGATGAGATGCAAATTGGGTGTTTCTCTGTCCGGACCTGCCAGAGCTTGATCTGGTGATCTTAGCATCTGTGTGCAGCTGCCCTGTGCGATGAGCCTCTGAATGCCACAAATTGCAGCATCTACCTAGGCAGTGAAGTCCCCTTAGGCTCTGGACTGGCTCTAACCACACAGGTAGGCCATTGGGTTCTCCTGGACAGGCAGGAATATGTGAAGTCTACCTATGCCAGCTGAGCCTTTCCAGAAAGCAAAAAGATCTTTTGAGTTTGAGTATTTCTCCTGTATCCTTCAGTCGTTCTTTGGCCCTGACGTCTCAACTCTGATCTCATGGCTCCTAGTTTATCTCAGGCTGCTGTGGTTTAGCCCTGACAGGCTCAAAACCACAAATTGCTAATTTATAATCTTTCATTCACTATCTTGTATGCCCCAAACTAGGCCTTGTGGTCTAGCACTCAGACCACATCACGAATGTAAAAAATAAATATCGAACAGAAAAAGTAAAATAAAATAACATCCAGAGTGCCATGGTGTTCTCGGTAAAGGGTGCATGTGTCTGTATCTGTGTTAAAATAGGTATTTTACTTCAGTGTTCTTTGTCTCTCTGCCATTAATTTTTTTGTGGAAATTAATGCTATAGACATTAAGCTAAATATTCTCCTTGGAAAGATATCATTTACAAACAGAACCTTACGAAAACTGCTTAAACTGTGTCTGGACCCTTTCACACTGTATGGTTACACTTTTATGATCTCATTTTAACTGCTGTGGCTGCATCCTATGAAATTTCTGGAGTTTTTAGTTTAGTCAGAGGCACCAGAAGAGATCTCTGGCTGAGGATTCGAAATGCCCCTTCCTCAGCCTCCAGTCCTAGGATTCCATAGGAAACAGCTATAGCTGTTTAAGTGGAATAATAGCGCTATTTTTGTTCATTATATTCTTTATTAGGTTAATAAAAAGTACACATGTGCACACATGAGAAAAAAACACAATAATAACATTTTACAAACACATAACTCATATACAGTGGTACCTCTACTTTCGAAATTAATCCGTTCTGCCAGCCATTTCGTAAGTAGAAAATTTCGTAAGTAGAAGCAAAT
>CM034703.1:159832866-159864541 GCA_020142125.1 Phrynosoma platyrhinos
GGATTCTGTCTGCTTTGGACCCCGTGTGATAAGGTCCTATGTGTGTGTTATGTGTATAAAAGTATATCTCAGTTAATCAAGTCAATACATTCCTTGGCTTTACTTCTTTAACTGAAACCTTGGTACCAGATGCAGAAATAACATGGAAAGAATAGGAATAGGTTCCTACACCACATAAAAGAAGCTGTTCAACAAATTTTAGCTAACTTTTTATTTCAAACTAACATTATGCCCATGAGAAATGAAACAGCCAGGTCAGATAAGCCTTGCATAAGTAAACAAAGGCATTTCAAAACTTCTAGAGATTACTTGAAAGCTTCTTCCAAAATGCATCCCAGGATGATTTTTTTTTTCTTTCAACAACCTCCACTTTTCTTATAATATCCAAATGGTACTAAAACGTACAGATTTATGCTTTTTGACCATGGCAAGGTAGCTGATGAGGCAGATTAATCTGCTTTCCCCTTTTCTTTCTGTGTTGTTCTTTAGACATGCTCAGGTTATTAGAGGCAGCTGTTTACCTTGCCTACTATATGTAATCACATACAGCTACAGTGGGATTACTTAGCAAATAATTCATTCTTTCCCAGATCAAACCTTATCACTCTGTTTACTGCAGACACACTGCTGCAACTCAACACTAAAAGTCTGTTTTTCTCCAGTTCTCTTTCACCATCTTCCTAATGCCAATTCTGCCAAAAAAGAAAACAAAACAATACAAAGCTTCCAGCTAAATATAAGACAAGAAAAGGGGGGACTGGGTTAGTCTCCTGTAAAAATGCTTTGTAAAAAGAAGCTTCTTTTGTTATGAAATTTTATTAACTGAGATATGCCTGTATACAAATAGGAAGTAATTCTTCTCCCAAATTACACTCAGCTTTCTTTAAAAAAAACATACCTCAGTCTTACATCTGGGTAAAAAAAAATGTCTGCATTATTATGTTGTGAATTTGTTTCCAAAATTTAACCACTTTAGTACATTTCCTTAAACTTCCAAATCCTAACAAAATTCCATTTCTCTTAATTCCCTCAGGACCAGATGATCCATATCTTTTTGAATTTCAATATTCATAAGATTTGAATTTGTCTCCAGTATCCAAACCTTTTCATTCACCTGTTTCATCTCCAAAGACACTTTCTTATGTCTTCACTGTTGTCACAGTTTTTTATTGTTTTCCATAAAATAATATACAGACATTGCAAAATAGACTTTACGAATATTACAAACATCAAATGTTCTGAATAAAACGACTTCCTGTCCTCTATCACATGAATATCTTTGATCGTTTATCAGACTTTTTCATTTATCTTTATGTAAATACTGTTTGCTATCACTTTTATTTTGTGTCCTTACATTATTTATATAACATACATATATTATATCTATTATTATTTATATAATAATTTTAATTTCTCTCTAGTACCAATAATCAGGGGTTTTTCCCCCAGATTAGTACCAGAATGCCCAGTATCCTGTTATATAGACTATTGCATTTGATGAGAATGTTCCATTATTAGAACGATAAAATCAAATAGATACTAAAACAAAAATAATTGGTACTGAGATGAGTTATTATCTGAGGTTGTGTTTGGATGTGGAGGAGTTTGGGGAGCCAAGACTGGGAAGCCTAGTGTGTCTCAGCCTTTTTGCCATCCTCCAGCATTTTTGGGAGTGTGGCTGGACCACCTTGAATCCAGAGCTGCCGCCTACACCAGTGCATGGATTCCTGGCCTTTTCAGAGCCCATGAACCTGAAACAATGGGCTTTGAGGCAGCTGTCTGGGATGGGGGATTAGCAGCATCAGGGGAGCAGAAAGTGAATGAGGGTGGTGGGCCAGACAGAAGGGGTCGGCCGCAGAGTGGAGGTGAGCAAAGGGGATTCTTGCCTGCCATGGGGGGACGATGACACAAAAAACCTCATTCAGGTCAAAGGAAAACCCAGCCTGGCTCACACATGTGGAATTTAGTTTAGCAGGGAGCTGGGAACTACACACGTGTGTGTGTGTGTGTGTGTGTGTGTGTGTGTGTACGCACATCTCCCCCATCTATTCACTCTCACAAGAAAATAGTCTGTCCATCTCTCCCCTTCCCAGCAGCGATGAGAATAGAAGATTAGTTAAGATATCTGGAAATGGCATTTGAGGCCTTCTTACAAGCCAAGAGTAATGCCAAGGGGATCATGCAAAGGCCAACGAGTGCCTCTTTCCTCAAATATTTCCTGTCATAGCAGAAAGGATCACACACATGTGCACGCGTACACACATACACACACACACACATATATATATATATTGGTAGGAATATGGAAGGCAGGGCTAGGCAGTTGTGATTGTTGTTGAAGAATGGCTCTTCACATGAGTATTTTTTTTTTCCACTGTGGTAAACTCCTTTTTGCAGTCACTTCTCCTCACTGGAATGAAAAATTTCTTACAGATTTGGAGCATGATAAGAAAAGGTAGATTTGGGGCTTTGTGGGAGAATTTGGCTTTGGCCCTTATGTACTGGTTTACATTAAAAAACTGAGGCTTGAAGACAACAGCATGTCAGGCCTTGGGTTCAAATTTGGCACCACCTCTGTCACCCTAGTTTGAGAGACAACAGGTACCTGAGGTTGACAAAGTAACTCTCAGGGTCGGTCAGTCACAATTGTGGCAACAGCAGAGTTGTGGTGGTGCATTGAAGCTCCCCACATTTTATCTGCTGTGGCCCTTCAAATGTTTGGGGTCCCACCATGGTTGATATTTACACTTTAAAAGATTTGCAGTCTCATCTTTTATGATTGAGCCTCCAAGTGTTTTTGTGTGGTTTTTAATCTGTGCTGGTTTTAAAAATGTGTAAGCCACTTTGAGTCTCATTTCCAGGGAAAAGGTGTAGTATAAACAAATACAAGAAATAATAATAATAATAATAATAATAATAATAATAATAATAATAATAATAATAATAATAACAACAACAACAACAACAACAATTTCTCCCTTTTATCTACTACTCCTGCACTATTTCCTTGGATGCCTTGTTTACAAGTGTGTTCATGCCCCTTAGTGATTTCCAGGAAGATTCATCTAGCTGTGAACAAGGCATATCTAGAGTTACAGTAATGAAAACTAGAGGAGGCTCCCCTCCTTTTAATTATTATGCAGAAAAGGGACTTTCAGTAGGTGTTGCGGGTTGCCTTGCAAGGCGAAAAAGCCTTGCTGAAATTCCCTCTCCTACACATGCACTAAAGTATGAGCCCTCTCCAGTTTTCAGTCTAGTAACCCTAGGCACATCTCTTGTTTAGATTTTCAAAGGGGCATTTCTTGAGGTGTAGGTGCTGCTTTTGCCTCCATGCCACTGTATTTTGGCAGCAAAACTAACTGCAGAGGTGAGCCATCCCCTACAAATTGCAAAGGGGAAGATGGCCCACAGACCTATGGCAGTTGTCCACTTCTGCTGTGCACAGAAAGTAAGTCACAATGGGCTTAATACTGACTAGACCTCTACAGGACTGCACTACCAAGCTCCCACTAAACGCAATACATACATAAGTACGGATTTCTTAGATAAGACTGCAGTGTGAATAAAGCTGGGGCTACAGGGGGTTCTCCTTACCCCTCCCATAAGATGTTAGAGGATTTGTATAATGGGACGAAACCAGCTGGCCTAGCAGCTGAGGTTGGGCATTTTGCCTGCACTAAGGCCATGCCCTGGGAGTGCCATGTTGGCAGGCTTGGGAAGCAGGCTTGCCCCATTCCCTGGGGCCACTGTTCTGCAAGGAGAGGTTGACTAGGACACCAGTCCCCATAGGGGTTCGGCAGTGCTGTGTGGTGCATTCAAGAAACTGTCCGCTTGCTCATGGTTTTTGAGGATAAGGAACATTGAGGGAAAGAGGCTGGAGTCCTTAAGGAAACCATCGTTTTCGACTTGGTAGTTCACAAAACTCTCTTGCCAGGTAAGGCTTTCATATTTCAGTTCTGAGGACCAGGAGGATGGGCATTGTGCCTTCTTATGGTCCTGTCCGCACTGCCATCAGATTCCTGTTAGATGGGTAATAGGACAGTAGACCAATCTCGCAAGAGAAATATATCCTAGGTAGTTTTAATTCTGAGTGACAGTGTGCTGTAGTGGTTTGAGCGTAGGACTTGGACAATGGAGATGTGGGTTCACTTCTCTGCTTGACCATGGAAACCCACTGGGCGACCTTGGGCAAGTCGCACCCTCTTAGCCCCAGAAAACCCCATTATACTGCCACTCTGGGTCACCATAAGTTGGAAATGACATGAAGGCACACAATGACAACAAAATCTTAATTCCGAGGGTCATCCTCAGGATCCAGGAATGTTTGCTATAAAATACTTTTTAAAATGTCTATTTTTTATTAATTTACAAATGAGAAGTTTGTGCTCCAATTGTAGTGTCCATTTCACAATCATCTTGTAGTTTTTCCCACCACCACCCTCCCAAACTCCAGCCCTCGAATTTATGCTTCAGTCCAGAGCCAGATCACCTGACTATATTTTGAGACAATTAATTCTCCACAACCCAGCTTTTTCTCCATAGTTTTGGCATGCTGAGAAAATTTTGGGAATGCTTTGACAGACATCTGTGGAGACCACAGTTCTCCATGTTCTGGCTCAGTCTGTTTTTCAAACATTTCTCAGGACTATAGTGAGTGTACACCAAAATAAACACCAGCACCAAAATTAGTAGCAGAAGAAACTCCACTCAAGACAAGCTGTATACAAAGGGAGAAAAAAGTATGCTAAGGATATGAATTGGCTCTCGGGGTCTGTCTCCTTGTAATATTTATCTGGTGCTGAGGCAACTCACTACTCATTCCAAGACTGCTTCTCTGGTTTATATCTGGCCTCTCCAGACATTTGCCTTTTTCCTTTCTCCCAGAGCTACATAGGGCTTGGATGTGCAAGCTAAGTGCTTATAAGTAAGAAAACTGGCTTGAAATTCATTGTAAGACATCAGTATGGCTATAAAATCAAACAGATGCAAATAAGCTGGCTTCTTTACAGTGAAGTTGTACAATTTAAGGGTTTAAAAGAAAAAGTAACTTTCCAAACAACCCCCCATCTCATTACTAGGGTTGATGACACTAGGGCTGGTTTAAGGGGGACACCTTGGAACCCTAAAAAAGATGGCTTGGAGGTAGCTGTGGACTGTAGGGTGTATGCTGTCAATTTGTGCAGTACATAAAAAGACTAAGAGAGATTTTCTACTGAAGACTGAAAGACCCCTGAACAGCATACATCTCTGAATTATTTGTTTGACTTAAAAACTGATTTTTAAACACTGAGGAAGGGACCGTTGCTTTTAGCACTGCCTCTAGAGTTCTGTAATCTTTTCTTCCTTGTATCTTGATAGTGGCATTTTCTTTCTTGTTCATTCTTTGTCTGGTTCTTTGCACCTTTACTCTCACTGGCTGTGCTAGGGTCCATGTTCGCTCATACCCTTGCCTATCTCTAACATTTCATTCCATTCCAAGTCCACTAGGGATGGAAGATCATTTTGTCCAGTTCATCTTTTTGTAAGGACTTTCCGAAACTTCCAAATTCCTTCACTTTTAAAAAAAAATGGAACATGGCAGGAAGCAAAACTGATAAATACACCTACTCCAGCAGAGGTCTTTTGAGTGCTTGGCTCTTTAAAGGATTTTTTTGGAATTCTTGGGCATTCGGCCATATCTGGGGTGTTGAATTAGAGTTGCCACCTGGGTTTTCAGAGAGGCTTCTAATGTTTAACAGTTGCATAGAATGCAGGTATAATGTGAATCTGATGTTCGGAATGGCTATACTTTTTGAATTTGACTTAATGCAAATGGCTGAGATTGGGCTCGTTTTTGGTAAGAAATTTTTAAACATTACAAATTTCTTCAAAAAATTGACAGAGGGATTTTAAAAATGTGAATGTAGGATAAAGTAAAATAGATATGCTTATCCCTAAAAAGCTGACCACTTGGTTATGAAACATGATGTTTCATAGACCTTGTATCTTTGCATGACTTTCTCACAAATTACATAGAGAGGAGCCAAGTTGAGTTTGCAACTGCAATAGGAACTGACAGGTAAGTAAGCACATTTCTCCATTTCTGTGAGTTAACCCAATCTCAGTGTGAGGAGCTAAATACCTGAATTGCACTACCCCTACTGACTTATTGTTCTTGCTTTCTGCTAGCCATGGGGCCAGCATGGCCCTGAAGTGTTCTTTGCTTTTCAGTTGGACATATTTTAAGACAATTAATTCTCCACAAGCCAGTTTTTCTCCACAGTTTTGGCATGCTGAGAAAATTTTGGGAACGCTTTGATATTTTATCTGGATGTTGGTCTCCAGAGAATCTCCTGCTTCCAGCCTCTACAGTAATAAGGCACCTATTCTTGAAAAACCTGGCCTTCCATCTTCTCTGTTCCCAAACACACCATGTACACTTAATTTGATACCTGGGATTATTGTTGATCAAAAGTTGGATGTGACCCAGCATTGTGATACTGCAGTAAAGAAAACAAATGATAGGTTAGTGTGCACTAATTGAACTGTAGTTTACAAGACAAGAGAAGTAATAGTCCCACTATATCCTGCACTAGGTCAGGCCTCATCTGGAGTGCTGCATTTAGTTTTGGGCATCACATTTTAGGAAGGAGATAGGCAAGTTGGAATAAGTTCAGAGAAGGGCAGTAAGGATGTAAGAAGTAGAGGGAATGAAACATATGCAGAGAGGTTGACAAAGTTGGGTATATTCAGACTGGTGAAAACTAAGGAGTGATGTGGTTGCACTCTTTAAATATCTCAAGGAGTGTCACAGAGAGAAGAGTTCAAGTTTCTTTTCTGCCGCTCCAATGATAAGGACCAGGTCTCATGATTTTTAAGTTACAGGAGGATAGATAGGAACTTCTTGACAATAAGAGCAGTTTGGCAATGGAACCAGTTGCCTAGAGAAATGGTGGAGTCTCCTTCTCTCGACGTCTTCAGAACAATGTTGGACTGCTACCTGCTGGAGATGCTCAAGCTGGAGGCCCAGCATTGAGTGAGAAATTAAACTTGATGGCCCATAGCCCCCTTCTAACTCCATGATTCTGTGATTCTGTGCCTCGCTATGGGCAACTCCTGTATTGCTTTATGGCACTTCCACAAGATTATATAGCATGAGGCAGCTGCCAAAGGCAGCAGATTGGGCTGTAGTAAAAATTGGCATACATTTTCATGTTTAGCATATTAAAAGTACAGTTTATTCAGAGATTAGTGATGAATTGATTTTTTAAAAAATGTTACAAATTTAGCAACACAATTCTGAACTGTAAGGAACACATGAACTGTAGGGAACCTCTTTTGTTCCAGTTTAAAAGGATCAAGCAAACAACAACAAAACCACAGAAATAATCAATATTGGTTGTAAAAAGTTACTTTGTCTTCTTTAGTCCTCTATAGTGTCAAGCAGATATAAAGCACTCATAACCATCAAAAGAACAGAGAGAAGGAACCCAAGACCAGAAACTGCAACGATGAAAGGTACAGTACATAGTCTTACATTAAAATCTACCTGTTTTTAGAAATAAGGTGAGGTAGGGGAGTAAATATAAGAACAACTTGTCTTAAACAATTTATTCATCATGCTAAAAGAAAATATTCCACAATCTATTTTTCCCTCTGTAAAAACAAGATTGGTAGCAACTTTTTTCCAGCTCTTCACTTCTCTAATTATAATTGTATTTTTTTACTGCTGAGGGGAAGGTGCTTGAGGGGTTTTCTTCCTTAGGGTTCACAATAACTTGGTGGTGGGTCTTGAGTATTATACAGCATGACTTAGGACAGTGTGTGTGTGTGTGTGTGTTCATGTGCGTGTTGCAGTTTGCTGCTTTGCCTCAGATAGCAAAACATCTTCCGGCAGCCCAGCTTCCATTTCAAAGACGAAATGGTATGGAGTGACATTTCAACTAAATCACTAAACAATCTAGCAGATTTTGCCCAATCTAACAGTCTGTAAATCTGTTTATCCATCTAATCAATCATTTCTCTATCCATGCTGACTCCTTGAACAAAGATATCTGTCCATTGCTCCAGCTGTAGATGTACGTAAGCCTGGGTCATCCCTGCTCTCAGTACCAGGTCTTTGGCTTGTCTGTTCACATGCAAAAAGAAACGCACTGGGGGACTAGTGTTGTCAGTGATGAATTTTGCCACACACAGCTCTGAGCTGCCTTTTTATCAAGCCTGGGATCTCAGCAGTGCTTGCTAATCCAGCCATGACATCACATTCCTCCTCTCTCTCTCTTTCTGAGTGTGAGCATGTGTGAGCGTGAGCGTGTGTGTTATGGGCATACACATACATGCACTTAACCCTTCCAATGCTACAGTAGCCCACAATAGGAATAATGGCAGCCATCATCCAGAAACAGGATAAATAATCCCACACACAATTTAATGTTGTCATTTCCATATAGTTTTTACCATTTTGTTCTTTTTGTTTTCTTTTGTATTACCCCTCCAGTTGCTTTGTCTTCAGAGGAAATTTAATAAGAAAGTCTGATGTATTCAAATCAACAGCTCCACCATATCCTATCACCCATGTCAAAATGGCAACCATAACACTAGACCCTGGAGAGGTATTATTTGTGCCACAACAACATAAAATCAATATGCAAGATTTAGCAGCAGCAATGTCAAAATTTAAGTTTATATTTATTTGTATATTTTACATTATATATTACCTATCTGGCTAATAATAAAGCTCAAGGCAGTGTTGTGGTGGTGGTATCCTATCAGACTGATACCAATTTATGCCAACCCTAAGGCCAACCAATTATGGGGTTATCTTGGCAAGCTTTGTTCAGAGGGGATTTTTGTGATTGCCTTCCTCTGAGGCTGAGAGAATGTGACTCACCCAAGCTCTCCCAGTGGGTTTCTGTGGCCAACTGAGATTCAAACCCCGGGCTCCCAGAATCCTAGTCCAGCACTCGAACCACTACACCACTCTTGTTTGACTTGTTAATAGATATTTGATCAGTTAAATCATTCCAGAGAGCCTACATGAACAGATGGCAGTCAGCAAAATAATAAAGGCAATAAAGAATTCAAAACATAAGTTAGATCACAATGTAGCACCAATTAAAAGAGCAGAGCAACCACACATTCCAACAGAGTTTAAAGAAGGGTTATCATGATTAAACATCTGGGTAAATTAAAAGCTCTTTGCCTGGCGCCAGAATCAGATTAAGTAAGTGGTGAACCACCTAGGGAAGGGTGTTCCACAATGGCTAGTGGTGCCACAACCAAGAAGGCCGCCTCTCTGATCACCTGCCATCTAACTTCCAAAAGTTAGGTGACCACAGAGGATGATCTTAATGTGCAGGCAGGTTCACATACCTTTGAATCATTGTGTAAGTGAGTGATCCTTCAGTGACCTAGGTCCCAAACCACATCAGGCTTTAGTAATTAACACCAGCAACACTTTGAATTGTTTTTTGGAAATAGACCGGCAGCTAGTGAAGTCACTTTAAAAACAAGCAAGTGACATAATTCCATGTGACCACTGCCATTCAACAGCCTAGTCATGGTCAACAGCAGCAGAGCTGTGGATAAACTGAGTTCCCAAGAAATTCTCAAAGGCAGCCCCTCAAAAAATATTGTGGTTGTCTAATCCTTCTGTTCTGAATCACAAGGGGAGTCTACATGTATAGAGAGGGGTCCCTTCTTCAGACTCCCAGTATGGATGGGAAGAGCAGGGAGGATCACACTGCTCCTTCTCCATGTGATGATTTTTGCACTTAGGGTCACAACTGAAGGAGGTGTATACATACAGCCTATTTAAAGCATAGATGGGCTGGTCTCATGCCAATGAATAGGGACTCTCCTGGGAAGGCACTAGCTCCGATCTAGGGAAAGCAGCATGCTTAAGTCCAAATTGGATAAAAGATTTGGTTGCATATGCAGTGCAGAGAGTAACATTTCATCAAGGAGTTTTCTTGCTGTTTTTCAGTTATTGGGGGCGGGGGGGCTGGAATAGTATTAAAACTGGAGAAAGGAAGGAAGGATTGGTGGGGATGAAAGTTTTAAAAGGGTGATTGCAACAAGAATTAATGAGAAGAGGTAAAAAAAGGGAGAAAGGGAGCAGAGATCTATTCGTTTAAGAGGGACCTCAAGGCATTGGCTTGTTGCCAGCTTTAATAGAGGAAGGCTGTATGCTTCAGAAGTGCAGCAAGGGTGACAGGATGAGAATGTGAGCTTCTTGACACAGAGTGTGCAAATGAACCTTTAGCTCTCAAAAGGCAAAGTGCTGTTAAATTTTAATCTTGTTGAATTCTGTACTGTCTATCCACTTGTGGCATCACCGGTAAAACAAGACCAAATCCTAATGGGCATTAATCTACAAATTGTTTTTAATGATCTACATCAATATATGTGTTGCTGTTGGGAAACTGGGCACTGTGTAACGATCAGTATTGTGTCTCATTGGCTGTTTATTTTGGAGGCCTACAGAAGCCCCTTTTCTTGAAATATACCATGAAAATGATGGTAGGGCTGGTTGAAGTTGGTAGCAACTCACAGCTCTGCTGAAAAATATGGCTAACCCTAATAGGAACAGAACTCTTGAAATATTAATAGGTACTTACACAACACTAAAACGCATCACCAAAAAGCAGGCAAAAGATGATAAAGATTTTGTAAAATGTGCATAAACTGAGTTATATGTATACCCCTCTTCCTAAAAAATTGGTATTATTACTATAATTTAAATAAAAATATCTCTAGACTGTGAGGGAATACTTTGACCCAATCACTGGTGTGTTTGCTTAGGCTGCTGCACCAGTGCTAAGTGTGGATGGGCAACCATAAGGCCTCTCCCATTCTCCCCCTTCTTGTAGTTTTTAAACTTGAAATGGCTCTTGGATAAAATAGTCTTTCAGAGGAAAGAGGATATACTTTCTTTTTATGTAAAATATTTTATTATAAAACTAAATATAATGGAAATAAATAAAGCAAAAACAAAACAAGAATACATACATTCCAAACATAAATAAACATAAAAATGCAAATATCCTACTAAATCTACAAAAATCAAAAAGGGGAGGGGGAAGATAACAGTGACTTCCAATTTTTCAACTTGTGTTTATACAGTACAGATTGAGTCTCCCTTATCTAGAATTCCAGAATATAAAATATTCCAAAAACCAAAACCTTTTTTGGAGGTGTTTGTGTGTGGCTGAGACAGTGACACTTTTTCTTCTGGTGGTTCAGTTTATACAAACTTTGTTTCATACACAAAATTATTTTTTTAAATATTGTATAAAATTACCTTCAGGCTATATGTATAAGTTGTATATGAAACACAGATGAACTTTATGTTTAGACATGGGTCCCAGCTCTAAGATATCTCATTATGTACCTATATGCAACTACAGGTATTTCAAAATCCTCCAAAATCCAAAATACTTCTGGTTCCAAGCTTTTCAAATAAAAGATATTCAACCTGTTTATGATATGATATCAAACTTCCTTTATTATCTATCTTAAATTTCTACTGTTGATTAATCCTACTAATCTTCAGATTCAACAACTGAACATTTCCCCTGTTGCATCTGTAAGAAAGCAATGACGAGTTTCCAGTTGTTCATAAAATTACTTAGAAACTTCTCTCTAATTAAGATAATTTGTCCATTTCAGTCAAATCATACAGTTTTAATATCTACCTTATTTTCCTGCATATAAGACTACTTTTTAACCTGCAAAATCTGTTATTAAAGTGGGGGGCCGTCTTATACGCCGGGTATACGGATAAGGAGGATAGAGGTGCTAAAACTCTATATTTTGACTGGGAAAGTGGGGGGTCGTCTTATACGCCGGGTCGTCTTATACGCCGGAAAATACGGTACTCTTCCTTTGACAGAGTTCTCTTCTCTTACATTTCTGCACATACAGAAGCCTTGTAGCCATAATCATATACAGTATAACTCTCCCATGTTTAATCTCCACTTTTTCATACAATAGTCCCAAACGGAAAAGTTCAGATTCCAATTCAAGTTTTATCTTCAGTATATCTTAATTCAGTCTTTGAATCAAAGTCCAAAACTTTTTCACTTTTGGTCACATGTCCAGCATATATGATAGAAGGTTCCTGGTTGTAGTTCATATTTCCAGCAGACATTACAAGTCCCTTTATACACATTGGAGAGTCTCAGGTGTCAGATACCAAGCATGTATAATCTTATAAAAATGGTCTTTAAGATCAAAACTAAATGTAAATTTCAGTCCCTTTGACCACATTTTCTCCCATTAACCCATGACAGAGGAACTGCTTTCTGACAGCTGCTGAAACCAAGGCCTTTCCAGGGCTCATCAGAGAAATGTTGTTGTTTGAACTATTAAATGTCACCCACTTCTCCTTCCAAATCTAGGTGCATGGAACCCAAAACCAGCCAAGGAAAGTTAGGAGGGTAGGTGAGTTGTGGTGGTGGTTGTGTGGCACATGAGACAGTAAATCCCACAGACAATGAAATATACAATATCAGGCGATGAAATATACAATACTAACAAAATCAGTACCAATTTGCTGCCCACTCCTAATCTGCTTCCTGAGGCAGTCACTTCACTGTGCCTAATAGTAGGGCCAGCTCTGAGATTATTTTCAAAACTAAACTGTGTGATTTTTCTAAATATGAAAAATATGGACAGGTAGCAGTTTTAAGAAAGCAGGTGCAGAGATGATTGAGAGAATGGGTTGGTTGGATATTGAGTGCATCACCTGTCTTTATGATTATCTCCCCCCCCCCATTGTGCACCACTAATCCCCTTACTTTCATATGTTCTCTGGTTTTGGAGTTAATGACTTATGACTTGGGACTCCTAGATTATAGTCAAGTGTGATAGTCATGTTGGGAAACTGTGTCTTTGAAAAGGAGAACAGAAAGGCCTTGGACAGCAAGCCTTGGATAGTTTTATTTGGCTCTTTACTCTACCCTTGATCTGTGGGCCAAAAGTAAGTTGTTAGGTAGTATGTAGGTAGGGTTTCCCCAGTACTATTTATTGTGCAAATGTCCCATTACCCGCCCTGTACTCCACTTTGCTAGAGCTGAAAGTAACACCAGATGAGGTGTGAGGTCCCTGAAAGCTTTAATCTCCTCAGAGAGAAGTTCCATACGACATTTGATGGAGGATGCCTTTCTACATGACATTTGATGGTGTGTAGTATAACTTTCTATCTGTCAGTGAGGTTAATTTGATGGGTTCTAGGCCTAATTTCTCTAAACCTCAGCCAAAAAATTCCATCAGGCTGTGAAGAAGTATTATAGCTCTATAATCTCTGAGCCTGCAGATGGAAATTGTGTTCATCTTGTTTCTTGAGCCTAAGGGTTGTGTTCATCTTGTTTCTTGAGCCCTAGTTTTTTCTGTCTATTATATTCCAGATTTTTACTGTGTTTAAATGCCTTCCTAATTGTGATTCTCCTAGATGGGAAAGCTCTGGCAGATGCCTCTCCCATGGCTCAACATAACTTTTACTCTCTTTTTTGGAGGTGGGTGGCAGGGTCTCTCTGAGCATAGGGGCCTTGCTAGACGCTCCCACCTCAAGTGAAATAGCTGTACATAGACTGTATATGTGTTCTTAACAAAGGCCTGCCAGAGCCAAAACCTTGAAGAGTGGGGGTGAGAGATGACTCTGATTCCCTTTAGGGAGCCAGATGTGCGTATGTGGTGGGCGTCCGGAGTCCAAAATGAAGCATTAAAGCTCCGCCTTGCTTTGGAAATGGTGGAGAGAAAAGTGGGGACGATAGCTTTGCCACCCCTCCAGTAGTGTTTACGTGGAGCAGCCTCAGTGCGGCTGGCCCTGTGCCGTGGTTTCTTGGCAGGCAAGCCCAGAAGGGAATGTGTTTCAGTTTGAGTTTCTTGGCAGGCATGGAGACTTAGAGGGGAAGGTTCCCTTCAATCCAGCCCTAGTTCTCGGTTCTCAAATTTATGCCCATCGGCTGCTACTTGGGTGGGCCAGAGGCGGCTGTGCAGAAGGAGGGGTGGAGGTTGACTCCTAACAGGAACAGGCGTTCCCTCCCAGTTGGTTGCATGCAGCTCCTACACTCACATGCATATATACACATAGAGAGAGAGAGAGAGAGAGGCATGCTGCTTTCCCTTGCTCTCCACTGAAGGGAATTGCCATAATATCCATAGGAAGTGATTCTCACGATACGATAGGTCCCAAATTGTTACTCAAAACCACAGGCAATTATTCTGTTGCTTCAAGCTATGGAGAAAGGTATATGTGTGCATGCCTGCCTGCATACATGAAGAAAGGTGTTGACTCAGGAACATATTTGCAAGCTATGGCACTGTGCCAGTTGAACAGCAGGTACATTAATTCTTCCCAAGTGTTCAATGATAGTTGTCAGAAGTAAGTGTTGGAATACAGTTGGTGAGATGTTGGCAAAGCACTGTATTGTCAGGATATTGCAAAAATGAGAAAGTGGTTGTTTGCCTGCATGCTCTTTTTGGAACCAATGCAGCAGTGCCAGCACCAAAATAAGGAAAACCAAGCCATATCAATCTCCCTGTTTTCCTCTCTCATCCAAAAAGAAAGAAAGAACAAAAGAAAGAAAGAAAGCTGCTTTGCAGGATCTTTGTTGTTGTTGTTGTTAATTTGTTCTTAAAACAGAGCAATCCAAAGGAGGCCTTCAAAAGGGATATGGCTAGTCCACACAGCCCTTCTTGAAACAGCGAAAGGAACATGTGATTTCCATACATGCTGAATTGCTGAGCTTTTCTTATGATGGAACGAGAATGACAACAAACCCACTTGATGATCTAGTCCAGATCCTGTGTTGTAAAACAGATATCTGAAACATAAGGCAGTGCCTCTCAAACCTTTGCAAATGGGTTGGTGAGTGCCCCACCTGACTTATGAGGCTTTGGTTTGTCAGACAGACTTTGGGGAGGCTCTCAGTGGTTTGGTGCATTGCAGTCTGGACCTATACAGGAAGGTTTGTGAGACCAAATCAATGTGCTGAAATATAAGGGTATATTTGTAAAAATGCAAAAGAAGATTATTATCTGATGGGACAAAAAAAGGATGGCACCTTTGGAGTAAAATAATTCACAATTTGATTGATTCACTGCACTTTTAGGGCAAACTAGTAGATCTCTGTGTGTTCCACAGGCAAATTAAAAACATAAAGTACAAAATACAGACTAAAATAGCACATGATAAAACCAAATCTAAAGCAGCAACAAAGGATTATAACAGTGTAGCAGCACATAGAGCCATGGAAAGACCAGTGCAATAAACAGTGCAAAGATCTAAGGGTGATAATAGCCATTTTTAAAATGTTTACAAGAATACTTTCCAGTACCAAAACTCCATAACTTAGATGCCAGGCAAGCCTTTTTGGGCACAGAGAGTCAACACTAGAAAGTCTTTTCCCTTGTTACATTTGAGGTAAAGATGTATTATTTCAATTTCCATCCACTCTCAACAAAAGAGAAAACTTTGGTGGAACTCAGAAGGACCATGTGGGCCTAGTGCCCCAAGACACCCTTCAGCAGGGCTGTCCCCTGACTTGCAAGAGAAATGTTTTGTCCATGGGTAGTAACCAGCAGCAGTAATAAAACTGCTGTCTTTGGGGACATAGGAGTGATAAAATTTTCTCCAATCTCACAGTGATCCTTCCTCTGAGACTGCTGTTTTTCTGCCACTAATTGAGGAAGAGAACCCACAGTCTCTGTGGCTGACTGCTGGAGAATGGGAGAAGGTTTTATCTCCATCAGCTTCTGACAAAGCTACATCTGAGTGAGCAGGAAAGGGGGGAGTGTTTGAAACCACCGACAATAACAGCAACGATAAGAATATGTTTATTGATAACATCCTTCTCGCTAAACGGCGGAACATCAGATATATATAATCAAGGACAAAACAATAAAACAAACACTATCATATACTAAAGGTAAAATCCCCACAACCCCATTGGTTGGTGCTCATCCCAGCAGCCTTAGGCAAACTCAGCAGCTTAAACTGGCAAATTAAAAAGGAAGGTCTTCAGCCCTTTATGAAAATGGGAAGATCATCCTCCAGCCAGAGATACAAAAGAAGACTGTTCCACAAATGCAGAGCCAGTTCCTGAAAGGCTCACAGCCTTGAGGGAGTTCAGCATGTTGGTGTAACCATCAATAATCCTTTGCCTGTGGTTCTTAGGTTTCTAGATAGTCCTTACCATGCCTAGCCAAATACTAGGGGAGGTTAGAGCTCAAGGCCTTAAATCTCAGGACCAAAAGTATACATATACAACTTGGACAACAGTCAGGAATTATGGGAGCTGAAATCCAAAACATTTGAGGGATCGAAGGTTGGGAACCACTGAACTTTTTCTCTCACACACAAATAGTCTGAACATGTTATAACAAGCATCTTATTGTACGTACACCATGAGAGGACATAGGAGAGGGCCTTCTCCGCTGTGGCTCTCTAACTGAGGAATGCTTTCCCCTTGGGGCCCCCATTGGCACCACCATTGGGAAGCCCATTACTGTCATTCCAGTGCCAAGAGAAAACATGGTTGTTCACTAAAGCCTTTGGGGACGAGTTGGTTTTACACAAAGCCTTGGATGTATATAGTTTTAAACTATTTAAACTACTCATTTTGATCTGTCTTTTAAACTTGTTAAATTCTTTGATATTTGCAAAGAAACTTACAAAGTTCTTGGAGGTGTTCTTTAATTACAGGGAATGACGAAGTACACTCCCAACAACTGTTTCTTCTGTAGCTGATGTATTGGGCCAAGTTGGTCTCCCCTTGTCATGATGTTCTTCTTCCTAGGAGGCAGTGGGTGCCATGTTCAGTGACCCTTGGTGCATTGGCTGATGGGTGAGACCAGAGTGTGGTGCCCTTCAAAGTTGTCCTTCCAAGATAATTGTTATTTGGATCACATCCAGTGGAAATGTTACATAGGACAAGTGGCTTTGATGAGCTTTAAGAAGGGAATGGATACATTCATGAAAGACAGAATTAGCAATGGCTATGAGCAGTGACAGCTGAGAACAGAACCTCCCTTTCTAGGGACATATAGAACATCTGAGTGCCAGATGTTGTGAACCAGCTGTTAGGATCATGTGCTGTTTGTATGGGCTTCTCAGGTACATCTGGGTAACTGTGGCTGGAGAAAGTGCTAGAGTGGAATTTTCTGATTTCATTCAACCAGGCCCTCCATACATGTTGCTGTGTGAGGAGTGGCAGGGAGATTTCATTTTCCTCAATTATCCATCTCTCACTTTCCAAAGGTTCAAGCCTGGGTCAACCTGCTTTGGGAAATGCTGCAGGTCTAGTGGCTAACAAAGCAAGTCAAATTAAAAGTGCTTTTTATTTTTGAAAACCTCAACCTCTTGGGGTTTTTTTTGTTTTGTTTTGTTTTGTTTTGAGAGGGGAGAAAGATGACTCACATATCTCTCTTTGAACTTTTTTGAATTTAGCAACCCCTCCTTATGCAAGTCTTCCAGTCCAGCTGAATTTCAGTTTCCCATCCATACAAGCAGGGAGATTATATATGTATCGCCCTACCCTGCCTTGCAGGATAGGCTGGGATAATGAGCATGATAAGGATTGCAAGAAGTGGTACAGAAAGGCCAAAGTGAGGGTGTGCACATATTTTGGAGAGGAAAACATGTCTAAAAGGTAAGAATGAAACCAGGGTGCTAAGAGTACAACTGTGCCCCTCATGGCAAAGCCCTGAAAAATTAGAACAAGGCAAGCAACATCCTGGGATTGAGGTGGAAGGGGTGAACCCCAATTGGATTTGTTTCTACTTGTGGTGTGACAATTCAGCCACTGTGGTTGCCATGCAGTTTGGTGGCAACCATGATGCAGGAGGGTTATAGAGTACCCATCCACATTATAAGTTGCTGTCACACTGAAGAGGAATAACCAGTGTTTCCCATTCTAGACATAGAACCAGACAGGTCATGCTAGCTCTGCTTAATTAATTAGACAATGCTAATCCTAAACTTGTGAACCTGGATAGATTATACAAAATCCAAGTGGACAAACCTGAATAAATACTTATTGTGACAGCTCCATAGGAGGGGTTTCTAAATTGCAAAAAAACACCACTGGTAAATTACTTTCCTCAGGTATAACTTCAGGCTGCAATTCTGTGCACGTTTACCTTTGAGCAGAGGTTGGGAGTACCACTGCACACAGTGGGGACTTACCTCTGATTTATACATGTACATTCACCCCTCCATTTTTGCAGACTTGAAGTCTGCGGTCTTGCTTACTGATGGAGGGTCGAGCTCTGTTAAATTAAATGGCTGGCATGCGCAAGGCCACACACGGGAGCACATGGCCATTCAAGCCAATGAGGCTTGATTATTAACAAGTTTCCATTTTCAGGGGGGGGTCTGGAATAGGTCCTTCACGAAAATGGAGGGGCTACTTTATAGGATTTGCTACAAAGCTAGTCCTGCGATAGTTTTCTTGGCAATAGCCTGTGCCATGTTAAGTGGAGAATGCTCCCATATAAGTATGTACAGGACTGTCACCTAACAGCACCATCTGTGTACCTTCTTGACGGTAACATTTGACTGAATCCAGGAAGGCTGCAGAGCACAATCTTAATACTATGAGAAAGCCCATTGTGAATTAAAATGAATTAATGTTAATTCCCAAGTATGAGAATGAATTTACAACCTAAGACAGTGGCAGGGATGGTGATGCAGGAGGAGTGCTCTCAGTCTTCTTGGGGTATGGCAGAAGGTAAAGTCCAAGAAGAGAGCTGCTGAGATCAGCTAAAACCCACATGCCTTTGACTTGGGATGCATCTCCCACAAATACATGGTACCAAAGCTGTGATTTAAAATGTACAGGAGCTCACAAAATGTGCTCTGATTCTGGGAGCTTTTTGCCACTTTGTTTTGCTTTGAACTGTTGTTTTGCACTGATTCTGTTGTTATGTTGTGGGGGTTTTATTTGCTTTGCTTTTTTGTTCTCTGACATATCTTATCTGAACCTCACATGCCTTGGAAAACACATGTTCTTCATCATGGTCTCTGTGCCTCTGGATCCTGCTACCTTTCTTTCAATGACACTGAAACTGGACCACTGTCATAGAATCATAGAGTTGGAAGGGGCCTCATGGGCCATGGAGTCCAATATCTGTTCAGTGCAAGATCTCCAGCTAAAGCATCCCCAGCAGGCAGCTGTCCAGCCTCTTTTTGAAGATGCCCAAAGGAGCCACCTCTTCCACACATTGACTTCTTTTGTGCTGTGGATCCAAATTGGAAAAGACCCTTGCACTGATTCACTAATTCTGACTAAGGAAGCTGAGGAGGAACCTTGAATATTGCCCACAAATGCCATATCCATGTCTTCCGTTACCCTCCCAATTTAAAAAGGTTTTGCATACCCTGTTACATTTCTCCTCACAAAGGACATTTTCCCAAAGTATCACAAAATGTTTGGCCTTTGGGTGTGGCTTGCTGTGGCACATGTATCAGCAAAAAAAGAGCAAGCGTGCATGGTGCTGATGCAGGATGGCCTCCAAAGTTGAAGATGAAGAGAGGTCCTGTGTTTTTCCAGCATGGGATAAAAAGGCTTAGCAGCACAATTGGGGTAACAATTGGTTTGAGTGGAGTGGTTCATGCCATAAATGCACTGGTACAGTTGCTTCACGTATAGTAGAGGTAGGAAACATTACTTTCTTGCACCAGAACTCCCAAAATCCTCCATTCAATGTGGTTGTGGCATTCTGAGAATATTAAACCAGTGGTTCTCAAACCTCTTACCTTTGTGACCTATTTTACATCTACGCGCAGATGCTGTGCCCCTCCTCTCAATATAGTATATTAATAAAAATATTTTGTTTATTTAGTGTGCATATTTTCATTCACACATTCATGCATATGCATATTGTAACATTTGATAAGGAAATGACATCATTTAGATTAGAACAGTTTTATTCAAATTAATCCAATACTTAGCACATGTAAATTTTACACATACTCTGCAGGTCAGGAAAAAATTGGGAAGAAGAGGAGGGGAAATCAGGTCCCGTCCCTGTCCCCCCGCTTAACACAACTCTCATGCCTCTCCGGGGGTCCCACCCCACAATTTGATAACTATGGTTGTAGACCATGGTGGCTACAGAATTTGAGGGAGCTGACTCCTGCTGAGTAATTTTTCTGAGTTGTGGTTGAAAAGTTAGCTTTTGCTCTAAAAATTAAATGTTTAGTCCTCCAGATGATTTGGCCTACAAGTTTCAGTAGACACTACTAATGGGTAGAATTCAAAACCATATCCATGTTAGTTTGGATCAGTAAGCAATGGGATATTGTGGCACCTTTGAGAGTAACTGAAGAAAAAAACGTTGTAGCATAGGCTTTTGTACAATGAGTATACTTCTTGCATCTGATGAAGCAGATGTAGGGCCTTTACAGACTGCCAGAAATAATGCAGCTTGAGGCCACTTTAACTGCCTTGGCTCAGTGCTAGGGAATCATGGAAACTGTAGTTTATTGTGGCACCAGAGCTCTCTGACAGAGAAGGCTCAATGTCCCAGAAAAAAATACAATTCCCATGATTCCCTAGCACTGAGCCAGGGGAGTTAAAGTGGCCCCAAGCTGCATTATTTCTGGCAGTCTGTAAAGGCCATTAGTCTACAAAAGCTTATGCTATATATTTCATTCTCTCACTTAAAGGTGCTACAATATCCCTTTGTATACTGGTTAGTAGTAAGGCATTGTAGTACTTGTAGACTAAAACAGCTGTAGGGCCAAAGGTCATTAGCCCATATGGTATAAGGATTTTGTGAACAACACATGGCAAATTTTGGAAGCCAGAAAGGTTTCTATATAAACTTTCCAGTGGCAGTAGTTTGTGTGTCACTTTAGGACTCCAGGAGACCAGGTCTGAATCCAACTCAGCCATGGAGATCCACAATCTCAGCCTCAGAGGAAGGCAAAACTTTTCTGTATAAATTTTGCCAAGAAACCCTAGGTCACGATATAACAATCAACAGGAAGGTGCATAACAACAACAACAACGTATGGTTTCAGTGCTTTGCATAGTTCCTTATTCCTTCCCATGATTAGTAAAACTTCAGAGAGCACATACTGTGGGGGGGGGGATGCAAAATGTATGCATGATTTGCTCTGATCTTGTGGTTTGGGGTACAGTCTTATACAGAAGTCACTTAGTGGTGGCTTCCTCTGAGGAAAGTAGGCACAAGATTGCAGCCTTATACAGGTTTCAGGATTTAGCTTTGATCAGGCAGAATTTATATTGCATGGCTGCAGAAATTTCATTTTGTCTTCATTACTGCTGAGGATCAAAAAGAAAAGAGAAAAAAAAAAAGTAGAGCCAGACTTCAGTTGGATGAAGAAGCTGCCACTCCTCATTTAGGAATTCTGGAAAAAACTTACTTTCCATCATGTGTAATTTCCCCTGTCTCTGAAGCAATGCATTTATATTTCTGAAAAATGTTCCCCCTCCCAGCTTTTCAAAGAATTCAAGCTCTCTAATGCTAAGATTTTTATTTTATTCTGGTATCTAAATTGGCAGAATTGGAAGATGTAAGTTCAGTGCACACCGAAGAGTGGTTGGGACACACACAGCGTAGGAAAACGGACATTGTGTCTGACTATGCAGCTATATTGGCATGTGCTAATTAGCTCATGCATGTGCAGATGGGGAGCTCTTATAGTTTTGTTGTGCGCGTCTGTGAGGTTTGCTAAGTGCTCTTTGCACAGCCTTGCCTCCTCAGTTTATTCAGGGAGTGAATCAAAACCAGCCATACACAGCCAATGAAATGCAGATGTACTCCAGATTGACTCTCCCTTAACCCTGCCTCACCTAGAGCCTCTGGCCAGTTTTGTGGGTGGAGGTTGGGGGAGGATGAAGGGTATGAATCCTCCTGATACAGGAGCCCAGGGAGAAAACATATATATCCTTCACATATATCTGACCTGGAATTGGAATTAATTACTGACATATTTAGGCTTGTCATCTCATGGGCAGATGGAGTATTTGACAAGTTGGAAATGATCAAAATGCATAAGGTATGTTCTTCATGCATTCAGATTGGGTAGAATTTAGAAAATAAGTTTAAAAAACAAACTGGCCTACAGCTCCCAGAATGTTTCTAACTAGATTGCTGTGGTCAAAAAAAAAAGGAACATTTCCAAACTTTGAGATTGGACTGTATCTGCTATGGGTTCAAGAGCCAATGTAGTAGAGAGGTGTCAAATTGCATTATTTCTGCAGTGTAGATGCAGCCTTAGTGTTGAAGATAGGGCAGAGTCAGAGTCAGTTAATTAGGATATGAGTGAGAGGTGTGTTAAAGTCAGTATGAGTCAAGATTTCGGTGTCGTAAATAAATAATCTTTAATATTATGTTTCATTTTCTGTTTAATAAATCATTTTTGTACTATATGATTTTGGCTTCAAGAATGCTTCATAACTGAGCATAACTAAGGAAAACTAAGACAATGAGGTGGCATCCGCACTGCAGAAATGAGCAGAAGTGAGATGCCAGAGAGCCCCACAGGTAACCATAAGTCAAGGTGACTTGATAGCACATAGCAATAGCAAGAAATAAGGCTATAGAAGCCTTCACTGAAAGGAATAAAACTTCCCAAATTTGCCTAGAAGGTGTTCCCAAACAGAGGTTCGATTTTTCCATTATATTATTCTGAGAGCACAAGTGCTTGCCATTTCTGCAAATAAACACATAGTCCTTGAAGTCAAGTTTATTTTGTGGGACTCAGTTTGTACATTTGTCAATAGATGTGATTTCAGGAGCTTTTAAAAGCCATACCTTTGTAGCATTTATAGATGTGGGACTGAAAGTGCCCCAAAGCTCTTTTTGGTGCCCAAAGATCAACATGCTCTTTGCATCGTCTGTAGCTGCTAACACCTCCTTTAAAAGATCTGTTGATGTTTTCATGTTTACATTTCAATCAGTTATCTAAATTACTGTACGGTCAGTACCACATTCTTCTGGTACCTTGGACTCTAGGATAAGGCCACTAGACATGCTAAAAATCCAGAGCTTGGAAATAACAAGTTACTCATAATTAACAAGCAAATAACTTTACTCTTCATGTATGTAACTGCACTTTTTAGGTACTAATTTAATTTTGATCATAACATGCCCATTCTAAATGGTAAAAGGGGAATGAATATCTCAATTGCTCAAATTCTGACTTGTGTTATGGTTCTAAATTGAAACGTTTTTAAAAGTAACTAAATAAAGTTACATTTTATCCAAAACTAACAATTTTCACAAATGAAATGAAAGTACCAGGTCAAAAAAGTCTTGCCTAAGTAAAAAAGAAACATTTGATGCACTTGAAAGCTGAAAGAGGACGGGATCAAAATTCAAAATGACCTTCATAGGTTAGAAAGCTGGACCAAAGCTAACAAAATGAATTTCAACAGGATGAAACGTAAAGTATTACACTAAGAATAAGAAAAGAATAAGTAAATTTTACAAAATGCTGATGGATAGGAAATAAGAAAATGAGTTGATCTCTGACAATATGATCAAATGGGCTATGGACATAAGGAGAACATTAGAATTAGAGAGTTGGGATTATGATTATGGGGGGAAAAACCAGACAAATTCACAAGACTTGAAAGAAAATTACTGGAAAATGGAACAAAGGTGGTATTTGATTCCAGCAAAAATTGCAAAAATCTACAATACAGCTTCAAATTGTTGCTGGAAGTGTAAACAAAATGTGGGATCATGGTTTCATACCTGGTGGAGATGTAACAAAATGAGAATTTATTGGAAAAAGATACATGATTTGATACAAGAAATACTTAAAGTTAAATATGAGTTAAAACCAGAGATTTACCTATTAAATATGTTGAACAGGATAGATCCAATATTGGAAAAGAAACACTGGAGAATCTTCTATATATGATTACAGCAGCCAGATTATTATTAGCCCAGAAGTGGAAGAAACAAGAGCTACCTTCTGTAGATGACTGGTTAATGAAACTAACAGAAATGCAGGATATGGACAGATTAACGGCCTTATTAAACCAAAAAGATTTATAATAATAATAATAATAATTTTTTATTTCTAGCCCGCCCCTCTGCTCCGCAATCAGGGCAGGTTACAACATTTTAAAACATACAAAGTTAAAACAAGCCTTATCCCCATACCCCCCTCCCAAACCCTAAAACAAGATTAAACTTTAAGAGATTAAAACATAATACAGTTTATCCTTAGACAAGATAGACACTGAGTGGTCTCCGATTACGGAATATATTAAAATGAAATGGAGTAAATAGCAAGTTAATAAAGATATAAATAAGATGAATACAAAGAGAATGTATGAGATATTTGAGAGAACAAATGGAGGTTATATAAATATTAATGAAATATGGAAATATTCTATTGAGTTATATTTAGTGCGAGACTTTTTGATAAGTTTTGAGGACATAGAAAGTTAAAAGATTATGAATACATATAAAAAGGTATTTGCAGTCAGTTACTTTTGGAAGTATTGTAGTAGTAAATAGTATAATATGATGTGCAACTATTTATTGAATTATACAAAGAGTGAATGTAAATGTTTTATATATGTGTATGTGTGTGTACAATAAAATAAAATAAAAAGGTACTACACTAAGGCAGAAAAAAATGAAATACACAGATATAGGATGGGGGATACCTGGCTTGATAACAGTACATGTGAAAGGGATGTAGGAGTCCTAGTAGACCACAAGTTGAACATGAGTCAACAGTGTGATGCAGCAGCTTAAAAAACCAATGCAATTCTAGGCTGCATCAATAGAAGTATAGTGTCTAGATCAAGGGAAGTAATAGTACAATTCTATTCTTCTTTGGTCAGGCCTCATCTGAAAGACTGTGTCCAGTTCTGGGCACCACAGTTCAAAAAGAAAGTTGAAAAGCTGGAGCGTGTCCAGAGGAGAGCAACCAAAATGGTGAAGGCTCTGGAAACCATGCCCTATGAAGAGCAACTTAGGGAGTTGGGTATATTTAGCCTGGAGAAGAGAAGGTTAAGAGGGGATATGATAGCCCTGTTGAAAAACTTGAAGGGGTGTCATATTGAGGATGGAGCAAGATTTTCCAGGTAGAGGACAAAGAGGAAAAATGGAGTCTGTGTGAGCATAACAAAACTTTGTTTAAAAGACCATCTTTGTCGGAAGCTTTGTTAACTGAGGTTCGCCTGTATTTGGTTGGATGAAACCAGGAAACTCTTCATTGAATTAACCCCCCTCTCTCAACCTGAGGTCCTCCCAATGTGTTAGGTAGCTCCCATTATCTCCAGCCACCATAGCCATGTTGTGTTGGATGGGATGACAGGTGTTGTAATTGGAATGTATGCTTAAGTATTGCCTCCCCCTCCCCAACCAAAAACAAAGACAAAGGACAATGCAGTTTTTTAAATATAAAATTGGCATATTTTAGTATAGGTACAGATGCAAATTTAGTAATTTTTCCTGTAAATAAAATAGAAATACAGTGCAGGAGGGAAAACTATATAACCTGTGCAATCTGTTAAAAATTAAGTGAGGAGGCGAAAGGTTGGGGAATTGCTTTGAGCCCTCTCACCTATTAATATACAACATACATAGAATCTTGCTGTTTGTCTCTCTGTATGTCTTTGCAGCAGAAAAATGTTGTGATCTTTCCCAGGGTAAGCATGTGTGTTTGTGTCCCTTTCAATGCCTGTCCTGCTGATGGTTTCTAAGGCATGCAAGCAGGTGCTTCCTTCCATCAACAGCCCCCCAAGTGACCTTATCATTTTGGGCTCAAGGCAGAGGTGAAACTCTGCCATATATTGAGAGAAAGGTGGTGCCACCAAGTCACCTTTTGACACTAAATCAGCTGTGCCAACATTGTTGTGTGGCCTTTGTACAGGTGGTGTGGCTATTAAGTGCAAAGTGAGTTACTTACAAGACGAAGTGGGGAGCGAATGCAGTCAGCACTTGCCATTCAAATGCCAGTACAGTGCTTGGTTAAGCAGTTCCATATAAGACAGCCTCCATTCCCTGTAAATTTGAATGGTAAATATCAGTGGTGTAGTAAACCTGGGGAGAAAAGAGCCACTGTGATGTAGTAGTTTGAGTTTTGGACCAGGACCCTAGGAGGCAAAAGTTCAAGTCCCCATTAGGCTATGGAAACTCACCGTATGACATTAGAAAAGTCACATTCTTTAAGCAATAGCAAACCTCCCCTGAAGAAATCTTGCCAAGAAAACCCTAGGATAGGGTGCCCATAAGCCAGAGTCAACTTGAGGGCACATAGCAATGAACAACAGAGTTTAAAAGATTAAAACACCGGAATTATTTGATTAGCAGCTAAGGTGAGGTCATCTGTCACCACCTCCTTTATGCTTCCCTGTTCCCTTTTTCCATAGCTGTCATCTTCATAGTCGCTAGAGGCAGGAAAAGAACAGTATATTGTTTTGAACCCTCCCTGTGGTAATGCAATATATGTTGAAGTGGCCTCATTTTAGATGGGCAATTTAAACCCATTAGCTTTACAAATGACTTGCTCCAGATGGAGGTGATAACTTCTGGAACTGGTTTTTGGATAACACTCAATACAGCTAGAATTCAAAGATATAGCCGTGTTAGTCTGTAGAACCAGTAGGTAGAGAGATCCTGTAGTGCCTTTGAGATTAACTGAAAGAAAGAAATTGGAAGCATGAGCTTTCGTAGACTTCAGTCTACTTCCAATGCATCTGAGGAAGTAGACTGAAGCTTACAAGAGCTCATGCTGCCAATTTATTTTTCAGTTAGTCGCAAAGGTGCTACAAGATCTCTCTATGTACTCAATACAGCTGTTCTCAGAATCTCCTTGCAAAATGTTTATGGGGAGCCATGACCAATGACTGCAGTTCAAAGTGTATCACTGCACCACTAGTACTATTTTATACTCAGTATCAGTAGTTTGACATGCAAAGATTTTGCAGTAGCAGTCAATATTTGATAGTATATAATGTGTAGCAATCACCTTTTGACACTATTTGATAGCTTATTGTACTCTAGTGTAACCATGTTCAATACATATAAGCAATTCGTATTTGACAGTATCTGACACATCATTGTCAAGATTTAGATGTGGAAGAAAGGAAATGTGCAAAAGATATCAGTATTTAATAGGATCCAGTACTAATAGGATTTAATAGAATTCACTTCATCTTCATTCATTTTTACCAAGAAAAATAGGATTTGAATTTTCATGTCAAGTTTTAGCTCTAGATCTCAATTCTCGAACTTTGAGGCAAAATTTTAAATTTTTGCAGAACTGTATCTCAACACAACCTCAATACAGGCTCTTGTTGAGTGTCTTGTGTGAATGAGAGACAGTAGCCTCTAGCTTCAGGAGTCAGACAAAAGATGACAAACGAGTTGTTTATGTCACAACTCTTCCCATTACATTGAGTGATATACAGAGTTGTTATGGTGTAACATTTATACAAAAAGCATTACTAATGATTCTGTATGGTCTGGTAGGGGAGGAGGTCGGTGGGAGTTAACACCATGCTTTATTGCACCGGGTGGCACTAATCCTAGTGACAAAGGCCAGTGCAGGAAAGAGGCCTCTTGGTTGCTGCTCAGTTGCTCCTCCCAAAGTGACCAGATGCAAAAGGAGAAGCTTCTCCCCAGCGAGGAAGGACTTTTCAATCCTCCTTCATCTGGGTGGACAAGGACACAGCTGGTGTGTGTGTAGGGGCTTTACAGAGGCCACATGCTCTGAACTGGAGACTGGCATGGGTGGGGAAAGGGAGAGATTTTAACTACTGGAGCCATTCCAAGGCAAAGAATTCTTTCCAAGAATTGACCCCAGATACTCCTCCTCATCCTTTCCCAGAGACATGCCTTCCCCATACAGTTTCTAGTGCCCCCCCCCAAAAAAATTGGACTTTATCACATAGGGGAAATCTTGTGCAGAAACAGGATTTAAAAGCTGGGGGAAACCCATAAAAGTGGTTTGATTTTCACACGTCGTCATTAAACTGTTGTTAACCCAAACAGAAAGTAGACAAGAGCTGCTCCTTTTTACTTTCAGGATTTTCCAAAAGTAAAAAGGAGTGGCTTTTAACTACTTTCCATTCGGGTTAACAACAGTTTAACAATGATGTCGTGTGAAAATCAACCCAATTTTGCAGTTTTTTTTCCGATTTAAAACCCCGTTTCTGCATGGGATTTCCCCTGTGTGATAAACTCCATTGTTTGTTCTCTTGTCCTGTCCAACAAGTGAAAGCATAAACAGCATTTACATCAGTGTATCTAGTAATCTATTTAATATACAAAAAAATGGAATAAGGATTCTATAAGGAACAGGGAAATCAGTGTGGCATAGTGGTTTGAGTGTTGGACTATGACTCTGGAGACCAGTGTTTAATTCCCAGCTTGGCCATGAAACCCAGTGACCTTGGGCAAGTCCCATGCTCTCAGCCTCAGGAGAAGGCAATGGCAAACCTCCTCAGAAGAAATCCTACCAAGAAAACCTCATGATAGGTTTGCCTTAGTGTGGCCATAAGTCAGAAACAGCTTGAAAGAGCACAACACAAGGAACTGAACATTTTTTACTGCATCTGACCAGCCAATCTTTTAATATGCATCCATATTATTCTTGAGAATATTGTCCTACCATTCCAGACATGTTTTTGTCATGTCTGCAAGAACCTGGTTGGCTCATGCATAATAAATACATTATACAGTGGACCCCCTTAACCTTAATCTTGTCTTGGTGAATAATTCTGGTTTTGCGCATCTGTTCTGAGTCAAACTTAAACTGCTGAGCAAGGTCGGAGGCCCAAATCCAACAGGACAATTTCAGAAAATTAATTTCTGTTAAATGTCAATTTACTGGAAGGAAAAGAAAGAGATGAACATTGCCCCACCCAGAGAGTCTAAATCCCTCTTCCCACTGCTTGTTCATGCGTTAATTGCAGAAGATGCAAGTTTAATCTTAACTTGCTTTTCTCTGGGCGTCCAGGTACAAGTTTCTCTTCTCAAGCAATGACAAGTCACACATGAATGGTAAGAACTTGTACAGAGCAGATTACTACTAGCAGATTTATTTTACATGCTATTTTCTATTGATTGCTTGCACAGAGGGATGGTTGACTGTCAGGGATTTGGTGTTTGCACTTGGCCCTCTATTGAATTTGGAGAGCCACATCCCTACCCCTTGCATATTCCCATTCCCAGGTTAAAAGGAAAATCTTAAAAATCTGCATCCCCCTGTCTCCTACATGCCCTCCAACCGTTCTGAGTTTGCAGGGACAATCCCGATTAATCGTCTGTCACCCCATTTTTTTCAGCTGCTTTTAAAATGTCCAAGTTTTTCTTTCTTCCTCCCACTTTACTCCATCCTCAGTTTGCTTCAGTTGCCTCAAATTGAGTTCAAAATGCAAAGTTTGCGGCACTCATCTTACACAGCAGGGGGGGAAAGGAGAGGGGTGGAATCTGGCCCTTCCCTGTTTGTGTGTAGTGTCTTCAAGTTGCATGTTGACTTATGGCAACCCTATGAATTTCCTTCCCTACAGGTCAGGTAAAAACAAACTTCTGCAGCCTCTCCTAGCTTGTGTGCTCTTCCTTGTTAATAAACTTTGCTATCTCGACCACATTCTGATGTTGCTTAGCCACATGTGTTCTCATTTTCACCTGTGAAATGCTAAGGGGAATGCCCCTAAGGCTTTCAGTTTACTACTTGGTTAGAAAAAAGTTGATTCTGATTTACTTGCTAGTTAGAAAAAATGCCTCTCATAGGTATAATATGCTGGGATGAAGCAATGTGGGCATTATTAGTGGGGGGCGGGGGAAGTACAGTTGGTCCTCCATATCCACATTTTTTTTATCCACAGATTCAACCATCTACAGCTTGAATATATATATATATATATTCTCCAAAAGCAAACCTTGGTTTTGCCATTTTATATAAGGGACACCATTTTATTATGCCATTGCATTTGCTGAGACATCCACAGCTGGTCCTGGGACCAAACCCCAGCAGATACCAAAGGCCTACTGTAAAAATAAAAAATATTTGGGGCGCCTGGGACTATACTTTCCCAATCCTTCCTTTAATGGGTCTGTTGTTTCTTGGTTTAGATCATTTACTTGCATGCTGTTGAGCTCCTTTAAAAAGTGGCATTCTGTTTGTACTCTGTAAATTAGTTTAATTTTTGTTGTGCCTGTTAAAGCCTCCCCTCACATTTATGCAACCAGTACTAACATATGTGCTACTTTATTTATTTATGTATTACATTTGTATCCTGAGTTTCAGCCAAGAATGGCTTTTGGAGCAACTTGCAATTAAAATCCATACCAATGTAAAAAATATATTATAGATTCAAGGGTATTTGTATGGAAGACTCATCTAGTCCTTGACAGTTGATGATATAGTCCCAGTCCCAGGCTGTTATTATATATGTATTATTTTAAAAGAGTGCTGTGTGGGAGTAGTGATTTGAGTATTGGATTTGGACTGTGAGAAACCAGGATTTGAAACCCTGTTCAGCCATAGAAACCTACTGGGTGGGTGACCTTGGTTGGGCAAATCATACTCTCTCAGCCTCAGAGGAAGGCAATGGCAAACCTCCTCTGAACAAATCTTGTCATGATAGGTTCAGTTTAGCATTGCCATAAACTGGAAAGGACTTGAAGGCACAAAATAGCAACAAATTATTTTTAAAACATGTATCTTGTTTTCCCTAAAAAAAAAAAAAAAAGAACTCAAGAGGCTTACAGCAGTAAAATATACACAATAAAACCAAAACAATAAAATGTGTTAAATAACTGTCATAAAACTTAAATTCACACAAAAAAAATAAAAATCCCACAGTCAACAAATGCAGCAGCAGCTCATTAAAAAAAGAAAACCAAAGCGAATGTGTGGAAAAAGAAAGAAAAACAGCCTCAGGCTATCAATAATGAAGAAAGGGATAAAAAACTGCTTTTAGCCAGAGATCTTCCTAACAAAACACATTTCAGTGAGGCACCTAAACCATACATGTCAAATTTAGCAAATCTCAGCAGTGAGAAGGGGGGAGTGATGCTACAGAGTGGGCCCCACAGCCAAGGGCCACTTTCCCCATTGCTTCCACTGGGAGCCTCCTTTGGCCACAGAAGCCAGGGCAGGCCTTCAGGGGAGACTTGCTAGAGGAGAATGGGATAGGTTATCCGATAGGGAATGGGAAGGGCCTGCAGGTGGCCCCAGGGACTATCCCAGGATAACAAAGCACCCTTATTATGAAGTCTCTTTGAGTTCTCCATGATCAGGAGCAATGTGCCATATTCAACCGCAGTTACTGGGGAGCAACAATAAGAGATTGCTGCTGCCTTCCAGCTGGTGGGCATCTTGGAGGAATTTGGTTCATTACCGGGACTTTGAAATGGTGAAGGGTCTGGAAACCATGCCCTATGAGGAGCGGCTTAGGTAGCTGGGTATGTTTAGCCTGAGAAAAAAAAGGTTAAGAGGGGATATGATAGCCCTGTTTAAATATTGGAAGGGGTGTCATATTGAGGAGGGAACAAGATTGTTTTCTGCTGCTCCAGAGACTAGAACACGGAACAGTGGATGCAAGCTCCAGGGAAAGAGATTCCAGTTCAATATTAGGAGTAAATTCCTGACAGTAAGAGCTGTTTGTCAGTGGAACACACTCCCTCTCCCTCAGGTTGTGGTGGAGTCTCCTTCCTTGGAGGTCTTTAAGCAGAGGCTGGA
>CM034703.1:159864641-159888347 GCA_020142125.1 Phrynosoma platyrhinos
GGGGGGGGAGGAATGCTTGCTATTAATCTTTAGGATGGGAGCAATTTAGCTTATCTCTGCAGTAGACGCAGGTGGCAGCATTGCCGTGTTCTTATTATTTCGTGCCTGGAGAAATCAACCTTATTTGGGCATTAAATTGCTATTTTATGTCCACTTTGTCTCCCTCCTCCCTTCGCCTGGATCAAGGCAGACGGCAAGGATTGTCAACATGACACTTCAAACCACTTGTGGGTCGTGTTGCCTCTAAAAGTGGGGTGAGGGGGGAGAAGATTGTGGCGGACGGGTGTGTGAAGGTAAATAGTGGAGTTTGTTCAGGAATTAGCTGGCATTTGTTGAATAGGGAAGGGAGCAGGCGAGTGGAGTGGAAGGAAGGCGGAGTGTTTGTGTGTCAAACAAGATGACTGAGAAGAACATCCATTGGTGTGACACAGATCTCCGGCTGAGCGTCTGCTTGAATTTGCCAGGCCTTGAGTCCTAGCAGGCAATAGGACACAGCGTCTCTGCTGCATGTGATTTCCCATCACCCCAGTTGGTCTTAAATGAAAATGAGTGTCCACCAACCAATTTGCACACACTTTGAAACAATAGCTCTCACAATCTTTCTCCTATCCTAGTCCGTTTTGTGCTCCACTTCTGTGATGATATATTACCGGTAATTCAGTTGTAAAATTAAATCACGTGTGAATCTTACCCCACTGTCTGTCAGTGTTTATTCTGCTCATTGCCTTCCACTTCAGACATCTTCTCCTTCCTACCTACGTCATTTCTAAATCTGGTTTTTCAATAAATTCTGTTACTCATGAATTTTCAAAGCTGAAAATTGGTTTTTCAATAAATTCTGTTAACTCTTGAATTTTCAAAGCCATTGTTTGGTCTCCCATCCTCCCACATTGCTTATATTTTGTGTTAAAATTTATTTTCTGGAACAAGATGCAAAGGGATCTTGTTGCACCTTTGAGATTAGCTGAAAGAAAGAAGCTGGTAGCATGAGCATTTGTAGACTTGAGCCTACTTCCTATGATGCAAGAGGATGCCTGAGAATCAGATGTGTTCCCCTTGCATCTAAGGAAGTAGGCTCAAGTCTGCAAAAGCTCATGCTACCAGCTTCTTTCTTTCAGTTAATCTCAAAGATGCTACAAGATCCCTTTACATACTGATCTTCCAGACTAACACGGCTATGTCTTTGAATTCTGCAACAATCAAAGCTGATTTACCTATGTGATTTACTGGATTGAAAAAGCTAAGTTTACTTGTTACAACAAAAAGCAATAGAACTATGGTAGTATCATAAACTTATAAAAACATATTGTGCCATAAACCTTTGTGGATTAGAGCTCAGCTCATCAGCTGCAGGGCACTCACCAAATATTTATTCATCCTACATAAGGGGGGCAGGGAGAGATTGGGTCCAAAAGGCTACAAAATGCAAGAAGTCTAGTCTGTGACATTTCTGGAAAACAGTACAAAGAGAGAAAGTGGGGATTGCTAAAGAAAGATCATAGAGAAACAGTCTCAACATATTTGTAATATCTTACTGAGCCAAATGTATTTTTGGAATTTAGAATTCTTCTCCAGGGACCATTCTTACAATTAATCCTTCAGTGTTTGTTCGCAACAAAGATATCAACATTGATTTACTAGGAAAGGAATTCAAAATTCTAAAACACTTTGAGCTCATTAATAAAAATTACAAAACATTCTGACCATTCTGTGTGAAGCTCAAATTTATTCAAGACATAGAAATTTACCTGGTGTTACCTTGGTTGATCGTTATTTCCTTTATGATTTGGATGAAATAAAGGTTTGAGCGACAGCACCTATGGCAGGGATGTTTTTCTTCACTGCTTTTTCTCTCAAAAAAGTAATTTTAGCAATTTTCTTCCTGCTGCAACAAAGTTTTTGGAAGCTGTGCAACCTATTTGCAGTTTTGGACTTATTCTGCTCAAAATTTGCAAGTGTTGTTTTGTGTGTAAAACAGTGTTTTATCTATGAAAAATAATATCCATATACAGAAATATTTCTGGTGCAGAAAATGCTGTTTTCTGTTCACATAAACTATATGTGAATTTTGTGCAGAATAACTCACAAATTAGACCATTTAATGTGCAGGAAACAGATTTTTCTGAGTGGAAAATAATATTTGATGTGCATAAAAACCCGTTTCTTTCACAGAAAAAATGCTGTTTTGTGCACAAAACAAGCAGGTGCAAATTTTGCACAGAATAAGTACCAAATTGTGAAGATTCTCATAATTCCAGGATTCATAGAGTTGGAAGAAGTCCCGTACACCATGAAATCCAATCCCCTGCTCAATGTAGGCTCTCCAGCTAGAGCATCCCAAGCAGATAGCTATTCATCCTCTTTTTGAAGACATCCAGAGAAGGCAACCCTGCCACCTGTCTTGGCAATTGGTTCCATTGCTGAACCACTTTTACTGTCAAATATGGTCCTTCTACTGTTTTGCTGAAATCTACTCTCCTGCAACTTAAAACCATTAGACCTGGTCCCACCCTGATCAGAAGAAGCCCAGTTCTTTTTATCAGTGTTTCTCCACATTTGAAAATCATGCTTTTTAACCATTTTCTAAATGTTTTTGAATATTCTTTCCCTTTCTAAACTACGATCCTTAGAATTTTTTACACACCAATTCCACATAAAATGAACAAAAACTAACAATTTCCTGAAAAGGACAAAATTTGGCAGTTTGTCCCAACCTTGCAGGGAAATGTTAAGGATGTCAGCCTAACGATAACAATCGGGCTTGGTTGAAATCAGTTAATAAATGAATTTTAGAGCAGAAAATAACAGAAATCTAATGTATTTGTTTAAAGGTTACTAAAAGTAGGTGGTAGATTTGACCCTTAGCAGTCTTCCCATTGGTCTCATTAGATAAAACTCTTTGAGCAAGTATGTGAATTTGAAAAGCACCCATACAGATAAGTACATATAGCACCTGTAGTGGGAGAGAAACTCTGGCTACAGTTGAGCCCTAAGCATATAGAAACAAACTTATTGCTAAAGTGTAGTTTATCACTTTCACTGTAAAATTTTCTTGAAACTTTTTTTTTGTTTCATTATAGTGACTTTTAATGTGAACAGTAAAGAGAAAGAATCCAAAGGGATCTTGTAGCACCTTTGAGACTAGCTCAGTGAAAGAAGTTGTAGTATAAGCTTTCGTAGACTTGGGGGGTTGCAGACTGCCAGAAATAGTGCAAAGTGAGTCCACTTTTAGGGTTAGGGTTAGGGTTAGGGAATCATGGGAACTGTATTTTATTGTGGCACCAGAGCTTTCTGACAGAGAAGGCTCAATATCTCAGGAAAAAAAACAATTCCCATGATTCCCTAGCACTAACCCTAACCCTAAAAGTGGACTCAATTTGCACTATTTCTGGCAGTCTGCAACCCCCCTTGATCTACTTCCTCAGATGCACGGGGTGAATTTCTTTTGCTCTCAAAGGTGCTACAGGATTTCTTTGCATATTCCAGACTAACACGGCTATGTCTCTGAATTCTACCCAGTAGAGAGAAAAACATTCTTCCAGTGGTTTCTGAATCTTGCCATTTTTAATGTTCACATTTCTCTTCACTTATTCATTGCCTTTGCTTGTGTTGCAAGTGATCTGTTCATCTTTTAAAGTGCCATGAAACTCTTATTTTCTTTTGTGGTATGAATTGTGAATTGCTATTTCCCAGGCTGGTCTGCTTGTGAGCTTCCCAGGGTACTTACTGGCTCCTTCTAAAGATGAAGTGCTAAACTGGACTGGCCTTGCACCATTCAGACCTGTTGCATGACGACTTCTACCATCCTCAGCCAGAAGGGCTATGATGGCTGGGCATGACAGGAAAGGTAGTATACATAAGCTGTTACAATTGGAAATGGTGGACTAACTATAGTTTAAGGGCTGCAGAGTACAACCCTTTCTAACTTAAATAATAGGGTAGAATTAAGGCTGATGCCATGCTACAGAATTAATACAATTTGACACCATTTAATTGCCATGGCTTCAGCCTGTGCAACCCTGGGATCTGTAGTTTGTTGTGGCACCAGAGCTTTCAGACAGAGAAGGCTAAATATCTTACAAAACTACAGATCCCATAGCACTGAGCCATGACAATTTAAGCAGTATCAAATTGCATTAATTCTGTAGTGTAGATACTGCCGTAGACTATTGCCACACTGCAGAAATAAAGCATGTTGACGCCTCTTTAACTGTCATGGCTCCATCCTGTGGAATCCTGGGATTAGTAGTTTGATGAGATATTCAGTAGTTTGGTCCGTCAGAGAGCTCTGGTGCTTTCATATTACTTGCCCCATTATAATGATTTACTTGTAACATTACATAATATTTACACTGGTTCATTTTCTTTTTGCTGATAAATTTTCTTTTAAAATTTTCAGGTAGGCTTTAATAGGAGAGAAAGAAAATAAATGGGGAAATGCAGACTGTCTGGTTCTTTCTCTTTCTAGCATTCACAGTTGGAGAGAAATCCTCAGATAAGGTTGGACTATGACTCCCACCAGACTTGGTCCTTCTGATTTGTCTTAATGGAAGTCAGAGTCCAGGAACATTTCAGGGGCCACTTAATAGTTGGAAAACAGTAGTTTGGGGACAAGAAAGACAGAGAGAGAGAGAGAGAGATTGATCCTTGCTGAAGGTCAGTTAGCAAGCTATGGCTGAACCAGTTTTGAGTATGGTTTTCTTGAACTCCATAATTCTCTTCCTGTGGCTCCTCTGGGCCTTGGCAGGAGATCAGATCTAGAATCCCATGAACTGTAACCCATTCCCTTAATTCTGGAACAAGCATCCAGGTTACAGCCTTTGTACAAGTACAAATCTTCACTCCCCGTTTTTTGTTTTTAAAAAAATTCCTCTTCACATATCTAGTGTGACAGAAGTTCCTTTCCTGACAACAGGTAGCAGTCATTTTGACTCATATTAGGTAGGTTTGTGGGTGAAAATTGCCCGTTTTTTTTTTTTTTTTTTAATGGAGTGTCTGAAGGTCTGGAAGACACCAGGGGCTTTAAGGGCCCTATGGTGGCTCAGGGGCCACATGTGGCCCATAGGTGATACTTTTCCTACCCCTCCTTTAGAGCAAAACCTGGGGAGCAGAATGTCTTGGCTGAGACCATAACCTGGCACTACCTAAGCAATGACAATAGGAGAGAACTCTTTTTTTTCCAATTGTAGTATAATTATGGAATTAATCACTAAGGAGACTAGATTGTTTTGCAGATGTTGAGGTGTATTCGCTGGAAGCAAAAGATGCCCAGGTTCTCTTACCAGTTCAGTTTTTGCTTCAACAGACTAACCCATCTACCACTCTGGGAATAATCCTAGAAAAGGGGAGCAGTTTAGTGCTGGGTCCTCATCTCTGCTGTAGACGTGAGCATCACTAAGTGTTACTTAACTTGTGTAATGGGAAAATCTGATTCATTACATGACTAACCGTTGTTGCGTATATTGAAGGAAACGTACATTTTTAGTGAAGCTGTGCAGCCAGACCAATATTAAACTGATCTTGTGTATTACTCAACTCATATCCAGATCATAGTAAAACACAGAGCACATGTAGAGCCCTTTTATGATCTATAAAAATAATGTTGCCGACCAGCAGTTTGACCAAAAAGAAGTGTGTGTGCTTGTGTGTGGATAAAACAAAACAAAACAAAAGTATGTGCTTTACAACATCACTTAGATTTGCTGAAAATTACTATAAGGAGTTCACATAGTGAGACATGGTAGTGACAGCTTTTAGCATTTTTTTTTACAATTGAAATGATGAATTTTAAATTTATGACTGATAATTTCAATTAATTTGGATCCTTAAGATTTTTTTCTCAAGCCAGTGATTTCCAAGTTTGCATAATACTTCCAGCAGGATTCGGATGGTGGAGGTCCACTTTCTTTTCAGGATATTTTGTGTCATTAGTGGGGCATATGAGGAAGGAGAAAGAAACTGGGGTAGGTAGGAAACAGATAGATGTATTGTCAGCCAAAATTAAAGCTTCTAATTACTTCTAATAATAATAATGCTGTTTTAATTAGGAAACGTTCCTGTAGCAGTTATGTAGGGAATATATAGTTTTTCAGTTGTTCTTCAGAGTATGCTAGTGGTTAGTAGAGATGTAAGCCTTCACTTATTTCATTCATTCATGCAAGAATATAAATTTTGAAATGTTTTCTACCCATTGGACAAGAGGTTTTAAACAATTTTGACAATTTTTCACATCCCAGGACTTTTACAAAAATCAACTGCAAAACAACACAAAAAACATTTCAAAAATCAAAACACCCTGCAAATTTTCATTTAAAAAATTCCCAACAAGAGGGCCACACATTCCCTGTCCCTTTCTAATAAAATGACCAAACTAAGGGCCTTTGCAGACTGCCAGAAATAGTGCAAATTGAGTCCACTTTAACTGCCCTGACTCAATGCTAGGGAATCATGGGAACTGTAGTTTATTGTGGCACCAGAGCTCTCTGACAGAGAAGACTCAATGTCTCAGACAAAAATACAATTCCCATGATTCCCTAGCACTGAGCCAGGGCAGTTAAAGTGGACTCAATTTGCACTATTTCTAGCAGTCTGCAAAGGCCCTAAGACATAGTGAGGCCCTAAACTCTGACAAGTTTAAAGCATGTTTTGTAGCCCCACATAGCATTGCCAAAAAGGTACCATAGATTACCAGTTAGGTGGAAATTTAGTACCATATATAGTCGTCTATACGTCAAAAATTTTAAGCCCAAAATGGTCGACTTATGTACAGGTCATTACGGTAATACTGCTCAAATGCTGAGACTGTGAGCCTTGGAAAAGTTGGTGGTAAAAGGAAGGGGAGAGAGAGAGAGAGAGAGAATCAGAGGTCCGTGTTCCCCATTTTGCAAGCCGTGTACCTTGGAAAAGTTGGTGTGAAAGGGGGGAAGAGAAAGAGAGAGAGAGAGAGAGAAACCCCAAAGGTTTGTGTTCCCCATTTTATATGCCAAGACTGTGACCCTTGGGAGAGGTCCAGAGAGAGAGAAGGAGGGAGGGAAGTGGTGTGTTTTGTTTTCCTCTTTAGATCCTTTGTTACATGCCCCTAAGTTTGACCCTCGCCTTATTCATGGGTCATATCAAAATCCATGATTTTGGCCCCAATACCTGTCCTCGACATATACCTGAGATCAATTTATACACAAATATATACAGTAATTGTTTTCCTTATCACGTACATACATCCAAGACTGTGTTGCTTTTTTAAAGAGCCAAATATATTAATCATAGCAGTTGCTTTTAGGGCCATAGCTCCTAGAATCCTCTAGCTAAAATGATAATCTTGGCTACATTGGGAGTAAGCCTACGTCTGGCACCTTTAAAACAAGCAAACAAACAAAACAAGCAGAGGATGTCAGGCTATTGAATTTTGAATCCCTTGTCATCATTGCTAGTGTTTGTGTGGCATGTTTGTAAAACTGCAAAAGTTCACTGCTCTGTCTTCCTTCTCTGACATTGCATCTGTTTTGTCAGATGCATGGTCTACAATACAGAGGAGATGCAGTTGTGGGGAGGGAACACCAACAAATCATTCAATATTTACCATGCACATAAAAGCAATCAGAATGCAAGAGAAAAAGTAATTATGCACCAATTTTTGTGCAGAGCAAAGTTAAAGTTCTGGGTTATGCTACTGCAGCCAGAGGGGATAGGGTGGATCCCACTCACAGTTAATTAGAGTTAATTTGGCAGAGTTTTCAAAATTGTCTGTGTCTACAATCTACAAAAGTTAACTTCACAACTAACATTTGAAGGTGCTATAATGATATCTACAAACTGGGTGGATGCCGGACATTAGAATGGTGAATGAGATTTTGTGCGCACACTGCAGGACAAAGGAACAGGACAAATGCATTCTGATTTGATAAATGCATTCACAGGTCTTGAGTGCCATGTGATTGTTAGGCCAACCCAAGACATTTGTTGCCTGAAGTAAAGCATATGACGGTGTACGCATGCATGTACACAAACCTATTGCATATAATGAAGTCATCCACACTGGCACTTGAATCTTCAACAATGATAATAGGACAGTTTCCAGCCCACAGCTGGTTTTCTTACAGGAACACGGTGGCACAGGCTGCTTTTATTCTCCTGTGCTTGGTACTGCTCCCTGCTAGAGGTAGCTGCTTCACTCTGCCTAATGATAGGGCTGGCCCTGGTGCCTAAAAGAAGTCACCATCTAGATGGAAATCTACTCCCAATGTCACCTCAATCTATGATGGCAGTAAATAGAATTCAGTGCTAGGAATTATTAGAACAAGGTCTGAACAAGAGCTAGTTTTGTGACACCATGATATCAGTCTTTAATGCAGCCACATTTAGATGGGAATTAGGTGGAGCATGTTCACACAATTACCTCAGTTTTATACCTTGGTAACTGGAAAAACAAAACAAAGCACATTATAATGGATGGAGACTAAAGCCAGTGTATATATGGTTGTGTTATGAGAATTGGCCCCAAGTTACACCCAGGAAGGCACTAGGGAAGTGACAGTTTCTCAGTCTCAAATTAGTCATTGATTTGCTCTGAATTCGAACTGCATTTTCTTCCCATCTTCATTTCATATCAGGTTGAAAATCCTTGTGTTTTCTTTTTGGAGTGAAATTCATAAATTTTGAAATGCATTTTCCTTAATCTACTCATTTACGGTTTACCTTGTTTGTCTGCTGACTGAAGTGCTTCTGATCTGCCCCACCCTCCAAATTAGGCACATTTTACTTGCTTGCATTTTAAAATTTGCCCATTCTTTTGCATGTACTTTATTTCTCAGAAGCACTTTGTAAGACTTGCAAAATGTGCAAGTGATTAAAATGAGGTGTACATTTTCTTGCAACAAATAAACAAAAGTAGTGAAATTACTGATTTTGGTAATAGTGCTCAATCCAATTCAATTTATTTTCACCTTTAGAAGCCACACACCTTTTCATTTTTGAATTAGGAAGGCCAAGGCCAGATTAGCGGTGGTTCAGTCAGAACAATTGTTCCAACCCCGGTCAGAGGCAAAGGGCCCAGTACTGAAGAGGCAAGGGTTCACGTTGCTTCATCTTCTTCCTCACTTACTTCCTGATTCTCCCAAATGTTTTTGTGCCAGTGTGTAAATCTACAAAAGCTTATGCTAAACCTTGTTTTACAGTTAGCCTCAAAGGTGCTACAAGGCATTCCCTTTGCATACAGGTTTTTGTGCCTTAGTCTATTTCTCTGAAATACACTATATTCCAGTGATGGCAAACCTTTTGGAGACTGAGTGCTCAAACTGCAACCCAAAACCCACTTACTTATCACAAAGTGCTGCATCACTCTAGCTTCCTAGTAACGAACTCTGGCAAACTCTGTGCTGGGCAACAGCACACATGCCCACAGAGAGTGCTCTAAGTGCCACCTCTGACATGCGTGCCATATGTTCACCAAAGGTAAAGGTAAAGGTAAAGGTATTCCCCATTGACAAGGTTGTCAAGTCATGTCCGACCGTAGGGGGCGGTGCTCATCTCTATTACTAAGGCAAAGAGCCAGCCTTGTCAGAGACTACTCTGTGATCATGCGGCCAGCATGACTGCACAGAACGCTGTTTACCTTCCCACCGAAGTGGTACCTATTTATCTACTTGCATTTGCATGCTTTCGAACTGCTAGGTTGGCAGAAGCTGGCCACTGCTATATTCAGAGGGTACCCAAATACCCTTGTTATGTGTAGATTTGCAAGTCAAGGTGTGCTTTTCTTGCAGTGACTCTCAGGTGACAGGAAATGGATAGTGAAAATGCAGTTCTGATCTATGTCCAGTTGAAACTTATAATATTATCCTGTACTTAGTGGTTATAGCTATGTATTCAGCTCTTTTAGCTGACTGTGGGGGGATGCAGACAGGCAGCCCTGGGCCACCCCAAGAAGCAGAGGATTGAGGCCAAGGCTATCGGACGCCTCAGCCCCTATCCTCCCGTTTGCTGCCATGGAAAATAGTAGCAAAATGCCACTCCTTTCAGAGCCGGCAAAAAGGGTGCCCTAAGCTGTGCCAGAAGGATGTCCCATCTGTAGAAGCCCTGTGACTATCCATGAAAGAGACACTGAGATTCTGTGGGTAACTCACTATGGCTTCAGTCATAATCACTCTGGAATAAACCCCACTGAACATAGTAGAACTTATCCAAACCTGTGTATATTGTGTGAAAATGTGTAAAGTCAGACCTTTACATTTCTATCCAAGAGGAGGCAGGCTTATCAAGAAAGCAGTTGAATATAAAACAGAAAGAACCATTGTGTGTGTGTATGTGTGTGTGTGTGTGTATCAACAGTATGCACACATATAGAATATTTTGTACAGTTCTGATTGTTCTTATCTTAATGTATATCATGGAGCTGATAAATGAATCAAAAAAAGCAACTGAAAACAGTAAAGGGCTGTATACATTTCAAATTATGAACTAAAGAAGACAGGACATGAGACTTATAAATTTATAAATATAATGGTTTGGACAGGGCACACATTTTTCTCCTTCATAATACTAGAATATGGGAGAGGGAAGTATTGCCCTGCAAAATTGATCAGCAGTTGGTTAAGGACAAACAAAAGGAAGTTATTCTGCAGAAAGCACACCATTAATTTATGGCCTTCACTATCACGAGATGAGGCGAATACTACATGTTATGTGAAATTCATAATTTGTAGCACTCTGCTTTTAGTTTACTTTTGTTTTAGAGAAGTTCCAAAAGAGATGTTACAGCCCTCTATTTTTAATACAAACGTTTACGTTTAGGTCCCAAATGATGTCTTTGCACTGGTTTATTTCCTCTTACAACCTGTGTTTTACTTACCGTATTCTTTTTTTAATTCTTGGAAAAACAAATCTGAAGAGTGGAAAAGGAGTATCTCCTTGCTTTGGTCTCAGTTTCCCTCCTACTGAGATGTGCTTCTCTGGTGGCTGTGAGCTTCTCCTTCCATTCCCATCTCCTCTCTTTCTCTGTGCTGACGATACTTCTGTTTCCAGTATGATTTCCTCTGCTCCCGGAAAAACTGCTGTTTAGTCATGACATGCTTCCTCTCGCCATTCTCTTTTGGGAGTTTTAGCACTAATTCTTCATGCTGTAACATATTTGAAGGAACGTCAAGTTAACAATTTGATCTCTTATATGACATACTATATGACCTTGTTTGAGTGGACGACTTTGCATCTTCTTTCCCTTTTTCCCTTTTCTCTTTTTCCTCCTTAAGTTGGAGTTGTAGTGCTCCAGGGTCACATTGCATTGTAGAATCTGGTATTTTGTTCATTGAGGGGCTACATATGTATTGGCAGGGCGCCCTCCTTGGATTTGTTCCCAGTTGCTCCTTTCATTTGTACTCAGGGTGACTAGGATGCACTATGTTACAATCCTGGCACAGTCTCTTGCCATTTCTCTCCCAGGGATTCTCCTAGAAGATTGCAAACTGCTGTTGGGTGCTGCTGATTTGCGTTTGCAGGGTTTGAGGTTTTTCATACTGCTGGAGTCTTCCTATGAGCAACCAAGCCAGAAAAAGAAAAGGACCGGTAACAGGGTTACAGACAAAGCAGCTGAGCATGTTTAATCCATCAGTTTATTAGTAGCTTGTTCTTTCTCCCATTGTGCCCTCCATCAACAAAAGATGTGAATGGCAAGCGATTGGAGAGTAGTTTCTGTCAGGAGCCTGGCGGTGTAAAACAGGATGGGGCAAAGGCAGGGAAAAAGATTGTCCCTCCACCAGCATAGATAATGGATTGCACAAATTGTGAAAAGGCCCAGGGGCCGGATGCGGCCCCCTGAGGCCTTTGGACTGGCCCCAGGCCGGTCCTGCCACCGCCGCCGCCCCCCACCATGATGATATTGATTATTGTTGTTATTACTTGTTTTTGGGGTTTTCTTGGCAAAATCCCCACAGGGGTTTTGCCATGGCTTTTCTGGGGCTGAGAGAGTGTGCATGCATATTTTTTAATGTTTTATTTTTTATTGTTATTTATTTATTTATTTATTTAATTTATTTTTGGTGCTTCGCCCCCCCCCCCAGTTGTCTGAGGGACAGCAAGCCGGCCCCCAGCTCAAAAAGGTTGCCTATCCCTGGGCTAAACTGTTGAGACATTTTTAGATCTACTCGTCCAGGTGTTACAAGCAACACAGAGCATGAAGAAAATGAAAATACTAATTTCTGATATGAGGGAAATGCAGGGCAGAAAGTGATTGCTTTCTAGATTCCTCCTTTCTCAAAAACAAGTGTGTGTGGGGGGAGGGGGTGAAGTCTATATTGGGACCCCCGCACATGGAGGTCTCCGCAGATGTGGCCCTCATCAAAACTCACCCCTTTCTGTGTAGTGTCAGTTAAAAAACAAAAGCCCTTCCAGTGGCAGCCTTTTTATTTGTGTTGTTGTGTGGTGTGTCTGTACTAATATGGGGAATAAACCTCCTTTACTGCTCCAAATCTGGGCCACTGCCATCCCCATTATTATTTTAAGTAAAACAGAAACACAGCATGCACTATTTGCTATGGGTTTAACATAATGACTATTTTGACCCTGATAGTTTGGAAGTGGGGGGGGGCAGTATAGGACCAGAGAGGTTTGTCAACAGTTGTTATCCATAATAATCAAATGGCTGCTTGCATTTTAAATGGAACCTCCATATAAAGAGACAATCTGCCTCTCAGTACTTGTTGCTGAGGGCAAAGAACAGGGGAGGGCTGTTCTTGTCTTCACAGAGGTATTTGGTTGGCCAGAGTACCAGACTGTGTTGATCCTTGGTCTAATCTACTTTGTCTCTTTTTATCATGCTAGTAAGATTCCAGAAAGGATGTGCTGGAACAACTTTGCTCCCTGGGAAAGAGGATGCATAGTACCCAAAGTCAAGGTGCATAGTACTCAAAGACAACCAAAGTACTATGCAAAGTCAAGGTGCATAGTACCCAAAGACAGCCAAAGTATTTTGGGACATGAGGCAGAAAATCCCATAAGCACAGCCCACCCCTGACATTAAAACTACAATGGTATCAAAGAAGGATGGCTCATTAGAAAAGACAATAATGCTAGGAAAGGTGAAGGGCAGTAGAAAGAGAGGAAGACCGCATGTCAGATGGATGGACTCAATTAGGGAGACCATGGGCCTGAATCTATAAGACTTAAGCAGAGCAATGGAGGATAGGGAGCCTTGGGGGTGTCTCATGGGTAGGGATGACCCAAGGGCAGCTAACAAACAACATCAAAATAAATAGCTAAATAACTTACAATAGTGTACTAAATAACTTCCAGAAACTAACAATGAGTTGCCTTTTCATGCTTGCTGAGGTAGCCATCTCAGTCTACTAATACAGTCAGACCTTGGTATCCATGCATTCAACCATCCACGGCTTGAAAATACTAAAAAATAAAAAATAAAAATAAAAAAATTAAAAAAATACAACTGGCCCTCCTTATCCATGGATTTTTTTATCCATGGATTCAAGCATCCGCGGCTTGAAAATATTCAAAATAAAGTATAAATTCCAAATGGCAAACCTTGATTTTGCTATTTTATGTAAAGGACACCATTTCACTATGCCATTGTATTTAATGAGACTTGAGCATCCACGGATTTTATTATCCATGGGGGGGGGAGGGGTGTGTGGAACCAAACCTCAGCTGATAAGAAGGACCCACTGTATTAATTCCAAAAAGTAAGCCTTGGATTTTGCCAATTTATATAAGGGGCACCATTTTACCATGCTGTTGTATTTAATGGGGCCTGAGCATCCACGGATTTTGGTATCCACGGGGGACCAAACCCCAGCAGATACCAAGGGCTCGCTGTAATAGGGCCTGCCCTGACCTCAGAGGCAGATTAATCGATTTAAATATTGATTTTAAATATTGATTTTAAAATGAATGTATTTAGAAATCCATCTCTTTGACACACAGGTGGTGGGTGATACTTTGCATAGAGAGTGTGGCCAAGGGATGGGCACCCACCCGCTCACCCAGAAGGAGCAGCCCAGCCTTTACAAGAGCTCTCTGAGGCAGGAGTGCTGACAGTTGCCCTTCCACTGCCCTAACTCCTAAACTGGTTTCACAACCCCATGCTTGTGACCCTTCCCAACCCTCCCCCTTTTGCAGCATCCCTCCAAAGCCACCTCGTGGCCCCCCTTGCCCTCCAGCTCGCCTCTCCCCTTCTCCCTCCAACCCCCATCAGTGTATTCTTCCTTGGTGACATCCCAACAATGGGGCAGAGATGAGCCCTGAAAGGGGGAACTCAAGCGGAAGGCTGCTGCCCTCGGTACCAGCAATGAAACCCTTTTCTCCCAGTGGGGAGAAGGGCTCTCTCTCATTCCCTCTCTTGTGGGGGCTGGTATTTTCTGTCTCATTCCCTTTGGAAGGAATGGCTGGAAAGAGGGAGGGTGACACTCCCAAATGCCACACACAGGCAATGCCCCCCCTCCACTCCTGCTTTTCATCCTTCTTAGTCAGCTTGTTCTCATTTCCCCACCTCACCTTTTTCTCCCCTCTTTCTTCCTCCCTTCCACCCCAATGAGAGAAGGCTGCTCTAATTGCAGCCAGCCAGGGTCTTCCTCCATAAGTTTTCCCTCCTCTGTTGCAGGGAGGCCTGGTTCAAAACAGATTGCGCGAGTTGCAACAGTGGCTGCACGCACAAAGAGCATGGCGCCTGTGTATATACATTTAACACATACTGTGGGACCTTGGTATCTGCTGGGGTTTGGTTCCAGGATACCCCATGAAACCGTAAATGTGCAAGTCTCATTACATGGCATAGTGGAATGGTAGAATTCAAAGATATAGCCCTGTTAGTCTGTAGAATCAGTATGCAGAGAGATCTCGTAGCACCTTCGAGACTAACTCAAAGAAAGACGTTGGCAGCAGGAGCATTTATAGATTTAAGTCATAGACAAATGGTGTTCCTTATATAAAATGGCAAAGTCAAGGTTTGCTTTTTTGGAATTTATATATTTTTAAAATGTTTTCAAGCTGTGGATATTTGAATCCGTGCATTAAAAAAATCTGTGGACATGGAGGGCTGACAGTATATGTTCTGAACAAAAACAGATATACAGTATTAATGTAGAAAGGTAAAATATTACATAAATGAAATAATAATGCACTCTTATGTAACAGTTATGACCATAAACATCCAATATATCTGTTAAGAACCACAGTGAACAATATGCATGCATTAACATATGTACTGGATGTATATTGTTCACTGCTGTTCTTAACATATGTATTGGATGCTTATGGTCATAACTGTTATATAAGAGTGCATTATTATTTTGTTTATGTAATATTATACTTTTCTACATTATTCAATATTGTATACTGGTTTTTATTTAGTATTTCCTAGGTTATCAGCTGTCATGGTGATTTTTCTTTTGATTGTATATGTTCTGCCCATTGCAGCATTGTCCCCAAGTGCCAAACATAATCTTTCTCCCAATAAAGATTCTTCATTTACATACTCTCCAACATTTCACAGAAGAAGACCGAGACATGTGTGGCTAAGCAATATCAGAGAGTGGTTAAGATGGCAAAAGTTATTCATGAGGAAGAACATACTAGCTAGGAGTGGCTGCAGCAGTTTGGTTTTTGCCTGAGCCTCCTGAAAAGGGCAAGATTCTTTTCCCTCCTCTCCTCTCTCCTTTGCTGAGTCAATTGAATGTAAACCATTTTCACACTTGGCACTCAGTTTGCAGCAACTGAACTAAACTGAGGGCAAATGAAGAAAGTGGGAGGAGATAGAAACTGGGACATTTTAAAGAAGAGGAAAAAGTGGAATGAGAGGGGATGCATCGGGACTGCCTCTGACAAATTGGTGTCCTTGGCATTTATCTGGTGGGAAAATATTGAACTTTAAATAATATTTAAAACCAATATTTAAATTGATTAACCTGCCTCTTAGATGAAGATGGGCTCTGCCATCAACAGACTGAAATGGCTACCTCAGCAAGATAAAAAGGCAACGCACTGAATCCTGGTTTGGGAGAAAGGCAGGATATAAATCCAATAAATAAATAAATATGTTTTGTTGCATTTATTTAAATGTTTTATTTACCATTATTAATTCACAGCCTGAGATGAGAGGACAGATTTTGTGCCCATCCACCTATGCTGGATTATATCTGTTAAGAGAAGCCATTACTAAACCATTCATCCACCTGCACATTCCTATCTTAGATTCTGGTGCCATGCTTTAGCAAAGATGGGGGGAGACTTTTGCCCTCCAGATGTTGGACTGCAGCTTCTGCCAACCCTAGCCAGGCTGTTCAGTGAGTAGGGAGGAATAATGGGAGTTGCAGTCCAGCATTGCCTGGAGAAAGGGCAGACATTCTCCTTCTGTGAGTTAGATGAAATGGCAGGCAGACTCGTGTGTCAGAGACAGGAGTATTTGGAACTGATGCAGAGACAGGTATCCAAAAATCCTCCTCCTCAGGGGAGGAGTCACCCCAGCCCTCTGGGAAGCAGGACACCCAGCACCACAGATCCCCAGCCCAGCAGTCAAAGATCCATGTACGGTAGTTTGATATGGTAAGAAACAGCTAGAAATCTCATCTGGACAGCAGGTGACACTGTCAGGCTCCTTCTTTCATACATAGTGGTCCAATCCATGCTGCAGAAATAACCCATTTTGATACCACTTTAACTCCCCTGGCTCAGTGCTAGGAGATCCTGGGAATTGTAGTTTGCTGTGGCACCAGAGATCTCTGACAGAGATGGCTAAATGTCTCACAAAACTACAGTTCCCAGTGCAGTTAAAGCAGTCTCAAACTGGATTATTTCTGCAGTGTGTTTTGGCACACAGATGAAAGAAGCTGTGCACATTACAGAATGCCAGGGAGGAGACTGGTGAGCCACCTAAGCCATACAGATAATTAATAGTAATTATTAATTATCATTATTGTCCTCATCTTCCTCCTCCTCCTCCATCTATATTCATACCCTGCCTATCCCCCACACCTAGGATTCAAGGGATTTACAAATTAAAACAAATAACAGTATAATTAAAAACATACCAAAGATCAGCACTGAAATAAACTCTTAACAACACTGAAACATGCAATTGAAATGATGCAAAGTAGTTTAAAAATACATCTAAAACAAAACCGCACCCCGATATTAGCACTTTCCTTAAAAACCTTCAAAAAGCTTGTCTGAATAAAGGAGTCTCTGCTGGCTAATGGAAGGACAGCAAGGAGAGGGCCATTCTAGCTTCTTTGGGAAGGGAGTTCCAGAGGTCCAAAACAGACTGCAGAAATAATCCAGTCTGAGACCGCGTTAACTGCCCTGGCTCAGTGCTAGGGAAACCTGAGAACTGTAGTTTTATGAGAATTGTAGCCTTCTCTGTCAGAGAGCTCTGGTACCACAACAAACTACAATTCCCAGGATTTTCTAGCACTGAGTCAGGTCCGTTAAAAGTGGTGTCAAACTGGATTATTTCTGCAGTGTGTTATGGACCAGAGCCTGGGAGCAGCCACTGAAAAGGCCCTGTATCATATCCCCACCAGCTGTACCTGTGAAGGTGGTGGAATTAAAAGCCTGTCCTCAGGATCTCAGGACCTGGGCAGGCTCATATGGGGAGATGGTATGTTGGATAGCCTGGACTTAGAATGTATAGGGCAGGGGTCGGCAACCTTTTTTGCCAGCGGGCCGGGAGTGGGGGGGAAATGGTGCTGGGGGCCGGCATGCACGCTTGCGTGCACACTTTCCCATGCATGCACATGCACATGACTCCCACCGTTATGCGCATGCGTGCACGCATGGGGGCGCCATTTTGGCAGCCACAGGGGTCCTCCAGGGCGCCATTTTGTGTTCCAAAATGGCGCCCAGAGTTTCGTGCAACCTTTCCTGTTGCGGGGTAGGATGGGTAAGATCGTGCGAGACTCCGGGCACCATTTTGGAACACAAAATGGTGCCTGAGAGGACGACTGCGAAAGGTGGCAGCGGCTGGACCGGGCAGGAGCCGGTCGGCAGGCCTCAGCAGGCCGGGTGCGGCCCGCAGGCCATAGGTTGCTGACCCCTGGTATAGGGCTTTATATATCCTTACCAGCATTTTCAGTTGTGCACAGAAACAGACTGGAAGCCAGGGGAGCTGTTTATAGCAAAGAAGTTATAGGCCCTATAACCAGCCACAGTTGACAGTCTGGTTGGAGATTTTTGTACCAACTGAAGTTTCCATACACTCTTCAATGTAGAGCACATTACAGTAATCCAAATAGGATGCAGCTAAGGTATGTGCCACTATGGCCAAATAAAGTGTCTCCAGAAACAGGCATAGTTGGTGCACTAGCTTTAAGGGTACAAATGCCTGCTTGGCCACTGCAGAAACCTGGACCTCCAAGCACAAGGCTAAGTCCAGTAGTACACTCATACGGTGTACCTGTGTGTCAAAAGTAGAATGTAACACCTCCAGCAACAAGCTAAACGAATCCTTATTCCCTGATCTGCTTTTTGCCTGATGCGGAGCACCTCTATCTTATTTGTTTGTCCTCATTTATTACTGTTGAGATGCACTGGTTTAAAACAGAAACAAATTCCTTGAACTGAGGTGGGAAAAGAGAGAGAGCTGGATGTCATCAGCTTACTGATGGTACCGAACCCAAAAACTCAGGACACTGTCTCCCAGTGATTTCACGTAAATGTTAAATAGCTCAAGGGACAAAACAGAGTCCTGAGGGGATCCCACAGGCCAGTAGTCAAGAGGTTGGTTGAAAAGGAATGTCCCAGAACCACCTTCTGAGCTAATCTTTCCAAGAAGGAACAAAGCCACTGTAAAACAGGGCCCTCAGCTCCCATCTTAGAGACACAGAGAGAGAAAGAGAGAGAGACCAAAGGTACCATGGTTGATAGTACAGAACATTTCCAAGAGGTTAAGCAGAACCAATTGGAATAAAACTTTCCAGTCTTGTTCCCAGTAAAAGTCAGTTCCCAGAAAAGTCATTCTCCAAAGCAACTAGAGATGTAAAATTTCCAGAAATTTTGAAGCCATGGGGAAAACAAATGCCCTTTTTTGGAAGGATCAAAGGACAGGACATTTTTGTGAAAATTGAAAAATGTGAGATTAGAACCCTTTACAAGTCCACCATGGACTAGTGGTTTGAGTGCTGGACTAAGGACCTTTACAGACTGCCAGAAATAATGCAGCTTGAAGCCACTTTAACTGTCCTGGCTCAGTGTGAAGGAATCACAGGAACTGTAGTTTATTGTGGCACCAGAGCTCTCTGACAGAGAAGGCTCAGTGTCTCAGGAAAAAAATATAATTCCCATGATTCCTTAGCACAGAGCCAGGACAGTTAAAGTGGCCTCAAGCTGCATTATTTCTGGCAGTCTGTAAAGGCCCTAAAACTCTTGGGGAAGGGTTCAAATTCCTGCTCAGCCATGGAAACCCACTGAGTGATTTTGGCAAACCATACTCTGTCAGCCTGAGAGGAAGGCAATTGACAAACCTCTTCTGACTACATCTTGCCAAGAAAACCCTAGGGTAGGGTCACCGTAAGTCGAGGTTGACTTGAAGGCACATAGCAACAGAGCACCCTTTACAGATTGAAATTCACTCTGTTACTTTAAGAACACAAAATGTTTAATTTTGTTTCGCATAAGATTATTATGCTTGGCATATTAACAATGTGCTTATTCAGAAAATAATTACAAATACAATTTCTTTCTTAAGTTTTTATAATTTTTGTTACAAATGAAGAAACACAGTCCTGAACTGTAAGGAACAGCACTGGTTTTGCTAGTTTATTAAAAGTATGCCAAAAGCAATAAAAACAGAGCTAACCCACCAACATTTGTAAAACAGACAAAATTATTTGTCTCCCCTTGTCCTCCATAGCATCAAGCAACATAAAGCACTCATTTCCACAAAAATTACTGAGAAAAGGAAACCAAGACCAGGAACTGCACTGATCAGATACAGATATATCTCAGTTAACAAAGGCTCTGACAAAGAAGCTCCTTTTAACAAATCTTTTATGTCTATCCAGTCTCTTTTCTTCCTTGTTCTTGTCTAGCTGGAGTTTTTTTTAGCAGCATCAGCATTAAGAGTATGGTGAAAGAGGACTGGAGAAACTCAGATTTTCAGGGTCAGGTTACCGCAGCATGTCTGCAATAAACAATGCAATCAAGCTTGAACACAGGAAGACTCTCACTGATCCCGCTATAGCCATGTGTTCCTTCTGCCTAGAACAGGCAGCTGCATCCAGAAGCCCTTGCTGAGCAAGTCTGAACAGAAAGATGTTTGAGCACCAAAATGAAAATCATAGGAAGAATTAAGGCTGGTGGAATCAAAAATCATCCCTCGCTACATTCTGAAGGTAGAATCTAATTCATCTCTAGAAGGTTCAAAAGGTTTTAGTTTACTTATGCAAGGCATACTTGACCGATTGTATCACATGTACATATTGTTAGTTTTGGATATAAAGTCTGCTAAAACTTACTGAACTGCTTGTTTGTTTTTTGGAAGTGTAGGAACCTATCCCTATTCTTTCCATGTTACTTCTGCCACTGGTACCAAATTTTCTGTTTGAGAAGTAATGCCCAGGAGGGAGCCCTGGTGGCGCAGTGGTTAAATGACTGTACTGCAGCCACTCACTCAGAAACCACAAGGTTGCGAGTTCAATACCAGCCAGGGCTCAGGTTCAACTCAGGCCTGCATCCTTCGAAGGTTGTTAAAATGAGTACCCAACTTGTTGGGGGCAATTAGCTTACAGTTGTAAACTGCTTAGAGACTGCATAGCGCGGAACGCAGTGGTATATAAATGAAGCTGCCATTGCTATACTTATTTTGTTAACTGAGATTATACCTATTGTCTTTTGTTAAGTTTTTCCTATTACATAGTTTTCAGAAATAATTTGGGGGAATAAGTGAACACCTTGTCCTAAGTTTCCCCTTTTTTGTTTTTTACTGGGCATTCCCATCTCTAAAGGTGACCAAAGCCAATTCTGCCTCATAACCAGGCCTGAAACCAAATGGAAAAGGATGAAGATAATCTGTTTCATCTAGGAACCCTTGGAGCTGGGACGTTATTAGAGTTTTCAAATTTTATGCCATTCTCTTGTCAATCCCAAGTTTTAAAAAAGGAAGAGAAAGGCAAAAAAAAGTAACATAAAGAATACCATAATGAGTTATAGGTTGAGTATCCCTTATCCAGAATTCTGAATTCTGAAATATCCCAAAATCCAGAACTTTTTTCATAGGTGGCTGAGATAATGACATCTTTGTTTGCATGCACAAAATTATTTTAAAATATTATGTATAAAATTACCTTCAAGCTATGTGTATAAGATATATATGAGCCATAAATGAATTTCATGTTTAGACTTGAATCCCATCTCAAAGATATCTCATTATGTATATGCAAATATTCCTAAATTTGAAAAGATCCACAATCCAAAACACTCTGCTCCCAAGTACTTTGTATAAGGAGACTCAACCTGTCCTTTTTAAACAGCTCAACTAGTAATGGGAATAGATCATTTTTCAAACCTTGTTAGCTAGCAGTAGGAATGAATCACTTTTAAAAAGTAAATTCCCAAGTTGTGGTTGTAAGATTGTCTACAAGGGGCATGGGTAACATGCAGCTTGCAGACTACATGTGCCCCTCTGGCCTTTTTTTAAACACACACACACACACAATTGATGGCTGCATCACTGCCAATAGAAACAGCAAAGGGCCTTTCCCCTTTTTGCTTCTTTTCATTATGCCTTGCCACTCTGCAGGGACCTATGGTGCCACTAGATTTCAGCACCCCCAGCAGTGATTTCATGAGCCCTAGCAGTGACTGTCAGATTTCAGCAGCAGCGATGAGGCTCCTGGTGGTGTGCCCCTAACTACTGGAGAAACCCCACTTGCTGTATAACAAGTTTTGCAATCTAAAGGTCTTCATAATCCTTATATCCCAAAGTGCACCCATTTCACCATACTAGTGCATGCATTTTATAGATGGATAACTCAGGATAGGGGAGATAGCTATGTAGAGTTGCCAAGGCTTTTGTTCTGGAAGAGCTCCTGTGCTCTTAATTGCTGCATGACAAGCAAAAGTTCTTATTGTCACGCTGCTAAAAGCATGGAAATCCTTCCAGGGGAAAAAGTTGGCAACTATCACAGTTTGTCCAAGGCCACCCAGCGAGCCTGCGAAATGAGAGCTCCTCATCACTTGTTTCTGCTCTGAGTCAAGCATGTTGTTGAAGCGGGAACTTCAGACCCAGGTCCACTGGTGCATTCTGTCCACTAGAATACACTGCTGTGGCTGTGAGAAAGGACAAGAATGCAGAGGACAGGTCTCCAGTCCTTTCCACCCAGGCTGTTATACCATCATTTCTATTATCCTTCTGCCCCTGGGGGACCAAAGAGTGTCACTGACTGTACAGCATAGAACATTCCTTGCTGTCCTCAGATGACAGTCAGCTGCAATATCTGCTCCCTCTCTTGCTGTTCATGAAATCAGCTACAATGCCTTCTTCCCCTTTGCCTGTCAACACTCCTGTCCCAAGCTTGGACATTTTATTTTGCAGCTGTAACTCTTATTTTAGAATATAACAGACATGGTGGCTGGGAGATTCCAGGCACTCTCATCCCCAAAAGTAACTTTTCAAAGCTCTGCATCCCTAGCTATACCACTTCCATTCCTTGTGCGCAGCCCCTTCTGAAGTCTCTGTCTTGGCATTGCTAAACTATAATGCAGGGATGACAATATATACCTTACTAGGTTGTTGTATAGCATTGATGAGCAATGAGGGCTATGTTCCTGAAAGGACAATGTTGAGAAAAGAGTAAGAGATAGTGGCTAAACCCCAGAACCTGCAAGGTCAGGTGGCACCTCTCAGGCCCAAATTTGTCCCAGATCTCTCTATAATTGCTGAATCCTGGTGGAAAGATTATGCAGGCCTAGATTAAAAGTGATGCCCCCAAACACAAAAAATCCATATCCATTTTGGGTACAATGCATCCACTGTTGTAGTTACAGTGCTATAAGTTGGATTGTTGTTGTTATTTTTGCTTTCTGTATTCAAAATTAACTAAAAGTAGTAAGTATGTAGAGAGATCTTGTAGCACCTTTGAGACTTTGGGAGGATGCAATGAGCGGCCCTGGGAAGCGGAGGATTGGGGCCAAGGCTGCCCCACATCTTGGCCCCAATCCACCCTTTTGCTGGCCCTGAAAGGAGCACTAAAGGAACCGGCAAATAGGGCGCCCAAAGAGTTTTATATGGTGTGTCAAGCTGGGTCCATTGACCATAAATATTGATTGCATTAATTATTGCAGAAAGGAGCTGCTATTTTAAGTGATAGCCCTTCAGATATTGAAAGGTCACTATCATTCTTCCCTTGATTTTTCCCATTTCCTTGAGCTAAAGAGGTCCAGCTTTCTTTCTTTCAACTGTTCCTCATAGTACTTGGAGGCTTTCACTTTCTATCATGTCCAAGGTACATGACTGTGATGAGCACACAACAGTAATTCTCAAGTTAGGAAAAGTTCTGCAAGAGTTTACAAGCCTGGGTAGGGCCTTCTATTTTATCCCTCAGTAAACCCGCTCCCATAAGGCCCATTTCTGGCTCCATCTGACAGAATCCTGGGATTTGCAGTTTTACTAGCTTTCTCTGCCAAAGAGTGCTGGTGCCTCACAAAACTGTAAATCCCAGGAGCCATGAATGGAGCCATGGCAGTTAAAGTGGTGTCAAACTGCATTATTTCTGC